>OY288265.1:11540998-12140998 GCA_958450335.1 Hibiscus tridactylites
TCAAAATTGAAGTTGTGAAGTCATACATACGGTTACGGACAACATTGTCGTAAGAAAGGTTAAATGGACTTGCTTTGATGGAAATCGAAAGTGATCTCTTGAAAGAAATAGATATTGGAAGAGTTGTAGATGATTTTTCTTCAAAATATGCAAGAAGAACATCATTTTTAAGTAAATATGTTGGACTTTTAAATGTTTGTAAGTCATTTTTATGTTGCTCAAGAGAGTTATCTAACATTTTTTGTATTAAAGAAACTTTATTTGAAAAAAGACCTTATACCTCTTTCATACTATATATTTGAGGATCTCATTTTAATAAATTGCACAGAGCCCCTTAAATTTTTGAACTGCCCCTGTCAGTGGCAATATCTAAGAGGAACCGATGGGGTAACGACCCCCCAAAAATTTTAAAAATTCTAAGTTGGGTAATGGTGAAATTGTATTTTGACCCCTTACAAATATATAATTTAAATTATTAGCCCTCTAAACTTAAACATTCTTAAATGGTCCCTCAATAAATAATATCGAGTTCTGCTACTGACGATAGTAAGCAACTAAATCATCTACCTTAGCCAGAAAGCCTAGTTCATTATTGTTGTTACAATCTTCAAAAGCATATGCACAACATCGTGTGGTATCCTAACAACTATTTGAATCAAGGGCAATTGAATCCCAAGACAATTCTATCACCTAGAGTTCATAGAATGAAGATTTTGGATACAATGGAAAATATGCCAATGACTGAAATGCTAACTTTAAAATCTTGAACATTAAAATGAAAACAAGCAAAAATATCAAGTTAAAAGATTACAAATTTTTAATGAACACAAAATACAAAATATTTTCAGATAAATATCATCGTTTCTTTCTTCTAGGAAAGAATTCAATCATTAAAACCTCTAGTATTATCTTTTGAAACACATAGTTTATTTGAGCACGATTTTCAACAATCTCTTTCGTTGTCTTTATTTTGGTCTGCTAAAAGAGAAATTATCTTCCATAAAAAAGAACACGAAAAATTTAACGGGATTAGTTCAAGTGGTAAGCAACTTAGTATCACTTAAGCAGGTCTCGAGTTTGAGGCCTAGTGTATGCGGAAAATTCTTGTTGGGAGACTCACCCATCAAAATCAAGTGTGCAATGTAGGTCGGTCTAAATTAGTCAAGAGAAAACCCTAAAAAACTAAAGAGACAACAACAAAAAAACACGAAAATTATCTAACAATCTTACTCTGACTGGAAACAGAACAACTTATTATCTTCGTTTACAACAACAAACGCACTCTTATTACAGGGCAGTACACATTAAAAATTTTAGCAGATATAAACTTCATTTAGCGTTAATTAACAGCCCTCAATTAGACCAATTTCAAGCAAAAACAATCTCCGAACAGGTAATTAAGCTTATTAATAAGTTATTTTGGACATTCTCCATTATTCTTTACTACCGTTAACGAGAGAATTTATTAAAATTTCTCCGTAACATTACGATTTGGAGTTGATTAATGATTATGTTCGGTTGGAACTAAAATAAGGTAATGAGAGTTGTTAAGTTCTTGTATAACAAGGTAAAATGTAATGGATGAGCATTTACCTTACTTAAATAAAGAACGGAAATGAAACTCAATGAATGATTTTACTAACAGAGAAGATAATATTCATTTTAGAAGACTCGAATTCAAATAATTTTATTTGTAAGGTATGTTATTATAGAGTTAAAAAATATAAGTAAATAATACCTGGTTATCATTAAATTAATTTAACTAATGTTTTATTGCCCATGTAATTTCAATTTCCACAAGTTCCTTGTTTTGTTTTTGTTTCTTCCATACCTATGTAAAAATTTTGAAAAATTTCATCAGTTAGTTGGTTATCATTAAATTAATCCAATTAATATATATTTTTGCTTATGTAACTCAATTTTTTTTCTTCATTTATACAAGTTCCTTGATTTTCTTGTTTCTTTAATACCTATGTAAAATATTTGAACATTTTTATCGAAAAAAGTCTTCTACTATCTCTCTTGCTTTTTGAATACTTTATAAATATTTATAAATTTTGATTTTCAATAATTTATAATTTTAACTTCTGATTTATTTTAACTTTTTTTTAATTTTTAGTAGTACTTTTTTTAATATTTTTTATTTTTAAATTTTAATAATTCATTAATTACTTAATTTTCGCTATAAGCCCTTGAACTTTCAATTAAAATTAATTATGTCCTTGATTTCGATAAAAATAAGTTAAACACATCTGTCACGTTATCATTCACATGTGAACCGTCATGTCAATACGATGAATGTAACACCTTGATCTCAAACCAGATCCGAAGTGCTACATTAATACTGTAGTGTATCACGTGCTAGTAATATCTAAAAAATTTGTCAAAATTTAATAGTTAAAATTGGTTCAAATGCTTAATTGATTTAATTTATTGGTTTAAGAACTTACTTGAGTGCAAAAAAATTCGGGGGATTTAATTGATTTTTTTCTAAAAATTCAAGAGCTTCTTACACCCTTAAGCCTAATTAATGTTATAATTAATATCAACGTTATAACATTAATTAAAATATATTTATAATATAAAGTACTCTATAATATTAATTAAAATATACTAATATATTAATTAATATTACAATTCATGTTATAATAAATTTACAACATTAATATTAATATTAATATTAATATGAAAAGTCAATGACCAAATCGATCATTTTTCATAGTATATTGACTACTTATGCACTTTACCCTTAAAAACACAATATAGATATACTTAAAATATCTATTTGGCTAAACCATGGAGTATTTGACTAAAGTTTCTATTTTCGGTGTGCATGAACGACAACATCAAAACAAAATCCCCAAATTGAAAACCCTCCTCCTCCTTTGCAAACCCTAACCCCAGAAAGATTAATTTGGCTCCACTTTTCGTTCTTCTTCTTCTCGTTCTCCTTATCGTTTTTGGTGTCATACGCTCGCGTCAATTTCCATTAGAACGTGCGATTCAAGCGGTGTTTCGCGATTCATTTCCCTTTTTTTTAAATCCGACAGTCGTCGTCACCGTGATTCTGTTCTTAAACATTGGAATTGTTGAAGCTCCGATCGCAACTCCTCTGGCTTCTGCTTTCAATTAGCATTTTTCTCTCAGGTTCATTTTTATGGTTTCCATTCCCCCCGAATTGTTTTAGAAATTAATGTTATTTTTTTTATTATTAACCTTGGTTTAGTCATTTCTTAGTGCTTATTTCACTAATTAGGTTAGTGTTTTATATTGGAATTCACAATTGGGACTGCTCTTGCTGCATTGAGTGGAGCTGAAGAGTTCCCCAAATTTTCATCCAATTAGCTAATTTGGTTTCAATTTTGTTGAAACAATGCAAAGATTTTGAAATTGAGATTGAATCATTGGAACTTGAGTTCATTTATTTAGTTTTCCTGAATACCTTGAAGCAGGGTACATATAATACGGAATTGCCATAAAAGTGATGCATTTGAAGTGACTATTGGAAGAGGGAAAAAAGAAGGATGCATGAATGATGGTGGATGGTGCAATTGTATGGAAAAAAAATTCATAACTTATGTAGCTCTTTCTAGTTGTGTTCCTTGCTAAGAAAAGGTGGAAAAGAAGGAATAAGGATTGAGATGAATGTGCGGGCACAGATGTCAGGACAGGTTCCTAATCGAGGTTTGCCCCAGCAAAATGGGAACCCTCTCCAACTTGCCCAGATGCAGAATATAGGCGCAGGAAGTGCTGGTGCTGGTGGCATTGGAGATGCTCAGCATAATTTGTTGATTATGGACCCTGACCTCCTCAAAACACGTGAATATATGCGAGGAAAGATGTAAGATTTTATTTCTCTCTCTCTCTCTCTCTATCTGTGCTTGTACATGTTTGCAATGCGCATGTGCTGATGGATGCTCAGTTGCATGTTTATAATATTATTTCATCCTAGATGGTGGCAATTTTTTTTAATTATATTTGTTTGTTCTATACTGCTGTAAGTTATACAATTCTGTTGAGATAATATTTATACTTGTTTTCTACTTCTGCAAAATGTGAGCAGAAGTAAGCATGAAAATAGAAACTTAGTAGCAGAATAGTTAGGACTTAGATGTCTATGTTTCACTCAAACTCAGTGTTTTATGTTATATCAAGTATAATTGATGGAATTCTAATTTAAAAAAAACAGTGAAAAGTGCTTTGCCATGAATAGTTTATCTGTTTGTGTAGGATTTTATGAGCCTGTAGATAATGTTGATTCTTCTTGAGATGTTCATTTATGCTTGCAACATTGAATTGAATAGTCGTTGCAACAAATCTAAGGGGCCATTGTGTAGTGCAAAAGAGAAGCTTCTGGTTCAAGTTGTTGTGCAGTCTTCTCTTTCTCTCTCTCCCTAAAATAAATAAATAAAAAATAAAGGAAGAAACCCTTGTTTGTTCATTATTCTTAAGACTCTACATGGGTGGTAGAACATGTATATAATGATCCTTACGATTTCACATTGATATGGAAATGGATATTTAAAGTGCTACCAAATGGGAAATCATTTTCTTGTCATTGATTTTGTAATATCACCATTGCTATTTATCTTTTTCTGAGATACAATCCATCTATCAAGATTAGACATTCCCACAGTTTTGTTATTATATCCAGGTATAATGTTCACTTTTAACATCTTAATGCTATTTGGATCTCATTTTCTCCAGCATTGAGGTTTTAAAATTGTGGCACCAGCATCCGATTACTGAGGCATCAGTGGTAAAGGTTCGGGATTTTGCAAGACGGTTGGAAGAAGGTCTGTTTAAGATCGCCCATACGAAGGTTAACTATTTTGTCTTGACTGATCTTTTACCAATTTTATTTGTATAGTTCATTAGTTGAGCAATATTCTTTCTTCACTTCACTTCTTTTCTTTCTATTGTTTTCTATTTTTTTTATTTTCTTTCACACTTTAGAAGCAATCACTTGGCATTCTTCTGTTAACTTTTTTTTATTTATATGTGCTACAACCCAAATTCCCCCCTTATTTCTGACTTTCAAATTTTGTTTTCTAGGAGGACTATACAAATTTGAATAATTTAGAGTACCGCTTACAGACTCTAATAAAGGGGAGCCGAAATGCGCGCAACCAGCAGCATCCACAGTTTGTTAATTCCGCACCAGCATCAGCACCATTTGGTACAATGATACCAACCCCTGGTATGTCGCACAGTGGAAATCCTAGTATGACTGTTACACCTTCTATAGATACTCATAAGAATGCTGCCAATGCAAGCGTAGCACCTACAAATGTCAATGCCGGAAGCATGTTGCGAACTGGTGACATGAATAGCGGTTCTGTCAGTAGATCTGATGGTAAATTTGAGCCTTGCTGTCTTTTGTATTCTTATTTAACATTTTCTACTGATGGTAACAGAGTGGTACTTTTGTAGGAAATATACCTAATGGATATCAACAATCACCTGCAAATGTTCCTCTTGCTTCAGGTGGAATGTCTTCAATTGGTGTGCCAAGAATGACAAGCCAAATGATTCCCACTCCCGGATTTAATAGTAATAATAACACAAGTAACATTAATAATCAGTCTTCCAATATTGCTGGTGGGGTTTCATCTGGTGAATCAACAATGGGATTACAGCCACAGCAACAAAAGCAACATCTTCGTGGTCAAAACAGTCGTATCTTGCACACCCTTGGCAGCCAAATGGGTAGTGGCATCAGGTCTGGCTTACAGCAGAAAACTTTTGGGTTTTCTAATGGATCCCTAAATGGTGCATTGGGAATGATGGGAAACAATATGCAAATTGATAATGAACCGGGGACTGCTGGGGAATATCACACTGTCACATCTTTTGCTAATTCGTCAAAACCTATCCAACAACAGTTTGACCAACATCAGCGACCCCTGATGCAAGGTAACCTCTTGATTAAACTTCTCTGTATGTATATTTTCATTTGCTTTAGCAATAGTGAATTTGAATATATAAATTATTATGGGGATTTTCCAGTTTTCTCAAAGAAAGCAATTTTTTTGTGTCAGGTGATGGATATGGAATCAATGCCGATTCTTCTGGGTCTGGAAACTTGTATGGTGCTGTAACATCTGGTGGATCAGGGATGAACTCCCACAATTTGAATCCAGCTAATTTGCAATCTATGTCCAGAACAAATTCTTTTATAAGTAATCAGTCAAATTTACATGGTGTGCAATCAGCTGCCCACATGAAGCCCCATTCTATGGATCAGTTTGAGAAGACTAATTTTCAACCTCCAGTTTCTTCAAGAGATGGTATCCTTCAGGCTAATCAACAGAAACAATTTCAGCAGCAGCTTCATCAGTTCCAGCAACAGCAACACCTTCAGAAGCAGCAAATTCAGCAGCATCAGAATTTGCTGAGCAATAGTGGTTATAGCCAATCTCATATGGCTGTGAAAAGTGAACCTGGAGTGGAATGCCATAATGAGGTTCTACATCAACAAGCTTGTGAACCATTTACTCATTCTGAATTGCAGAACGGGCTCCAGAAGAACCATGATAAAGAGCTCTCTAGTCAGCAGGATATGCTTTCGTCAATCCCTCAAAATTCTCCACTAATGCAACAGATGTTGCATCAAAATCAATTGATTCCCGAGTCTCATAACGATTATAAGCTTTCAGCTGAAGCACCACCAGAGTCAGTAACGCAGAGCCAGTGGCAGCCTCACTCACAAGATCAGGCTCAAATGGCGGGGAACATGTCACAAGAGCAGAATGTTCAAGACGCTATCCGCCAGAGAGTATCTGGGCAGGATGAAGCTCAACATAACAATTTATCTGCAGATAGATCTTCTATCAGTCTTGTTCCTAAAAGCTCATCTGATCCTTCAACTTCGAGGGGTACCATCACTAGATCTGGAAATGGCAGCCATGATCGGCAGTTTAGAAATCAAGTGAGGTGGCTTTTGTTTCTGCGTCACGCTCGTAGATGTAAAGCTCCTGAGGGTAAGTGTGATGGCTATTGCTTTACTGTGCGAGAGTTGTTGAGTCATATGGATTTATGTGAATCATCCAAGTGCTCATATCCTCGTTGCCATCACTCCAAGATATTGATTCGTCATCACAAGACCTGTGAAAATCCATCATGCCCTGTTTGTGTTCCTGTTACCAATTATGTACAGGCTCAAAAGGCACGTTCCTGTCTAAATTCCTCTTCTGTTTTACCGTCTTCGGATAGTGGATCTACTGAAAACCATGGTGCTGTAAGTATTTCAGCTAGAATGAATTCTACAACTGCATCAATTGATACTTCTGTAGACATACAGCCTTCACTAAAACGAATGAAAATAGAACAGACTTTTCAGTCTGTTACTGCTGAAAGTGATGGTCCAGTAGTATCAGGTTCTGCTGTGGCCGAGCATCACATATCTCAGGATATCCAGTGCCAAGATCGTCAACCGGATCACTTATCTATGTCAGTTAAACCGGAGGCTGTGGAAGTCCCCATGAGGTCTGCTGAAGTTAATCCTGCTTATATTGAGATGAAGGATGCTGTAGATGACATTTGCAAACAGAAGACTGATG
Source organism: Hibiscus tridactylites (assembly GCA_958450335.1). Classification (NCBI taxonomy): domain Eukaryota; kingdom Viridiplantae; phylum Streptophyta; class Magnoliopsida; order Malvales; family Malvaceae; genus Hibiscus; species Hibiscus tridactylites. The sequence goes on from OY288265.1 coordinate 11,548,561, forward strand.
GTGTATCAATTATGTGTGATGAATTTGGCGGTCTACCTAAGCTCGAAAATGCTAATATTGAGGAAGAGTCTGATTCAGTTAAACAAGAAAATATGACACAGCCTTCCAAAAGTGTGGCTGGAACCAAGTCCGGGAAACCAAAAATAAAGGGAGTGTCTCTGACCGAACTGTTCACCCCTGAGCAAGTTAGGGAGCATATTGCAGGTCTCAGACAATGGGTTGGACAGGTATGCTTTATTGTAGTGCTCTGATCTGTTTGAGACATTGTCTTTTTAGCTTTGTACGTTTATAATAAGTTGTTAGAGTTGCATGTATGTGCTAGATACCTGAAAAGGAGTTGGTGACAGAATAAGGTGTATTGATGGTAGTTATTTTCTTGCTTACAGAGCAAGGCGAAGGCTGAAAAGAATCAAGCAATGGAGCACTCAATGAGTGAGAACTCTTGTCAGTTATGTGCAGTTGAGAACCTTACTTTTGAACCACCACCTATTTATTGCAGCCCTTGCGGTGCTCGCATTAAGCGAAATGCAATGTACTACACTGTGGGATCAGGTGATACACGGCATTACTTTTGTATTCCATGCCATAACGAGGCTCGTGGAGATACCATTGTTGCTGAGGGAACTGCCATTCCTAAGGCAAGACTTGAGAAGAAGAAGAATGATGAAGAGACTGAGGAATGGGTATGTGCAACACAGTTATTTTTATATTTAATTAGCATTCCTAAGAATTACTCTCACATTTTCTTTTTCTTCAATAAAATCCTGCAGTGGGTTCAGTGTGACAAGTGTGAGGCTTGGCAGCATCAAATTTGTGCTTTATTTAACGGTAGAAGGAATGACGGTGGTCAAGCTGACTATACATGCCCCAATTGCTATATTTCCGAGATTGAAAGAGGAGAGCGGAAGCCCTTACCACAGAGTTCTGTCCTTGGGGCCCAAGATTTGCCGAGAACAATCCTTAGTGACCACATAGAAGAGCGGTTATTTAGGAGGCTGAAACAGGAAAGACAAGAGAGGGCAAGGGTTCAAGGAAAAAGTTATGATGAGGTAATTAATGGATCATGATCTCATGATAGTTAATTCTGTGCTTTATATGATCAATTTACTGATTTTCATGTTGCTGAAAGAAGTTTAGAATTCAATTGCTATAAATTCTCCCCCCAATATATGTATATATATAGCTATGTTCAAATAAGTTCGCGTGTTCCTAGTTATGTGCTGAAGATCAGAAGCTTTATAGGTTTTATAAATTGAAGCATATTTTGGTGGTGATTGAGCATTTTGCTTAGAGTATATATATATAGGACCATTGCAAAACAGGTAATTGGATCTTATTATCTATAGTCAGATGGCTGAGTGATATTTTGAATTTTCTATAGCATTGAACTTAAGAATTTTGATTCATTTGACTTGGCCCAACTTTCTTCTATGTATTGACTTCTACTGCTCTAGTTAATAAGTCTACTTATTGTTTCATTGAGATTTTCCAGGTTCCTGGGGCTGAGTCACTTGTATTTAGAGTTGTTTCGTCAGTTGACAAAAAGTTGGAAGTGAAGCCACAGTTTCTTGAAATTTTTCAAGAAGAGAATTACCCACCAGAATTTCCATATAAATCAAAGGTATGAAGGATGTAGATTAAGTATAATACATGCTTTTGTGTGTGTGTGTGTCTTTTGATAAATTTTGTAATACATGCTTTATGTTGAAAATGACACTTTACTGTAATTATGAATTGCTTATAAGCTACGGTTCTCTTTTAGGTGATTTTATTGTTTCAGAAGATTGAAGGGGTAGAAGTATGCTTATTTGGCATGTATGTTCAAGAATTTGGATCAGAATCTGCTCTCCCAAATCAGCGCCGTGTTTATCTTTCATACTTAGATTCAGTAAAGTATTTCCGGCCTGAGATTAAAGCAGTTACTGGAGAAGCTCTCCGTACATTTGTTTACCATGAAATTCTTGTAAGCCCAATCTCTTAGTGAATTCTGCTTAGCGATTGCTATTGTCACAATTTTCAGTTTAAATATCGTGTATCAGTAGTCTATCATTGTCTGACATATTGGATTTGAACCTTAATTTTCCAGATTGGGTACCTTGAATATTGCAAGAAACGTGGTTTTACAAGTTGCTATATATGGGCTTGCCCTCCACTAAAGGGTGAAGATTATATCTTATATTGTCATCCAGAAATTCAGAAAACACCAAAATCAGATAAATTGCGAGAATGGTGAGGCAAATAGTTGTCCAGAATTTTTCTATTTTCGTGTTTTACATGTCAATTTATGTTTTTATTAATCCATTATTACTAATTTCCCTATTATGCATGATTCTGTTTCAGGTATTTATCAATGTTGAGAAAAGCAGCCAAGGAAAGTGTTGTAGTTGGTCTTACTAATTTATATGATCATTTCTTTGTATCTACTGGTGAATGTAAGGCCAAAGTTACAGCAGCCAGGCTTCCATATTTTGACGGTGATTACTGGCCTGGGGCAGCTGAAGATCTAATTAATCAGCTTCGCCAAGAAGAAGATGGCAGAAAGCTGAACAAAAAAGGAACAAACAAAATGACCTTAACCAAAAGGGCTTTAAAAGCATCTGGGCAGTCTGATCTCTCTGCTAATGCATCAAAGGATCTGCTACTGATGCATAAAGTAATCTATTTTCTTCCAAATCTTTCAGCATTTTTAACCTGTGATAATGTTCTGTTTAACAGTAGTAGATGTGGTCAATTACCCTTCTTTCTATCTTAGATTTTTCATATCATGACAAATGATTGTAATTCGTTACATCCCCCCCCCCCCCCCCCCCCCCCCATTTCAGCTTGGTGAAACCATTTCCCCAATGAAGGAGGATTTTATCATGGTTCACTTGCAGCATTGTTGCACTCATTGTTGTAGTCTAATGATATCTGGAAACCGCTGGGTCTGCAACAAGTGCAAAAAGTTTCAGATTTGTGATATGTAAGATATCTACTCTATTTAGCTATGATTTAATTTTTGCATAGGATCTCTCTGTGTGTGTGTGTGTTTGTATGAGCATAGAAGTATACTACATATGGTAGTCTAGCAGGGTTTGGTTTTGTCAGTTAGATTATATACTTGTAATATGATTGTTTAGCATGAGAACTTATAATCTCTGTTAGATCTACATATGAGAAAGAGGAGGTATGCACTCTTTCTTCACACACATAGTTAAGCATCTGTGTTATAATGTTTCTATAATTTATTTCATGATTGATCAATGCTAAGGTTCGGTCGTGCGATGCATTTTAGAACCTGTAACCTGTTGTGTGTATTTCTCATTCTGACAATTATAAGTCCTGCTCGTTTAATATGCAAATCATAAAGAATTATGAATACATAGAGGTATGCTAGTTATCTAAACTTTTGGGCATTATTACTAGTTACTATTATATTTCTCAGCCTTTGGCATTATATTCTAGATATTCAACATTAATCACAGTAGTTGATGGTGTAGAATAGTGGACTTTCTTAGTCCTTCACAGTATACAGACTATGCATGTTGTTCTATCCTTAAGAGTTAATATGTTTAGTTATGGAAGATTCCATTGCAGCTGGTGATGTTGAATAATGGACTTTCCCTTGTTACTTGTTAGGTTTGTAAGAATTTATTGTTGAATTAACCTCTAGTGAGGACAGATCTTTCTGGAAAAGGAGGGGGAAAGAGATAGAAGTGACCCCCCCCCCCCCCCCCTCCCCTTCATATTGGGGGTGAAAAGGAACAGACCATGCAAGGCTATGTTCTGTTCACAGGTTATGGGTCCATGTCTCATGGCGATTCACGATAAAACATGCTTTTACTGATAAAGCTTTACCCCTGTTGAGATTCCTATCTCTTGAAAAAGTCAAGAAACTATGATTAATGGTATATATGGAACTTGTCGAAGGGAGCTCCTAACCTTAGACTCGTTCGGGAGAGTATCTTAAATCTCCATTATTGGAATTAAATTCTGTCTTATTTTATTACCAAGAGTATCCCCTTAAATAGATCTTTCTGGAAAAGGAGGGGGGAAAGAGTAAGAAGTGACCCCCCCCCCCCCCCCCTTCATATTTGGGGTGAAAAGAAACAGAACATGCAAGGCTATGTTATGTTCACAGGTTATGGATCTGTGCCACATGGCAATTCATGGGAAAGCATGTTTTTACTGATAAAGCTTTACCCCTGTTTAGATTCTTATCTCTTGAAGAAACTATGGTTAGTAGTATATATGGAACTCGTTGAAGGGATCTCCTAACCTTAGACTCGTTCAGGAGAGTGTTTCTTAAATCTCCATAATTGGAATCAAAATGTCTTATTTTATTACCAAGAGTATCCCCTTAAATAGAGGTTAAATAGGGTTTTATTGTGTAGTAAAATTTAACTTGTAGGATAAGAAACTAAAATTAAGTTCTTTCAATAAAGTACTTGCTAAATAAATTATCTAATTAGAAATGTTACTAAAATGAAGTTGTTCGTCTTATTTCCATCTTTGGGGACTTTAACTTCTTGTCTTGTCCGCAAAGGTATCCTTAACATTACTTCCCTCCTGGAGAAGGAGCTTGTCTGCAAGCTAGTTAGTTCTCTGAGCTTCTTGTAACAAAGCTGTCAACTCTTTTTTGGCATTGGAATTGCCCAAAATGTCTTGCTCATTACCAAGTTGTTATGTTCATGGGTTATGGATCACGTCACTAGGCAATTCACTAGAAAATTGCTTTGATTGGTAAAGCTTTATCTTTGCTGCAATTCCTATTTCGTGAAGGACTTATGATTAATAATATGTATAGAACTTGTCGAATGGAGGTCCTAATCTTGGAGCTCATCAATGACAGCTCCTGATCTTAGAGACTCACTAGGGGGGAGAGTTTTAACTGTAATTGGGATGAATTTCTATCTTATTTTATTACTAAGAATTGTTCCCATAAATAGAGTTTACATAGGTTTTATTCTCGTAGAATAAGTTATATAATTATGGGTTTTAATTTGCTATAAAATACTTGCTAAATAAATTATATAATTATGAAAATTACTATATAATAAACTTATTTGTCTTCTTCCATCTTTGGTCCCTTTGATTTCTTGTCTTTCCCACAAAGGCATTCATGTTACGCTTTCCTGGTACAAAAAAATCACTTCGCCTTGACATGCTAATTCTTCTACTGTTATATTTACTTGTTTTCCAACTTTTTCGAATTTCTGTTTTTTACACTTGGTGCTCTTAAAAGTGTGATTATTTCTCAAGTTTAACTGGTAAAAAAATTCAAGACTGTACTCCCTTTCTCTTCCCTTGTTGGACTTGGAAGCCTAATGATACCATTTTTATCTTTGATCATATAGTCAAATTATTATCTTCGTCTATTCTTATTTCAGTTTGCTTTGGCAAACTAGGAGATAGTTTCCTAAATAGATGGGTCTAATGGTTGCTTCATTGTACCTTCCAGGTGCTATGAAACAGAGCAGAAACGTGAAGAACGAGAGAGACATCCCATTAATCAGAGGGAAAAGCATGTGCTCCATCCGGTAAGTTTGTCAGAGTACTACTATAATTGACTTTATCTGTTTTGTCTGTTGCTTCTGTATACAGCCTTCTTTTCTCCTTTCTCTTTCTGATTGAATTTGTTTTCGGAAAATTGTTTTTGTTCAGGTTGAAATTATTGATGTACCAACTGATACGAAGGATAAAGATGAAATTCTTGAGAGTGAATTCTTTGATACTAGGCACGCATTTTTGAGTCTTTGTCAAGGGAATCATTATCAGTATGATACCTTAAGACGGGCTAAACATTCTTCAATGATGATCCTCTACCATCTTCACAATCCAACTGCTCCTGCATATGTCACAACCTGTAAAATATGTTATCTAGACATTGAAACTGGTCAAGGTTGGCGCTGTGAAGTTTGCCCTGATTATGATGTATGCAATGCATGTTACCAAAAGGACGGTGGTGTTGATCATCCTCATAAGTTAACAAATAATCCATCCTTGGCCGAACATGATGCACAAAATAAAGAGGCAAGGCAATTACGGGTTCTGCAGGTATTTTTCTTCAATAAATTTATTGAACACTTCGTTATAAAAAACTATCTCTACTGTGTGATTAGATGGGTGTGCTTAATTTGCTAATCCGATTGAAATATAGACGTGTGTACATGTGTCTGGACCCCTTTTATTCTCTTTTGGGGGTTTCTGAGATATAAGAACAAAAATCCTCTTGCCCTTCCCAGTGCCCCTTTCTATGCCCCAACACTAAAAAATTAAATTCTAAGTCATAACCTTAAATTGTAAATCTTAAACCCTAAAAATACACCCTACCCCAATCCCTAAACCCTAAACTCTAAACTTAATTTTTTTAGTGTGGGGAATAAATAGGGGCACCAAGAGGGGGCAGAGGATTTCTATTCATGTTGGAAAGTGTAACTAGATAACTCTCTAATTGGATGTTTCTAAGATACTATTGGGGCTCACCACTTAAATATTGAAACATTCTAAATGCTAACTTGGATTAAAGTATGTCCCTTCAATATATTATCTTGCTTCTGATTTAGAAATACATGGTTGGAAAAATGAGTTTTGACTATATGTGTGCAAGCATGTCGGGTTTCAGATGTGGGATCTCTAACATGATTGGTTCTTGAAATTTGCAGCTGAGGAAAATGCTTGACCTTTTAGTTCATGCATCACAATGTCGCTCTGCTCATTGCCAATACCCAAATTGTCGTAAAGTGAAGGGGCTTTTCCGCCATGGAATACAATGCAAAACACGTGCTTCTGGTGGCTGTGTACTTTGTAAGAAAATGTGGTATCTCTTGCAACTTCATGCACGAGCATGCAAAGAATCTGGATGCCACGTACCACGTTGCAGGTACATGCATGTGGCTACCACTCCCTTGAGCAGTCCTATATTATGGCTCTTTTATCTGTTTCCACCTGGTGTTTTAATTTCAAGCTAATATTGTTAAATTTGCTAATTAATAATACAGGGATCTTAAGGAACATTTGAGGAGGCTTCAACAGCAGTCTGATTCGCGGCGGAGGGCTGCTGTGATGGAGATGATGAGACAGAGAGCTGCAGAAGTTGCTGGTAACTCCGGGTAAAATGAATTGTAAATATAGATAGGTTTGGATGAAAATTGCTCCTTTCTCCATAGGGAGGTAGACAATAGTATTCGTGCTGTGCCAACAATTCACTGCTTAGAACCGGGCCAGAAATAGGGAAACCGGCAGATCTAGGGCATGAGATTCGCATACAATACTACAAACATATTTTGCTTGTTAGGGAATAATTCTTTCATTCATAAAACCCATGACTGAATTCCCTATGCAAGCAAAGTATTTGGAGATCCGATCGCCTATGCCTCTGAGGTGTCGTGTCGGTGGCCTGATTTGGTAGCTTTCAGCCTGGATTCTGTGGAATGCCACCGCTGTTGTGGCGAGTGTACCATAATTATATTCTTACCTGTTATTCTAAATTGCTTTCTTAACAGAGGAATGCAAAAATGTAGGTCTGACCCCATTTTTGCAGAATGGCTTCTAATTTTAAAGATGTAGGATTGGAGAAGTGCAACAATTCTTTTTCTAATCAATACTGGGAAATTATGTGTATATACTGTATACATACATACATACATATATGTAATATGTATTATATAGTTCAAAGGTCTATTTACTTCTCTCTTTCTTAACGCTATTGCTTTTGGATTTTATGGGGATTTGAATGCGATTTTTCTCGCAATACTAGAAGATTGGGTCCGGTCTGTGGCCTACCACATTGGATTGGACCTTGATTCTAGGCTCGGCCTGCTCAGTCGGAGCTTTGGACGTTCCCGAATAGGTAAATTACATTTTTACTTTTAAAAACATGGGAAAATATATGATCCACTGGCGGTAAAAATAATTTGTTTCCACAAGCGCTTTAATTTTAGGGGTTAGAAATTTAGTTTATAGTTTATAGTTTAGGAGTTTAGGTTTATGTTTTTAGAATTTAGTAACTGTGGTTTGAATTTAGAGTTTAAGGTTATAATTTAGGGGTTATGTAAAAATTTAAATCCCTAATATATTACCTTAAAACTTAAACTCTAACTTCTAAACCCTAAATTTTAACTATGGTCTCTAATTTGATTATAAAAATGTTATTTTAGAATGGTGATAATCGGGGTTTCTGGACTAATCTGGCCCAAATGGGCTTCGCCGAGATCTCCAAAAGCTTAAAAATACCAGACTTAGTAAAAATTTAGTTTTCAATAATTAAATATTAATTTTATAAATATAAATAAACGATTGTTTAATTATTTAGTTTTTTACTCCAATGAAAGTCGGAAATTAATTTTAGTTTGTTTTTTATATATAATTCTTGTTCATATTATATATTAGTTTGGTTAAAAATATATCAAATTCTTTTCTTAGCTCAATGATCAAGTATTTATGTTTTTTTAAATCTTTTTGTTTTTGTGTTGGTAAAAAACACAAAATTTAATAGTATTATTGATGTAGTTTACCTAACAATAATAACAAATCATTGAATTGTCTCACATATTAACGGAAAACAACTCAATCAGTTAATTTGCTTGAAAACTTAACAAAATTAATAGGTATAGAGAATAAAATAAATATAATAACTAAAAAAAGGTTTATAATTTTTTGGCTTAATATAAAAACAAATGTCTAAAAAATACAACTTTTTAATCTTAAGTGTCTAATTTTTTTTGGTAAAAATAAGTGTCTAATGTTTCATTTCGTTAATTTTAGGTGCCTGATTGTTAACGATTGTTTAAAAAAATTATGTTATACAATCAAAACATAATATGTCGCTTTGATTTTTTAATTTGTTTTTGAATATTTTATTTCTTTTAACTTAATCTAAAAAAACCCTTAAATTTCCAAAAATTCACAAAATAACTCATAAATCCCTAAATTCAGTCATTATCGTCGTTGTTCATCACGTTGTCGGCGACAGAATAAAGCTTTGTCTCGTTATAAGACATGCACGTCGTTTGTCTTTCGGTTGACCATCATTCGCCGCTCATCGTTCCTTTCGTGAACGGCAATCCTTCAACGTTATGCAAACCATCCGTCTAGTTCCGACAACGAAAGGATGTTGTAAATGATCATGAGGGTCTGACGAAAGAAGTGGTGGGCATGCCTTCCACAACGGCTATATTTGGTATTTGGGACTTAGGGTTTTGAAGATTTGGGGACTATTTTGAGAATTTTTGAAAATTTAAAGATTTATTTTAAAATTTTGATTTTTTAAATAATAAAATAAAATGAAACATAGCATGTCACGTGTCATGTTTTGATTGCTTAACGAAATTTTTTAAACAATCATTAATGGTCGTGCACTTAAAATTAACGAAATGAAATGTTAAACACCTACTTTTTTATAAAATAAAAAAAAACTTTAAGCACTTAAAGTTAAAAAGAGGTATAGTTTACACACTTATTTGTATATTAAGTTTTTTTTAACATAATTTAACAATTATAAAAAAATGTAAAAAAAAAAACTTTCTTTGTCTTTTGTAGTTATAATAATTTTATTAATTCGACACTTAAAAGGTTGTAAATGTAAAGATCAGACAATTGTATTGTTCAATTAATTATATTTTTTCATGTTTTTAAGATTAAAGTTCAAATTAATAATATTTAAATTGATAATCCCTAAATATTATCAAATAAAAAATATTATAGGATCAACAATGTCAATGAGTGATAAAAGTGAATAAGAATTAGAAGAATTAAGATTTTCAAATAAAAAATAATACAAATACTCTATATCGTAAAAGAGAAAATATATGATGCATTGGCGGTCGAAACATTTTGTTTCCACAAACGCCCTAATTTCAAGGGTTGGGGTCTAATTTAGGGTTTATAGTTTAGGAAGTTTAGGTTTAGGGGTTTAGAATTTAGAGTCTTTGGTTAGAATTTGGGATTTAGTGTTAGAATATAGGGTTTATAGGTTAGGGTTTAAGTTTTAGAGTAATATGGTAGAGATTTAGGTTTTTACCTATAACCCCTAAATTTTAACCCTAAACTCTAAATCCAAACCACAATCCTTAAACTTTAAGCACATAAACCTAAACCCCTAAACTATGATCCTAAACTGAATCCCTAACCCCTAAAATCAAGGCACTTATGAAAACAAAATATTTTCACCGCTAATGCATGGTATAATTACCCATCGTAAAATTAAATTTTAAATAATACAAAAGTATAAAGACACCTGCGATATTTAAACATTTTAATATTTACCTATATAAGTCAGCTGTGATAATTACTATATTGATACTCATAAATTTCATTTAATTAAATTATTATTTTTATAGTTTTAAAATTTAGTTATTATAATTAATGAGAGTTAGTCCAAGTGGTAAGCAACTTGATATCACTTAAGTAAATTTCGAGTTTAAAATTTTGTGTGTGTAAAAAATCTTCTCTGGGAGACTCTTCCACTAAAATCATGTGTTTGGCGCGAGTAACTTCAAATTAGTCAAGGCAAAGCGCTGAAAACTATGAGGGTAACTCAAAAAAAATAGTAATAAAATAAGATTTTTGTCCCTCTCAATTTTCACATATTATACGTTAAATTAACGTTATAGGTCACAAATGTGTTTTTACCTTTTTATACGATTAGAGAAGCAATGTTTAGCATGTCCGGGGTTATTGTCCCTCACAAAAATTTTAGTACAATTGTATTTGAAGTCCCTTTTAATTTAAATAGTAGTAAATAAGATTTTTGTCTCTCCCAATTTTGAGGTTGCAGATCACTTGAAAAAGGACGTTATATCATGAGATTTTGAGGTTTAGATTTATCATACATTGCCTGCTAGGGGTGAGCGTTCGATCGAGCCGAGTCAAGTCAAAAAATTATGAGTTTGACGCGTAATATTTTACAACTCAAATTTTATTTGAATTTTTTCGATTTGAGTGGAGTTTTCGAGTTCCTATACAAATTTAATTGTAATTATTTATCAATGTTACAATATAATTTGATTCCAATTTAACGACTTTCTCTAATCATATAAGATATGCATGTATATTCCATCATATTTTTTCATATGTGACATATATTTCTTCATATTTTCTTATATTGGTATATATATATAATGAAAATTTGAGGGACTCAACTCGAACTTAAAAATTAACTCACTAACCCATTTTACAACTCAAACTTTATTTAAATTTTTTTGAGTTGAGTCGAGTTTATGTAATTTCGAGTCGAGTTAGAACACGTCGAGTTTTTTCACCTTGAGTCGAGTCAAAAATTTTAATTTTTTCGAGTTGAGTCGAGTTTTGATCACCCCTGCCGCCGACTGCAGTACTGGCTCTCGAGGATACATCCATTTAGTTGCTTTCTTGATTAACATCCTATTCTTTTGCCTTTTTTTCATGTAATTCATCTTGACGGGTTATCTCGTGGGTCTTTCTTGTACTTATTATCATGTGTATTATTTATCTTCGACTAAGATTAGAAGGTTTTTAATGAAGCACATGGTAATAATTATTTTTTCACAAAAAAGAGATTTAATATACCTTTGCCTCTCTTAATGTTTGATCCTAATTTCGTCTCTATATGTAATTAAATCGAAACTTTAACCAAGTATTGTAGATAAGGGTAATGCACAGTGCACACTACAATCATAACGAAAAAAATCATATTTAAACTTTGGAGGTAATATAATTGAGAGGGACAATTTAAAAATGATGTTGGTAAGAGAAACAATTACAAATTTCAAATATACAACATAAAATAGAGGTAAAAAAATAGTAAAAATGTCAAAGTGAAAATTTCACTAAAATAGATAAGATAAAGTAAATATTAAAGGATTTTTAACGCGCTACACACCATTAACGCTATCTACAATTAATTTTTTAAAGACTCGTTGATAAATAATAATTTTTTTAAGGATTCAACTCCAACTAATTATATTTCAAAATTAATGGTGCACAGCGTTAGTAATGTGTAGTGGTCCGTTCTAAGATTTTTTAACATTAAACCATAGATTATTTGTAGATAATAAATATTTAAAATCAAGTGTAGATAATATTTAAAATCATAGATGATTTGCTAAATTAAGTGTTTGAATTGCTATTAAAAAGTGTTGTAGGGAGTTAAATGTTTATTTTAAATATTTTTTAACTTTAGAATTTAAGTTGTATTTTTCATTCCAAAATTTAATTGTTCTATGATGTTCATGGTCAGATGTGTTTTTAACTAAAAAACACAAATTCTAACGAAATGAAGATTTTATTTTTCCCTAACAAATCGTAATGAAGAATTAGGCCTAAGATAATTTGATTAGATAATTCAAATTTTTTACATTGTTTTTTATGTTGCTTCTGATTTTTAATGTGCACACTTCGTTTTAGTGGGTGAATCTTTCAGTAAAATTTTTTGTATATATAACGGCTCGAACTCGAGACTTTACTTAACCGATACTGAACTGTTTACCACTTAAAATAACATGTTGGTTAGTTAATTATTTAATTCTAACAATAAATCTTTCGTAACAACATTGGGCAATAATCCTGACAATGTAAATTGTAAATTGGATAAACAAGTTCCAAGGTCACTGAACTATTGGTATGATCTATTTTAATCATTGAATTGTGATTTTTTTAATTAAATTATTAAAATAATTTTAATCAAGTCATCCATCATTAACATTTGATGGCGTATTAACGTGACAATTAAATAGATTTATATAAATACATATTTAGTCTTTATTATTTACATATTTTATTAATTTAAAAAGATTGAAATAGTATTAAAATTACCCGGCTCGTACATCTATAGCAATAGTAATAGTAAAATTCATATAAGGTAGTATTTATTTATACATATTTTTAACCCTTTAACAATGCATACACCTTACAGATAAAACGATTTGAACTCGAATCCTTTAAGATAAATACCGTCCGAGTATTATTAAAACTTGCTTAAACATCAATAACTTTTTTTTAATATTCTACGTGCAGTATACGCCCACTCCAACGTGAACCAATAATCAAATTGTTGACAAATTTTGTAATTAAGTAATCAAAATATAATTAATAGAAGTCATATTGCTAAAAAATCCCATAATGTTTAACTGAATAGTGATTTTGATTTATATTTTTAAAGTAATTTAGTTCTTAACATTTCATTTTGGCTCAAAATGATCCATTTGCGGATGAAAATTATTAGTCAACTAACGATAAAATAACTTTATATAACGTGACAAACATATATGACAGTGCACGCCGCGATAGCAGTGTCATATATACAATTATGTCGACTTTACAAAATGACATATCAGTCAAAAAATAATTTTATAAAATTATATAAAATATAAAATATTTTTTTTCTTCTAACATGTCATTCTATCAAGTAATTTCAAGTTGTTTAGTTGTTTACTAACAATTTTCACTCACAAAGAGCTCAACTTTGACTCTAGATGAAACGTTAAGGATTAAATTATTTCAAGAGAAAAGAATAGGGGTCAAAATAACTATGCAATTAAACGTTTTGACATTATGCTTAATAGAATTAGAACAATAATTTAAGGATTTATATCCTATACACCGGCGGTGGAAACTAAAAATTTCCACAAGTGCCTTAATTTTAGAGTCTTAGTTTAGGGGTTTAGGTGTAAGAGTTTAGAATTTAGGGACACTAGTTAAAATTTAGAGTTTATGTTTATAATTTAGGGTTTAGAAGTTGTGGTTTTGTTTTTAGGGTAATATGGTTAGGATTTATGTTTTAACTTATAAACCTTGAATTATAACCATAAACTCTAAATCATACCACTATCTCTAAATTCTAAAATCTTACGCATAAACCCTAAACCTATATATAATAATCCATAATTTAATAGTTAAAGTTAGTTCAGCATGGTAAAACTGAAAGTTTTGGCTTCTCAGGTTGTATTATATGATTATAGAGAAAACTACCTCACTGATCACCAAACAAATTGGAGATACTTATTTGGACCACCGAATTATAGAAAACGTCAATCAGACCACCGAACTTATAAAATCAACCTATTTTGACCACCGTCGTTAAAAACCTAACTGTGGAGTGACGGAACTGCCACGTGACAATTGACGGAAAAATTTAAAATTACACATTCAGTCTCTGTTATTTACACATTCTTTCAATTTAGTCCCAATTTTAAATTAATAAAATAATAAATTATTTAATTAAGTGTTGACACTTCTTATTGGAAGACTTTAATTATTTATATTTAATTTTATTAATTTATTTTCCCCCTCCAATTAGGTGGTGACACGTGTCACCACCAATTTAGAGGAGAAAAATAAATTTCTCTTCACATACGTTTTGGAGGATTCAAACTTGGGTCTTGACAAGGTAAAGCCAATGACTTTGCTACTACACCAAACACAACTTTATGTTAAAATTCTCAAGATATAATATATATATCTTATTAGTTTCCACATTTATAAGTCAAAAGCTCAAACCTTAAATACTAATTTCACATATATAAATCACAAACCCTAAACTCTAACCCTAACTATTTCAAATTAATTTCATACTATAGTTTGGTGGTTCAAATAGGTATCCCCAATTTGATCCAAATTTAGAGTTTATGTTTATAATTTAAGGTTTAAAGGTTGTGGTTTTGTTTTTAAGGTAATATAGTTAGGATTTATATTTTAACTTATAAACCTTGAATTATATTTATAACCATAAACTCTAAATCGTACCAGTATCTCTGAATTTTAAACTCTTACGCCTAAACCCTAAATATATAGGGATAATAATCCATAATTTAATAGTTAAAGTTTGTTCAGCCTGGTAAAACTGAAGTTTTGGCTTCTCGGGCTGTATTATAGGATTATATGACGAAATAGAAACAAAGAAAATGCAAAGGCAGCTTCCGAGTTTCGTTTTGCTTTTGGCATAAAAAAAATTAAGTAAATAAATATTGTAACAGCAATGTCAGATACTGTTGCTTTTGATTCTCGACTACCATTTCTTTTCTATTTGTTGTATTAGAGAAGACACGATTCATGGCGGCAATCCCAGATCGTACTTCTGGTACGTCAACTACTCCGTAATCTTTTACTCCCTCTTTTTCTTATGCTTTTTTTTTTTTGTATCTCCTCTATGTCTCGTTAGCTGGAATTTGGTGTGTCAATTCGTTTGTTTTTGTTTACTTTTTTTCCACCATGGCTGAATTTTGGGTATCTTTGATTGATCTCCCGTGTGTTAGTTTTTTTAGGTAAATAGAGTGGATTTGATCTTTTTGTAAGGATCGTGGATCTGAGTCTTGGCAATTGAAAAGAATTATTGTAAAATTCTTCTCTTCTTTGTTGAATTAGTGTTTTTGTGAATTTTCCTGATTGCTGATATGGAAGAGAACTGTAGAAAATGTTGAATTATGTAGTGGTAGATTATTTTGCTACAAAGGCTGTGGATCGCACAGTTGATTCGAAATTCGGAAAGAGATCAATTGAGTTTGAGATGACAAATATAGTTATTTTTTTTGTATGTAAAGGAGACTGAGAATAGGGAACCGATTGCCCCTGACCTGCTAGATGCTATCTCGTACATTAGATTATATAAAACCAAATAGGTTAAGTCATGACTAAGAAAATAGCTTTTTTTTCGAAGGAGGACGGGAATAATAAAGGGGTTTCCCTGACATACTGGATGCTATCTCTTTAGTTTGTATGAATCAACTAAGTTAAGGATTCAAAATATTAGTCTAGCTTTTGGTGTCACAGACTGAAATTCTCGAACCATATTTTCCTACTAACAAATTGATGAAAAATTGTGTTTTATTGTAATGCTCCTTGGCCTTTATGCACTGTTAGATTGTTTGTTCTGACCTTGTTTTTTTAGGAATACTATTACGTTTCTGCTTCAAAGCTGGGGAAAATGAGATGATATGTAGTATGTACATGATTTTACTAGATTTTGTGCAATGTGTATGGCTGATTAGTTAGCAGCGGTTCTATTGGTTTTGGATAATAAATTTATTGTAAATTTGGTACTTGAAGAATTATTTTTCATAATTAGATACCTCAAATGAACTTTTATTCTATCACTCATTTTGTTACTTCGGACTGATACCGGTAATCAAGTTGTTGATGTGGCATGAATACCCAATAAAAGCATGATACATGACAAATTGCTATGTCTTTGGCATATCTATTTCTATGTTAGCATGATGGGGAAAAATTATAGAAAAAGTGATATTTTTGGAAAATAGAAAAATAAAAGTGTTATAAGAATTTCAAAGATGCAAAATATTAAAAGAAAAAAAATTTAAAAAAGATAAATAAGGTTACAAACTTAAAAAGAAAAGAAAAGTTTTGAAGAATATGGAAAGACTTTTTAAAAATCCAAAATATTGAAAACTTTAAAAAATTGAAGTCTGAAAATTTTATATCAGTAAAATAAAAGATACTAAATTTCCAGATTCTTTTTTGTATTTTTTTACAATTTTAAATATTTTTTTATTATATTTCAATTTTGTATGATTGTAAAAGTTTATTGTTATTGTATTTAAAAATTCCTTTCTTAGATTTCCTCGTTATGTTGATCCTCCAATTTTGTGGCTTGTTGCCATGTGTCACGCATTTATTGGGTGTTATTCCACATCATCAACCTGATTAATAATGTTAGTCCAAAATAAATACTAATGAATCAACTTCAAGCTTATCTGTTTTTGGTACATTACCTTAGTTTTTAATTAATTAATATGTGAGTTTTTCCATTATTAGTTGATAAATTTTGACATTTTGTATATCATTGCTATTGTCTTAGTTTTTCCCTATACTTCCATATAGTTATCTTTCACTCTCAACATAGTTTAATAACTTTTTTCATCCTTATTCATGATTAAGGACAATTTAGTATCTTACATTCCGTCAACCAAGTAGCAAAATCTTGCATTCCAGTTAAATTAACCAAACAAGATAATGTAACATACATGACAATGTGCGAAGTAATCTGACATTCCAATAATCTTATTACCAGAGATAATCTTATATTCTGTGAACCAATCGCCCCCTTAGTGTTTTGTATGGGCTTTTGGCCTCACATTTTGATGTTTTCATCCTACAAGTAAATAATTGCTAAGCCTAAACCTCTTATTTTTAAAGCAGCTAGTTTTTCTTGTAAAATTTATTCATGTTATTTATTTGTGTGCATAGGTGTGCATGTGTGGATTTGTGCACAGCACATATTCATATATTCAAGTTTATCTATGGTTGGTCAATAATGTGTACTGCGTGTATTTCTAAGACTCTACTTAGTCACTGAGCATACTGATCATGGATGCAGAAGAGCAGCATGCTGATCCAGAGAACATGAAGGAACAGATCGTGAGTTATTGACATTGCTCTCTTTTGTTTTTGTTTGTTTCCTTTAGATAGTTACAAGAAAATATTCTTTACTAACAACCTTCATATACTGTTCCTTAAACAGCCTCTTTCGATAAAACATGAGACGTCAGCTTCTCTTAATTCCTCCCAGGATGCTGCCCCAATTGCTAATCAAAGGGACGACACTGGTCAATCTGGATCCTTCAGTTCTGGCGTAGACCATAATTTCTACTCACCTAGAATCTATACCCCTCAGGCCCAGGCTTTCTATTATGGAGGTTAATCTTCTATCTCTCTCTATTTTAAAGCTAGGCAAAGTCTTGCTGGACCTTTTTATTTATGACTTCCAGTTGAAAATCTATTTTCTGATTGCATTTAAGGCTGGTATAACAGCAATTCTCTCTTTCTATCCTAACTTTCAATTATTTAGTAGTTCCTAAATTTGTCACTCTTTGATCCATGTAATTATAATTGGAGCACTGATATTATATGAAAAGGTTTTTACTGTGTGGTATATGTTATAAAAGAAGTTGAAAGTTCGTTGTCGTATCTATATATAAGTACCAAAATCAAATATTCTTTTGTGTAATTGTGTTTGCCAAGGTGTTTTTTAATATAAAAAGGAATTAACTTTTGGCTTCTAATTTGGTTTACTATCTGAAAGAGGAACAAAAAAATTGGGTTTAGGTTCTTCTTCCTTTGGCTTTAATGTTGGCAAGTTATAGGCTTTTGAATTTAGTTTCTGCAACTTGTCATAGTTGAAACAATTTGAACAGTTCTTTTATTTTGTGTAAATTCTTACTGAATATTTTATCTGATAGAATTACATGTTACTTTTGAGTAATTTCTACATGTTGATAACTATGCAAGGAAAGGAATCATTCTTTCGTGTAAAGAGCAAGAGCAGGAGAAACAATTTGACTTCTCAAATGCATTGCAGTAATTGTTTTGTGATCACTGTATATTTTAAGTGAAAATTAACCCTGGGGACCACTTTTCAAATTTAAAAGCAGGTTATGACAATGGTGCTGGTGAGTGGGATGAATATCCGCCATATATTAATGCTGAAGGACTCGAACTTGGTTCTCCGGTTAGTTTATTTCCTTTAACCGGTTTAGATTTTCATTTAACCATTAAGATTTCTGTTTGTTTTTTTTATTTGTCATTTTATCTTAATTAGGGTCTCTACAATGAGAATCCATCACTTGTCTTCCACACTGGATATGGATACAATTCGCAAGTCCCATATGGACCATATTCCCCAGTCACAACTCCTTTGCCTTCTGTAAGTGGTGATACACAGTTGTATTCCCCACAGCAATTTCTGTTCTCTGGGCCACCATATTATCAGCAGCTAGTTCCTCCAAGTATGCCTTACATTAGTCCACCTGCACCAGTTTCACAACCAGAGCTAACCACCTTGGTTAATGTTGACCAGCAAGGTGATAACATGCTTTTCGGACTTAGGCCTAGTTATCCCTCTCCTTTGGGATCTTTAGGTAGAGGCAGTTTCCCTGGAAATCCTGGTAGCCTAGGATTTAATGATTTGCAACAAAGTTTTGATGGATTGAGGTCTGGAGGACTATGGTCTGGCTGGTCGAATCCTTCTGACAGACAGAGATCTTTGACTCCAATATCTCCAGCAGTATCTCCACAGCCAATTGGGCCAATTGGTCCAGTCGGGCAGAATGTTCCAATGGTATGTATATTTTCTAATTGAATTTTCAGAGATCTTATTACATGTCATTTCTCTCTCTCTCTCTCTCTCTCTCTCTCTCTCTCTCTCTCTCTCTCTCTCTCTCTCTCTCTCTCTCGCGCGCTTTCTTTCTCTTTTAAATCTGGTTTTTCCTTCTTTGCATATTATTTGACATGTTGATATGGAGGATTCCTCATCTACTCTCAAGGTTGCAGAAAAGTGCACATGCTTCTATTCTTTATGTTGTTTAGCTTATCCAAATATCATGTGGCAAATATAAAGTTCATATATAGTGGAATATGTCAGAATTATAGATTCATCTTCATTTGGTGCAAGTTGGATATATTGTATATCTGCCTTGGAAAATGTGTCGAGCTTTTATGCTTTTCCCCTCAGAAGCTGCGTGCTAAGTTGTGCTGCATGAATTATATTGATATATGTGGACTGAATTGACTCTGTGTTCTTATCACTGAAAAAAGTGTATATACTATATGAAATGATTATTTACTTCTGTTATTGTTTAACTAGATAGTTCATCTTATTTTGTAACTATAATAAACAAAGTAAAGCTTGAATGATCTAGAGAACTCAATTAGCCTTATGCTAGATGAACCTTGAAATACTCTTTGTTTGATTTTCATTCACTTTCAGAACCCGCAAATTATTATTATTTGAAAATAAGTGCCTAAAGTGTACCCCTTTTTGTTTTAGGTGCCTAAAGTTTTCTTTGGTCAAAGTGCCGAATGTTTCATTCCGTCCCCATTTTCAGATTTCTCTGTTACGCCCATTTAAAAAAAGTTTACCCAATGAATACATGACATGTGGCTTTTCATCTTCTTCATTATTTGATTTTCTCACTCTTTGTTTCTTCCTTCAAATTTCTAGGTAAACAAACAGAAGAAGAAAGGGGAAAATATAGATGGAGATAACCCAAAACCACCCTATATCGCCTTCATAGTCCCTTCGATCACCGTTCAAGACACCATCCCTTTCACCACCAGCATCAAGTTCAATCTATGCCCCTTCATTCTTTTTTTCTTTTGTGAAAATTGGTTTTCTTTTTGAGAAATCGAAAAATCGTAAGTCCCAAACACTTCGATTTTGAAAACCCATCTATTCGAAAGTGAAATCAAAACCCCAACTCTCAAAAATCGGTCTTGATAAACTTGCTAAAAAGGGGATTGGGTGAGTGAGTAAGGGATGTAGGTTGTAATGGAATGGCAGGGAACCAGTTGTATTTCTATGTACTGAACCTATTATGAATAAAATTTGAGGCACTCTTTTCCTCCTTCCACTGACTGCCGATCCCCTTACAAGGGTTTCGGACAGTTATGAAGGGGGTTTTTAATGAGGCCTCCCTTTCTTATCAAAAAAAAAAAAATCGGTCTTGATTTTGTACTTGGATAAGAAATTCATGGGGGATGCACCAATGTAAACTCTAGATTGAAAAAAAAGAGGGGAGAGTTTCCTGTTAAATGGATGTAACAAAGAAACCTAGGAATGAGACCGAAATGAAACATTAGGCACTTACTTTGACCGAAAATACTTTAGGCAACCAAAACAAAAGAAAAGCATTATTTAGGCACTTATTTTTCAAATAAGCCTTATTATTATTATTATTGTTATTATTATTATTATTATTATCATCATCATCATCTGCCTTCGTTGTCAAGCCTTGTCATACTTAGAAAGTCCTTATAGCGTATGACATGCATTTGGAAAAAATTAATCATTCAAGCAAGCTCTGTGTTAATTTTCTTTTTTTATTTAACAAACACCATATCTAGCACGTTAATGAAGTCATTATGCTTCCTCAAATGGATTTTCAACTTTTTTTACTTCTCTTCTCTTTTGACTCAAATTGCGAAATTTTAGGCTCTTAGAGTGTTTAAATGGATATGAAATTTCTTGAAAGTTTTTATTCTCCATCTGAAGTTTATATTTTATGTAATCTAGTTTTTTTGTATATTATCTGCAATTGCAAGGGCTCATTTGTTACTGAAGAAAAATAGAATTGAAGAAAAACAAAATGTGTTTATGTTTCTTTCGATTAAATAATGAATAAACTTACTAAGGTTTACAGACTTTTATAGACTAGGACTTTTAGTTACATTAGGAGTCCTACTAATTATTAAGTTCTAACTCTAGTCTTAGGAGTTTGACTTTAACTAAACTTATACAACATAGTTCGATTACAATAACTATTCTAGTTCGACTAAACTTACACTCCCCCTCAAGTTGGAGAATATACATTGTATAATCCCAACTTGAATAAAAAATTGTCGAATAAGGCTTTTGGCAGTGCTTTTGTTAGTACATCTGCCACTTGCTCCTCGGCTGGAACATACTCTAATGAAGCCATTCCACTTGTCAACTTCTCTGCGATAAATGACCTATCTATTTCAACATGCTTTGTTTTGTCGTGTTGAATAAAGTTCTTGACAATTTGAATGGTCGATTGATTATCACAAAAGATTTGGAAATTTTCATCTTTGGTCATTCCCAGTTCTTTAAGCAACTTTATTAACCAGATTCCTTCACACATTCCCAAGGCCAATGCTCTGTATTCTGCTTTTGCACTGCTTCTGGAAACAACTGTATGCTTTTTGCTTTTCCAACTAACCAAATCACCCCATACATAAAAGCAGTATCCACTGGTTGACCTCTCGTCTGTTAGTTCACTGACCCAACTTGCATCTGTGAATACTCTTAACAATTTTATCAGAACTTTTCTTGAATATTAAACCATGTCTAGGTGTACCTTTCAAGTATCTCAGAATCCTCTTTGCTGCTTCCATGTGTTCTTGCCTCGGATCTGGAATGTGTTGGCTCACAATATTCACTGGAAAAGAGATATTTGGTCTTGTTAGTGATAAGTAGATCAATTTCCCTACTAGCCTCTGGTAGAGTCCTTTATCTGCCTTTGGACTTGGATCGACTTTGTTGAACTTTAAGTTTGCATCCATGGATGTATCTGCTGGTTTGCAACCCAACATTCCTGTTTCTGTCAACAAATCCAGAACATACTTCCTCTGATTGATCACCAAACCTTTGTTAGACCTTGCTATCTCCATACCTAGGAAATATTTGAGTTTCCTAGATCCTTGATTTCGAATTCCCTGCTCAACAAGGTCTTTAATCGACTCAATTCCACTTCATCATCTCCTGTCAATATTATATCATCCACATAAACAATAAGAATAACCCTTTTATTCAATCAGGTTACCTTAGAGAACAAGGTATGGTCTACCAATGATTGTTTGTATCCATTCTCCAAAATAACCCTGGCAAATCTGTCGAACAATGCTCTTGGAGACTGCTTAAGGCCATAGAGAGATTTGTCAAGCTTGCACACCTTCTGATTTTGTCCAGCACCTTCTAGTCCAGGTGGAATCTGCATGTATACTTCTTCCTCAAGGTTACCATTAAGAAAAGCATTTTTAATGTCAAGTTGATGCAGTTGCCAATCACAGTTTACAGCTAGGCTTAACAAAACTCTAACTGAATTTAATTTAGCAATAGGGGCAAATGTTTCCTTATAATCAACTCCATAGGTCTGTGTGAACCTCTTGGCAACCAATTTGGCTTTATATCTCTGTATACTGCCATCTGAATTGTACTTAATGGCAAACACCCATTTGCATCCAACATGTTTTTTTACCTTGGGGAAGATCTGTAATGGTCCATGTACCATTCTTTTCAAGTGCCTCAATTTCTTCATCAACTGCTTCCTTCCACTTTGGATTCTGCAAAGCTTCTTCAATAGTCTTAGTAATCTGTTCTTCATCTAGCTTTGCTGTAAATGCTTTAAAAGATGGCATTAAATTCCCATAAGCAGCATACCTTTGAATAGGATGCTTAGTACACTGCCTCACCCTTTTCTTTTAGCAATAGGTAAGTGTTCAAATTCAAGAAGATGAAAAGGAATACTAGCAGAATCATTACCTCCACTTTCTTCACAAGCAGCTAGACTAAATCCAATTCTTGGCTAGCACCAGATTGTAGAATGGTTTCTGGAATGGTTCTCCTCTTTTTGGTGTAAACCTGCAATTGTTTAGGGGGCTGTGAGGAAGGTTCGATTAAATTTCGGATTCCTGCAAGCGTGACAGTAGGTGAAGTATGTGGTGTAGATAAGGTATTAGGTGAGGAAATAAGTAAGATATTAGATGGAGAAAGAGAAGTCTGAGGCTCAAGTGACGAGGGATAAGTAGGAGGTGGTAAAGGAAAAGAAGGAACCTGTTTTGGAGAGGGCTGGAAATCATCAAAACTCTCCCCCTGAATTCCAACCGTGGGAAAATATGGTTCATGTTCAAGAAAGTTAAGATCCAAAGAAACAAGAAATTTACGAGAAGGTGGATGGTAACATTTGTAGCCCTTTAGTGAAGAGTATCCTACGAACACACATTTTAGAGATTTAGGATCAAGTTTAGACCTAGAAGGATCATGGTTTGTAACAAACACAATACACCCAAAAGTTTTCAAAGGAAGTGTAGAAGACAAAGGCTTAAAGTGAGGAAAACAAGATAAAAAAACATGTCTAGGTGTTTGGAAATTTAAAACTCTACTGGGCATGTGATTAATAAGATATGTAGAAGTTAATAAGGCTTCTCCCCATAGATATGTAGAAGTTAATAAGGCTTCTCCCCATAGATATGTAGGAACATTGTGGGTAAACGATAAGGCTCGGGTTAACTCTAGTAGATGCCTATTTTTCTTTTCTGTGACTCCATTCTGTTGGGGAGTATCAACACAAGAACCAATCTGTACTATCTCTTTTTCCTTGAAAAAATCACCTAAAGATTTAGTAAAGAATTCTCCTCCATTATCCGATTTAAAGATTTGAATTTTAGAATTAAATTGGGTCTTGACCATGTTGTAAAATCTCTCAAAAACACTAGTCACCTCAGATTTTTCTTTCAAGAGGTAAGTCCAAGTGATTCTACTATGGTCATCAATAAAGGTCACAAACCATCTGCTACCGGTAATTGTGGATTGTGTGATTGCAGAAAATTAGGGATGTAAATTCCCTAATATCAAGTTGCTATTAGTTAGCAATTATCTTCCTAATATCTTGTTAATAGCTGTAAATAAGGAATTAGATTCTGGTAATTTATTTGTAATTCCTTTTTCCTAGTTTAGGCTCTCTCTTGTAATCTATAAATATGGTCTTTCTTTATCAAATACAAAACAGAAATTAGAGTACTCAAACTGAGACTCTTTTCAGTACCTTTCTACATGGTATCAGTCTAATTTCTCGATCCTATCAACTCTCAACATGGTTGATATTTCTACTTCCGCTAAAATCAGTTCTGAAACAGAACAAAATCCTATTCTTGATGACACATCAGATATCTCCACCACTCAAATTACTTCCATAAAAATTCCAGAAAAATCTGCATCGACCAGTGCTGCTATAATTCCAGAAGGTAGTCCATTTTTTGCGTCCATGGCTAGTACTACTGACTGTTTCGAGTGGATTGTGGATTTAGGGGCCTCAGATCATATGACTGGCAATGCCTCTCTTTTCCATACATTTCAGCCTTCATCAATCTCCTCTCAAATAAAGATTGATGATGGCTCTTTCTCCTCCATATTAGGAAGTGGCTCTGTTAAAATATCTCCGAATTTAATACTGCAACATGTGTTATATGTTCCTAAATTAGCTTGTAATCTCATCTCAGTCAGTAAAATTTCTGCTGACCTAAAATGCACAGCTAATTTTTCACCTCTTGGTTGTAAATTACAGGCTTTGGACTCGGGGAAAGTGATTGGCAGTGCTAGGTTGTGTGGTGGCCTCTACATTCTTCAAGGACAGCCTTCTCAAAGTGGACAAGCACACTCAAGCTCTATTTATCCTTTTCCTTGTTTTTCCAATATATCAGAATCTTCAAAAAATGTTCTTTTATGGCATTACAGATTAGGGCATCCTAGTTTTCAATATCTTGCCAAATTGCTACCACAATTGTTTATCGGTAAAAATCCTCAATCTTTTTCTTGTGAAATTTGTCCTCTTGCTAAGCATACAAAGAACACTTATCCTCTCTCTAAATATAAAACCTCTAAACCTTTTTCCACCATACATAGTGACATTTGGGGCCCTTCCCAAGTTAAGAATATTGATGGTTCTAGATGGTTCATCATTTTTGTCGATGATCACACTAGGCTCACTTGGACATTTCTTATGAGAGAAAAGTCAGAAACCGAAAAAGTGTTTAAGAGATTTCATAGTCTAATAGAAACTCAATTACAAAGCAAAATTCAGATCCTTCATACTGATAATGGTAGTGAATATTTTTCTAGAGCTTTGGGGGATTTTCTTCAAGAAAAGGGGATTGTTCATATAACTTCTTGTGTAGATTCTCCTCAACAAAATGGCATTGCCGAGAGGAAAAATAGACATCTGTTAGAAGTTGCTAGGTCTCGTATGTTCTCTACTAATGTGCCTAAATTTTATTGGGGGGAAGCCATCCTTACAGCAACCTTCCTCATCAATAGGATGCCTAGTAAACCTCTTAATTTTAAAACACCTAGAAATCTTTTTCTTCAATCCTTTCCTCATTTTCAGCCCCTCTCTTCCTCTATCCCAGTAAAAGTTTTTGGATGCACTGTCTTTGTTCACATTTATCCCCATTCTCG
This sequence comes from Hibiscus tridactylites, assembly GCA_958450335.1. Taxonomy (NCBI): domain Eukaryota; kingdom Viridiplantae; phylum Streptophyta; class Magnoliopsida; order Malvales; family Malvaceae; genus Hibiscus; species Hibiscus tridactylites. The sequence continues at coordinate 11,574,221 of OY288265.1, forward strand.
GTCTAAGTTAGATCCTAGAGCCTTAAAATGCATCTTCTTAGGTTATTCCATAGTTACCAGGAACGCCAAACGTCCCACCGGACTGCGTTCCCGGAACTTCGATCCCAAACGGAAAACGAAACGGCGCGGTACGGCGCACCGAATGCGACTCGGAACGTGCCTCGAAGAAAGGTGGGTTACCGCCTACCGGCAATAGGCCATCAGACCGCCTCTTTTCTACCACATTCACCTGAGAACGGAATGGCAGCATAAAAGGAAAGAGAGAAGCCAAAATGGCGTAAAAAAGAAGAAGGCATTTTGACTAATGAGAAGCCAAAACGGATGGAAAAAAACCCTAGTTACAAACAAAATATGAAAAACTTGTTTATTAATATATGAATTAGGCCTGTATAAACACCTATTTACCCTAATTTATTTATATATAAATTGGGCTTGTTTACTACATACACCTACTTAATATAATTTATTAACCCAATCTTCAATTTATTTTATTTATATATAATTAGGCATGTTTCAAGCAGGTTATATATATATATAATATTTTTTGTTTATTGTTATATTATTATTATATTTATTAGTATAATAAGTTCTGTTTATCATCTCGTTGTACCGGATTCGGTAAATTAACGTTACACGTTTCCGTTTTCGTTTCCCGTTTCGTATCGTATTGTGTTCCGGGTAACTATGGGTTATTCTTCTACTAAGAAGGGCTACAAATGTTATTTTCCCATAACTAAAAGAACCTATACCTCAATGGATGTTACCTTCATTGAACAAAAGCCATATTATACCAAGCATGAAATTCAGGGGGAGCGCTTAAGTGAATTCCAAGCTTTTGACATTTTTCCTATCACTAAAATTCCCACTATTATTTCTTCTGAACATGAACCCATTGTTATTACTAAAACCAATGAACCTTCCACCATTCCTAACTCCATTGAAACTACTGTCTTGGAGCCTCCAAGTACACCTCACACACCACAAAGAACCCAACCAGAGCAACTTGAGGCCAAAGAGCTCAGTGTCTATAAAAGGAGAACAAAGCCCAATAAAGAGACCGACATACAACCTGGTAACTTCCAAGAGCTGGAACCTACTCTTACAGCCTCAGAGAATCCACAAGGTATGAAAAATTCTCAAAGTATTGCTCCGACTGTGGATACTGATGATTTGCCTATTGCATAGAGAAAAGGTGTAAGGAAGTGTACAACGCATCCTATTCAGAAGTTTGTGGCATATGGAAACTTAAAGCCTGCCTTTAAAGCCTTCACTTCTAGTGTTGATAACACTTTCATTCCAAAAACAATAGAGGAGGCAATGAAAGACATAAGATGGAAGAAGGCTGTTGAAGAAGAGATAAGGGCACTAGAAGACAATAAAACCTGGAAAATCACTGATCTTCCACCAGGAAAAAGGCCAGTGGGTTGCAAGTGGAATTTTACTGTATAGATCTAATGGGAGCATTGAACGTTATAAGGCAAGATTGGTGGCCAAGGGATTTACTCAGTCCTATGGGATAAACTACCAGGAGACATTTGCTCCAGTAGCAAAGCTGAATACAGTGAGAGTTCTTTTGTCTTTGGCAGTTAACAAGGACTGGAAATTACATCAACTTGACATCAAGAATGCCTTCTTGAATGGCAATCTTGAAGAAGATGTATATATGGAAATTCCACAGGAGTTGGGATATCATTATGACAAACATAAAGTTTGTAAACTTGAGAAGTCACTGTATGGATTGAAACAGTCTCCTAGGGCTTGGTTTGATCGATTTGCAAAGGCTATTGTGAAGAATGGGTACGAGCAAGGCCAAACCGACCACACCTTGTTCATCAAAGAGGGATCAGAAAAGAAGAAAGCAATCCTCATTGTGTGTGTTGATGATATTATCATCACTGGTGATGACAATGAAGAAATTGGAAATTTAAAGAAATTGCTTGCAAGTGAATTTGAAACCAAGGATCTTGGTACTTTAAGATACTTCCTTGGCATGGAGGTTGCGAGATCAGAAGCTGGTCTAGTAATTAACCAGAGAAAATATATCCTAGACTTGTTATCTGAATCTGGGATGAAAGGCTGCAAACCAGCTGAGACTCCTATGGAGTTCAATCTCAAACTGAAGAAGGATGTTCTTGGAAGTCCAGTTAATAAGGGATTGTATCAAAGGTTAGTTGGGAAATTAATTTATCTTTCTCTTACTAGACCTGATATATCTTTTCCTGTGAGCATTGTTAGTCAATATTTGAGTGACCCTCGAGAGGAGCATCTTGAAGCTGTCAACAGAATACTAAAATACCTAAAGATGACACCTGGCCATGGGCTAATTTTCAAGAAAACCAATGACAGATCAGTAAAAGTCTTCACTGATGCTAGATGGGCTGGAGAACTGACAGATAGAAGATCCACCAGTGGGTACTGCACTTTTGTTTGGGGCAATTTGGTAACTTGGAGGAGCAAAAAACAGTCTGTTGTGTCTCGGAGCAGTGCTAAAGCTGAGTATAGAGCTATTGCACTTGGAATGTGTCAGGGAATATGGTTACAAAGGTTACTTGTTGAATTGGGCTGCAGTGACTCTAATGAGTTTGAACTATACAGTGATAGTCAATCTGCCATCAGTATAGTGAGAAATCCAGTCCATCATGATAGGACTAAACATGTGGATATTGATAGACAGTTCATTTCAGAGAAAGTCAACAGTGGTCTGGTAAAACTGAATTTTGTTTCTTCTAAAGATCAACTTGCAGACATTCTCACCAAGGCACTTCCTAGAGTAACCTTTGATGAGTTTACATGCAAGCTGGGATTATATAATATATACTCTCCAGCTTGAGGGTGTGTGTGGATTGTGTGATTGCAGAAAATTAGGGATGTAAATTCCCTAATATCAAGTTGCTATTAGTTAGCAATTATCTTCCTAATATCTTGTTAATAGCTGTAAATAAGGAATTAGATTCTTGTAATTTATTTGTAATTCCTTTTTCCTAGTTTAGGCTCTCTCTTGTAATCTATAAATATGGTCTTTCTTTATCAAATACAAAACAGAAATTAGAGTACTCAAACTGAGACTCTTTTCAGTACCTTTCTACAGTAATATTCTTCACTTTAGGAGGACCCCAAACATCACTGTGGATAAGAGAAAAAGGACGTGAGGGTTTGCAAGTAGAGGGTAAGTAAGATTGTGTTGTTTGTTTTGCAAGTTGAGAGATATGACATTTAAAGGAAGAAGGTTTTTTATTAACAAATAATTGAGGAAAAAATTTTGCAAGATAGGAGAAATTTGGGTGGCCTAACCTAAAATGCCATAACATAACATCAGACTGTCCTAAGGAAGTAAGACAAAATATAGAAGATGAAGGTTTAGAATTTTTTGTACTGTGAAGAACATATAAACCATTCTGCAAGCGAGCATTGCCAATCCTCTTTTTGAAGTCCAGTGCCCGTAAAAAACACTCAGAATCAGTGAACTGCGAAAGCTAGATTTCCTGCACTGCTCCCGGTGAATCTGTCGAACAGTTGTTGCAGTTGTACCATCTGTTGTTTGGTGAAGCCTCTAGATGAAGTCGGATTATCCATTGAAGAGGAAAAGAGAAAAAAAATCCGATAGGATCGAACTTAGACCGATACCATGAAGAAAAACAGGATGTTTTTCTGTTTCTTTCGATTAAATAATGAATAAACTTACAAAGGTTTATAGACTTTTATAGACTAGGACTTTTAGTTACATTAGGAGTCCTACTAATTATTAACTTCTAACTCTAGTCTTAGGAGTTTGACTTTAACTAAACCTATACAACATAGTTTGATTACAATAACTATTCTAGTTCGACTAAACTTACAGTTACATTTTTCATGGGAATTCTGATTCTAACATTTATAAGCAAACTATATCTTTTGAAGTTGGATAACCTCTAAATTCATGCCTCTATTTCAATTCTTAGCTTCCATAACAGATGTTCATGGTGATCTAATCCCATATAATTCTCTTCATTTATTTTTAAATTTTATACAAGAAGTGAAATGTTTGTACAGAGTTTATTGTAGTTTTTGAGTCCTTTTTATTCTGTTTCAGGCATCTCGGCAGCAAAGGTCATTTTATCAATTTGGATCTGGTATGAACTCCTATAACAGAGGCTACCTGCAGAGTGGTCTCAATCAAGGCCTTGGTTTTGGAAGTGCTTCAGGTCCTAGTTTGGGAGCAAACAATAGGGGCTGGCCATCTCTTGATGGTAACAGACAACGAGGAAGGGACAGTGGCATATCTCTTTTTGGTTGTAATGGTGCTCTGGATATTCTTAATGAGCAAAACCGAGGACCTAGGGCCTCAAAACCTAAGAACCAAATCATAGTAGAACAAAGTTCTTCCATTGATGAAAATATAAGTAACAAATCTTCAGTTAACATTCATGACAAGTCATACAACAGGCAAGATTTCACTACTGATTACAAGGATGCTAAGTTCTTCATAATCAAGTCATATAGTGAAGATAATGTTCACAAGAGTATCAAATACGGTGTCTGGGCTAGCACACCTAATGGTAGCAAAAAATTGGATGCCGCTTATCGTGAGGCCAAGGAGAACAAAGTCGGTTGCTCAGTGTTTCTTTTCTTTTCGGTAAATATATTTTAGAAAAACAATGTTCTGTTATGCTTGGTCTCATTCATGTCATTGTTGTTTGTTATTCAACATGCCAGGTTCTAAGGTGTCCTTTTCTTTTGATCAAGCCATTTCACCGATTTATTTTGTTGTTGCATTTGTTGCAGCCCCTATCATATGCTTGTTTTCTTTTGGTTCTGAGTAACGGCACCCTTTGGTATAGGTGGTATGTAGTAATTGCAGTATTCTTGGCTTAGAATTCAGTTACAAATTTAATGTCACCTGTATCGATGGTTTATTTGTAATCTTTCTGTTGCTGATTAGCAGACACTTCCCGTTTTTTTTTGTATTTATACCTATGACTCTAATTAGACTAGGAGATACTATTAACATGATATTAAAGCCCTATTCCTATTGAAAGAAACTATAATTCTTACAATGTCATTGTCCATTCTTCTGTAATACTTTCAGCCTATGTTGTTATGGCTTCTCATTTTCCATGAAGTACTCGAGTCCGTGATGGGTATGGGGATATGTCTCTTGAAAGATCCTTCAATACAAGTGACTTTTTTAAAGTTATCTGTGTTGGACACATACCCATACACAACACTCAGACCCAAGTCCAAGTAACATAGCTTTCAGCACGTTCCTTTTTGCCTCTTCATCTCGGCTGATAACTAGCTCACTAATTTGTATGTTACAATTGTTGCAGGTGAATGCTAGTGCTCATTTCTGTGGGGTTGCTGAAATGGTTGGGCCTGTTGATTTTGACAAGAGTGTGGATTACTGGCAGCAAGATAAATGGACTGGTCAGTTCCCTGTCAAATGGCATATTATCAAAGATGTTCCAAACAGTCAGTTCCGTCACATTGTGCTGGAAAATAACGATAATAAGCCGGTGACTAACAGTAGAGACACTCAGGAGGTACAATTTCAGATGACCATCTATTATAAATGAGAAAGAGTTCATTCATTTGAAAGTCTTCGGACCTTCAGATTGTTGAACTACATTTTAGTTTAGACTAGACCAGGCAATACTGGACATTATATATGATTACACGACATGGGAAAGTAATTAAAATACTACAAGAAGCACAACATGAAAAATACATTAACACAACATTAATATATGAATGTGTCAAAATCTATATAATACTAATTATTAATGTGCCAAATTTTTATATAAATATATAACATCTTAAGCAAAGATTATGACATGGGAACATAGCGTGGACATGATACAATACACAGGTTTCCAGGTCCAGTTTAGACATTAACATTAGAGTCAGGAGGAGAGACTTTATTATTTGATGCTCTTTTGAAGTAGGATGTATTGGTATCACTGGCTGAATTAAAATTTTGAACTACTTAGAACAGTTTCCCTATTCCTTCTCCGTCTGGGAAAATCTTGGTTTTGTTGAAGGGTACTTATACCGTGCAGTGGCGGTGGAAACTTTTTGTTTCCACAAGCGCCTTAATTTTAGGGGTTAGAGTTCCGGTTTATGGTTCATAGTTTAGGGGTTTAGGTTTATGTGCTTATAATTTAGGAATCAGGTTTGAATTTAGGGTTTATAGGTTAAAACCTAAATCCTTAACATATTACCCTAAAACCTAAACCCTATTATCTAAACCCTAAACTCTAACTATAAACCTTAAATTCTAACCACGATCCTTAAATTATAAACCCCTAAACCTAAACCCCTAAACTAAGTTCATAAACCCTAAAATTAGGGCGCTTGTGGAAACAAAAAGTTTCCACAGCTAGTGCATGGGATATTTTCCCTTTGTTGATAAATCATTTTGAAAATAGAAGAATCGAAGAAGTTTGTTAACTTGTCCTCCCCAATTGAGCCTCTGGATTGAGGTGATACTGATAGTTCTCTTACCAAGGGTTACCCTTAGCCCTTTATTGCTGTGTACTGAATCTGAGATTATCAATTTATAATCTGATCCTTACCCACTCCTCCCATCGATCTCCCAATTGAGGATATTATCCCACCAGTTATTTTTTTAGTGCTTTCCTACTAAAACTAAGACCTTTGTTCCTTTTCCATAGATGATATGACATTTGATTTCTGATTTTCTTCATGCTTTTTCTTACTTCGTTCTGAGTATTTCTTTTATGTTTTTTCTAATTGAGGATTTTTCACCGACACCAATTATTTTGCTTTCTTGTGGTGATCAAATTTTGCAGGTGAAACTGGAACAAGGAATTGAGATGTTGAACATATTTAAAAGTTACGAAACTGATGTGTCAATCCTGGATGATTTTGACTTCTATGAGGACAGACAGAAAGCCATGCAGGAGCATAAGGCTAGACAACAAGCAAGCCTCATGTCTGTGGGGGTTGTTGGAGAAAGTAACCGTAGAAATACCATTACATTATCCAACGATTTCATAAAGAAAATGTCCAAGAGTTTTGCTCAAGTGGTCTGCTTGGATGATGGTAATAAAGAAGGCACTGCTGTCGAAAGAGCTACTTCTGCTTCTGATGGTTCAAAAGGTGCACAGGTTAAACTTGAAGATGCTATCACGTCAGCTGTTTCTTCAGTTCAGGCAAGTTAGGAATAAGCATTCTGGGAAATATAGGCAGCCTTGCTGTACAGTATGTATTACAAACTTCTTTTTCCATCCGTTCTTTTTCATTTTTTGTTTGGTGAGAAGTTAGAATCGACCGTTTTGTGAAATTCCGATTGACTGCTTCCGTATTTGAACAAGGTCTTACATGCATTATGGTCGATTTGCTTCATTTGTAATGCTTGCCTTCTGAGTGTTTCTTCAGCTGTAGTCATTAGTTTTCCTTTCTTTTGCATCTATTCGGGTGCAAATAGTGGTTGATACCTTGCTTTTGTAAAGTTCTCCATCTTTGCAGACTGTTTAATAAAAGAATACAGCAAATGTTATTGTGGAACCTTTTGCTATATTTCTATGCCCTCATAATGTTCTTCCCTTAGTATCAGGAATTGTTCTTTTTTTGTGCTTTGATGGCATCCTCTGTTGCGACTAACTTTCAAATTTCGTAGGGAATTGTTATGCTTTCAGTTAGGAATTAACATCAGTTACACTAATAAGATGTGTATTAAGTATTTTGGGGAGCATACGGTTGTCATCTTTTTTCCATGTTAATTGAAAGCATTTCCTTTTGGATTATCGTTTTCACTTTGAATTGATTACCTAATGCTATCAGCTTTTAAGATCGCTGGTACTGGTTAAGTTAAACAAATTGTCTTTACACTACTGCCATTTCTGCATGTGCGCGTAACACACCCACAGACTCGTCGACAACTATAAGGTATGTATATATGCATGCATGTATGTGTGTATGTTTATATATGCAGGAAATTTTAAACTATTCTTTGGCTATCTAGTTATGGTGAATGAGAATGAAATGTGGTGGAAATGCAGGTCTTTTTTGTGCTTATCTTTTCAACATGTGACTGATGACTGAGGATGTCTTTATATTCTTTTAGTTGTCCTAGAAATTACAATTTCTACCACATTTTACTAACATGTGCCCTATTTTACCTGGAATCGGATTTGAGCATGTGTAGGAGACGAATACGCGTCCGAGTTGGATATGTTCAATTTTTCAAGATTTACTTTTATTTGGAAGGTCATTAGAGGATCAAAATTACATACTCATGTTCCGAGTTCATACCCCTGGGGGATTAAATGAGTTACCTGGGGTTTGCACTTAACGTTTGTTTTAATTTTATGCCTTAAAACTTGCAACAAAGGCAATGATTCTATTGTTAATTGTATAGAATTTTTTTTGGTAAAAAAAGAAAGAACAGTACACCCGAGGCCTTGTTAAAAACTTCCATAAACTTAAATGGAGGAAAAGAGTACCCAAAATATACTAAAATGTTCATAACAAACTCATAAAGTAAACACAAAATAAAACGCCAAAACAAACTCAAGCTCACAACCAATCACCAACGTTGCATGGAACACCCCTAGCCAACATTCCCATGCACGTCTGCCTGAACCACATCAACTAGTGCAGCAGGGACATCTTTGAAAACTCGAAAAGTAAAGTCCCTCCAAACATCCATCTTAATAATCTGATTCGCCGAACGCTTAACAACACAAAAGGAGACTTCTATAGACGACCAAGTAGTTCTTTAATATAATGGAGTAAAGAACAACTCCCTCAAACTATTATTTGTAATCGTCAGTAAACGAAACACATCCATGCTATCTGTCTCAATGACAATCTTCCTTAAACCCCGATGTCAAGCATGCTTAAGTTCTAAGAACACTCCCCATAACTCAGCATCCCGAATAGAACATACTCCCAAACATTTACTAAAAGCAAAAATTCAGTTCCCCGCACTATTACGAGCTATTTCGTGCCCCATCCGTATTTATTTTAACCCAACCTACATCCGGCAGCACCAACACCACATCCATGCTCGACCCAGACATTCTCGACCGAGCTGCCACGATCGACTTTGCTGCAGCAGCAAGGGTAAGCTCCACGAGCCGCATGCTCTTCGCAAAAATCCCCCCGTGATCCTCAATTGGATTGTGGAAAACCACTGCATTACGATGCAACCATAAGTTCCAGATTATTGCCCCAAACCAAAGATCCCAATCTGAAAGTTGAGACACAAAATAAGACGGGTTGGAAACGCTCAAGACGATCCATTCCTTCAACTCCAAAGACATGAATTCATCCAACCTATCGTGCCGCACAACACATTGCCAAATAGAGAATGCCGGCGGGGCATGACCGAAGCACATGATGAATATCTTCCATTCCACTAATGCATGGCAAAATACGCAACTACTATCCAAAGACAAATGCCTCCGAACGCGCTCCGCATTAGTCATCAACTTACCACAACAAACAATCCACATGAATATCCGAATCTTCCGAATCCCCCTAAAACGTTAATTGTATAGAATTTTTATTAGTACTTTAGAATGAATATTTGGGGACATGCTAAGGTGTGACACCCTTAGTTGCGGCTAAAATGCGGCCAATATAAATTTTTATCACTTTAGTAAGGATTTATGTAGGACTGGATAATAATTTAAGTAGAATGAAAATTCTTATTAACTAGGTAAGAATTTATGTTAACATAAATTCTTTCCAACTAGGTAATAGTTTAGGTAGAACCGAAATTTTTATCAACTGAGTAAAAAATATGTTATAACTTAGATTCTTATCAACTGAGTAAAAATTTAAGTTTAAATTTGCCTTAGGTAAAAACTAGTGTTGGAGGCCATCTTATTTTAACCGTACTGTATGTCACACGAGAATATTTGACATTACTTTTAGTTCATTATTATAACTTCCTGTTGAACCAAGATATTTTATTTTCTGTAGAAACTGAACAGTCTCCATGGGGTGAGCAAGATTTGATTCAGAAAAAGTCGGTTTTTTAATCATGTTATTGAAGTCGATTCAAATTAGTTGTTCGGATTTTAAGTTGGAGTCGAATTTGAATTTTAAAAGTTTGAAAAATCAAATATTAAAATGTCGTTTTTAGTATTTCATTAAGTAATTTAATTGTTTTATGACTTGGTTCATAAATTTCTTATTTCTCTAATTCTTTATTTGTTTTAAGTCTATTTTTTTATTAAATGTGAACTATATGTTCATCAACCACCATAGAATACATATAATTTAATGAATGAGTCTACAACGGACGACGCACACTACTATATGTCCAATTTTTCATTCGTTTTATGTCTATTTTTTACTCCTTAAATTGTAGTGTCCTTTGTGCTCTCGATCTTAAAATAATTTGATCGTTGGTCGATCGAATTTACGGTGAAACGATAAAAGATTGCGGCACAAGACTCGAAAATTGATCAAAAAGTCTCGTTGCCCCCTTTTTGGCGCGTCTATGTATGTCTCAATACTAAAAAATAGGGTCAAAGTTTAAGATTAGGGTATAGGGTTTAATTTTTAGCATTTAAAATTTAGGATTTAGAATTTAGAATAAAATTTAATTATTTAGTGTTGGAGCATACATAAGGACACTAAAAAAGAATAAATTGAATCTAACAAAACCAAATTCAACGAGATAGTCACTTGCTAACAATTAAGTTAAGAAAATAAGAACATATGATAAATCACATTTGAGTAAGAGATGAACATAAATGCATAGCATTGTTTTCTTATTTATCCCATTTAACGCAAGATTCATTTCATAGCATTTTAGATTAATATTGATTCCTTAAAAAACACTTTAGTTTAGTCCCATGGTTATTTAGTGTCTACATATACATACGTGAATCAACGTCGCCACGCTGAGACATAATGTTTATGTAGTCAATTTCTCTTCTCTGTATCTATTTATTAATAACTCTTACCGAAAAAGCTATATATTCTATGACATGTTAATTGTACTTAAAATTAAATTATATTAATAACTAATGATTCGGTTACTCATGATTTGGCGATAAAAAAAATGTCCTTTACACTTATCACATTAACTTATAGTTCACTTTCACATACAACACATAACACAATAAAAAACATTACAATTAGCGCTGGCATTTTTTATTTTTTATTTCCATAACAATTAACAATACTTTAACATGATCAAAACATATTGTGGATTTTAGGCGATGCCAAATAAGAAGGTGAAGACGGTGTTCGAAAGAAGGTTTAGAAACGAGGTTTGATGGTTTATCTGTTGTGGGACGGGCGGAGAGACACAATAGACAGTGGTCGACAGTAGAATCGAACGGTTCACCCATAGTTAACTTGAGGCCGAGAGCCGCAAACAGTGTAAAAAAAGTGATCATAGTCATATGGAGAGAAGAGAAAGGGTCGTAGAATAGTCGTCCTTTTTCTCTTCGGTCTTAAGGGTATTTATAGCCCCTTGTTGCGTAAAATGAGTGATGCTTGATGAGATCGTGTCGTGCCTAGTGATGGCTATTGATGGGCTGACAGATGGTAACTCGGCAGTTAGGCTACAAGCTCAGTCGAACTTGATGGTCATCTTGTCTCAGCGCAATGGTCTCTAGAGCTGATGAGTTCGGGGTGTAGAAATATTCCGGTGAAGAGCTCTGGAGGAGTCGCAGCGGAGGCTTGTCAAGGTGTTGCTGCCGAGTACAGAGAGTGGTTCGAAGGAGGGTTTTGTAAGCCTTGATGCTGGAGGGTAACGCGAAGGTGGAGGGCATCTTCATCGAAAGTAATGTATTCCGAAGATGCTTGACAGAGGTATAACACATATCAATTCATTATCAATCATATTATCATATTATTCAATTATTGGTAAATTTCTTAAAACATCCATTAACATAAGATTTACGAAATTTACCGTGCAAGGTTCAATCATTCACTAGTCTTACAATCAGATCCTTCAAATTTCATTTCACTATTCGGTTATCGATAGATTTCTTAAAACATACTATTGGTAGATTTAACGAACCATAATTAATAAGGTATAGATCCCGACATTTGAAATTGATAAAATAATCACTTATTTTTCGATCATCAAACTAAAAAAATATATTATTTAAAATTCGCTCATGTCTAACATGCATATAAATATTTTACCATTTCGACTATAATTATTTATTAAATAATTTTAAAAAAATATATTTTTAACTAGAACATTTTCGTTCAAACACATCCCAGGACGAAGGGACATAGGGGCCATGCCCCACTCCAATTTTTTGCCTATTTTTTTTTAAATATTTAAGTTTATTTTCAACCTTAAACCATAACTTCGTCCCGAACACATCGTAGTTAAATTGTAATAAAATCTCATACAAATAATTTAAGAAAGAACAATCCAATTACTAGAGAGAAAGAAATTTTTTTCAAACCAAACACCTCCTAACAATGTACCTCGTAATATTCTTACACATACACACATATATATGGGTAAACTACTTCATTGACCACCATAGTATTAGAAAAGTTGCGATTTGACCACATTATTTTTTTTCGAAGCAATTAAACCATCAAACTATTTAAATGGTATCAATGTGACCACCAACCGTTAAAAGTAACAGAAAAGTTGACGAGGCTGTTAAATAAAATTTGTATAATTACACATTTGATCCCTTATATTTAAAAAATCTATCAATTTAGTTCTAATTTTAGTCTAGTAAAATAAATTTGTATAATTACACATTCTGTTACTTTTAACGGTTGATGGTCACATTGATATCATTTAAATAGTTTGATGGTTTAATTGCTTCGAAAAAAAGTAATGTGGTCAAATCGCAACTTTTCTAATAGTATGGTGGTCAATGAAGTAGTTTACCCTATATATATATAATTACTTTTTTGAAAAGTTCAATAAATAATAATTAAATAATAAAATTCTCCAAATTTTTGTTCACGCCAGGTGTGTTGAAATTCTGAAGTTGTTAATGGGGTTTTGCCTTGGGATCCCAAAAATCATTCATCACCCTTAATTTCTCTGCAAACAATTCAATCTCATATATTTCCTTTTCATTGAGAGGGATCGAGGGGGAAACCCAAACAGGAAAGGGAAAAAGAAAGTGAGCTAAAACAATGTTGGCGTGAAGGAGAATTGCGAGATATGGGCGTCAACTTATGGGGATGCGATGATGGGAAGATGGGCGATGTTTCTTCAATGGAGATTTGGTGGTTGATTAACATTAGAGCTTCACTAATTGCTCTTCTTTTTATATCCCTTTTCCATTTCTCCAAGAAGTTTTATGTTAGATTCCTTACACCATCATCGTCATCTTCTTCTTCTCCTTTATCTTCTGCTTCTTCACCCATTTCTAATCGAGATTCTCGATCAAGGTGACTTTTTTAATGCTTTATCTAATCTGGGTTTCTTTTATTTTTCTTGGGGCTTGCTTTCTTTATTTTGTTTCGGTTTCTTCGTATGTTAATTTCCTTTTGGTTTATTTGCTGAAGTCTCTGTTTTTGTTATTTATTTTCTGGATTTCCCACCTTTTCCTTTTGTGTGTGTATTTGTTTCTATAGTTGTGGGATTTCCATTTTTTCATGTTCTATATGAGTTCCTTTTTTAAAGTTTTCAGTTTGGCCTTTTCTCGGTCAATTTTAATATGGAAAATTTCTGTGTTTATGGATTTTCGATCACTCTTTGTCAAGCCCTACCTTTAAAAAAATCTTAGAAATGAAATTAATTGTACCTTTTATTTTGTCATTTGTATCCTTTTTATTGTCAACATGAGGAACAACACACTCCCTTTTGAATATATATTCTAATTTTTAATGTACTTTGCCTTTTATTTAATTTTGTCGGGGGAAACTTTCTCCATGACAATCTTCATAAATTCAACTGTTAGCATTGAAATATTATCATCTTTTACTGCTAAAAGTATTGATTTTTTTCATAGTTTAAAACTATGAATATGTTGGGATTTCAATGTTACTTCAATATGTTTCCAATTTGGCTTGTGTTCTCTAACTAACTTGAAACCCATGTCTGCTATCTGTAGAATCCCAGAGATTGTGAATGCTTCAGATTTGAAGTTTTTAATTGATAATTTGGATGAGAAGTGCAATGAGGACGAGAAATGGGAGAATGTAATCGATAAGAAAAACAACTTTCTATCCTACAGAGCAAAGTGCTGCAAACCTAAGGTTCAGTTACTATACTTTGCTTGGCTTGCTTCATCTTTAATGACAACATACTGATGTGATGTGAAATCATTTTTGCTCATTAAATTGTATACCCAAAATCAATGACTATGCAAGTCCGATATACTTACCTATACAGTCTCTTCATAATGCTGGACTGGGGCTGTGTATAACTTTCCCGGCCTTGTTCCCCGGAAAATCTCTGGCTTTCATTAGTTTATGATTTTCTGTTTTGAGAGAATTATTTCTATTGTGCTTATTTTTCCGAAAATGTTCAAAGTTCTTTTTTTTCATTTACTAATTACTAGGCAATGTCATGGCTGTTTGAAATTTAAATCTGATGTTTATGTACTGAGCCTATTGCTTGATTTATTTGCCAGTTCTGTTTTATCAATTCATTAAAATTTGACAGCATATTGTTTGTCATTTCAGCTTATATGAGGACTTTTCTCTGATGTAAATTAGTGTAGCAAACTGAGTTATGTTGTGTTTTTCAGGATAGACCACTGAAATACCTAAGCACAACAGTATTTGAGAGTTGCTCCCCAGATCTTCTGAGGGACTTCTATATGGATAATGTTTATAGAAGGCAGTGGGATAAGACCGTGATTGATCATATGCAACTGCAGGTGGAAGCAACAACTGGAATTGAAATTGGCCGCACAATAAAAAAGTTTCCGCTTTTGACACCTAGAGAGTACATATTGGCTTGGAGATTGTGGGAGGCAAGAGATAGGTCATTCTACTGTTTCATCAAGGTCTGTCACTTAAACTTAGTCTTTTATCTTAATGAATCCTTATTGGTATTGATTACTGCATTATCTTGTGCATGCAGTTACAATTTGCATCTTTCACTTCCTCTATCTCCGGCTATTTCTTACCATCTGACTTGTTTGTCTGGTTTAAATATTGGGAATCATTAGGGCGCTCTTGACCTAGAAAATTGAAATCTGTAGCATCTAATGAATACCTCTCTTGCTCATACTTCCTATGCATATATAGAGACTGTTAGATCAAACAACCTTGGTCATATTCAATAAAAAACAACATTGGTCATACTTTTCATGCTTATGAAATTCCTAGTCATTTGATATCCATTTTTTTATTTATTATGATTTTAGATCACTGCATTTCTCATATTAGTTTGACGGTTGAAAATTCATTGTACCAAATGAACGGTTAGACGTTTTCAATTGACTTGAAATTTGACATGCCTGATCTGGATGAACAAAGTACGAAATCTTGTGGTTGGATTAACAAAATGTATTTATGTATGTATATATGTATCATATCAATATGGTTTTGGATGAATCCTTTAAATTTAACATATGCATATTCCTGGTTCCATGTGCTAGTAATGCTGTGTAGGTGATGGTTCCTACACTTATAAAAAGTGGAAATGTAAACTGTAAAATTAGAGATTAAGGAAACAAGTGGTTGTATCCTTAATATGAGAGATGTATACGAGAAGATAGTAATAATGGAGTTCATCCTTATTGACTTATTCTTGCTAATGCTCCTCCGTTATGATACCTTGACTCTATATTTTTCCTAAAGTACCCGTCTCGGAGATGGGTACAGATAGAATTTTTTTTTTCAAAAGGTTGAGCAAACCTGTGTCGAACACATTGATATTGGATACTCACCCTGAGTCCCGGTAAACATTGCACCGTAGCTCATGGGTATAGAACTATTGATTGGATACGTAGCATGTGGAATATTGTTAGCCCCTCATGCAGTCATTTATGGAGAAAGGCCTTCATTGAGTTCAAGAATGATAGTAGGATCTTCTATGATTTAAAATTTTCTTCTCAAATTCCATGCAATCATTTCTCGAAGAGCCTCAATTGGTTAAATACTGATACTAGAAAAAGGGGAGGATGTTTTGGTCTTCAAATGGGAACCTGGGGCATGGCTCACCCACTTACCATCCTTAAATGATGGATCTCTGTCATAGCTGACATTTTAAACCTGATTCCTGCAGATACCCGGGGTTTACCCTCTTAATCCCCTGAAAAAAAGAAGGAATTTTCTCCTCAAATGCGTATGCTGTTTATATAGTATCGGTCCTTTTTCTCCGCTCTCTCTTCATGGTTGATATTTTGTTGTAATTGTTATTTTGATTTTATAGGAATGTGAACATCCATCAGCACCACGGCAGAAGAAGTATGTTCGCGTGGAATATTTTAGATCTGGTTGGCAGATTAGGAAAGGCAAGTTTCTTGTATATTAGTTTCATTCATCTCTCTTTTCCTGAACCCTTAGAAAGCAACAACAAGAGTTGATGGTTTTCAATTGCGGCTGTGAAATTGTTTAGAAAGTTGTTTTTCTCATAACTGAATTTAGAAGGTTGGTGGTTTTCAATTGCGGGCTCTTCTTTGAGTCATGAATGACAATGCATTTCTTAATTCCTGCCAAATTTGTTCTAATAGTGCTCAAGGCATCGAAAATAATTCTTTCTTTCTTGGGACGGTAAAAAGAGATGGATCTTTTACCTGCATTCTTTTTTGTTTTCCATTCTTGTTGACTATTACGACTGAACTTTTTAATTTTATTATCACATACAGTACCCGGTAGAGATGCCTCTGAGATCAGAATGTTTCACCAAGAAGATGCTGGTCTCAACGTTGAAATGGCAAAACTAGCATTTGCAAAGGGCATATGGACTTATTTGTGTAAGATGGATAATGCACTACGCAATTATCCCATGACCAACCATCCTCCAACTGGTTCATCTGTTTCTGCAGCCACTCTGATGCGTAAGGTCTGTGTTTCTATATTGAACAAAAGAGTCCTGTTTGGGAAATAAGATAACTAACAACTTATTATTTCTTGCTTGGTGCCTCACTTTCATTAGAAAAATGATTAAGATATATTTATACAACTTCGTTAAACTTGAAAAGTATGAAACCAATTTATTGCCCTCTACAAGAATATATCCGTTTGAGCTTGGCTTCCTTCAACTGAGTTGAAGATTAGTGTTTTCGAGAAACAACTGAGATAGGCTATCTAACCTCTAAAGCAGAGGTAAAAATAAAGCAGCACAGTCCGAGACTCCGAGTACCATACATCATGGCAACCTATGAAGTGCTCTGAGACTCTTATCATTTTTTCTGCTTTTTTTGTACAATTTTGAACCACACTATCCAAGCTTTTAGAAGCTTTTCGGATACAAATGTATATATCTGGATCGTTTTGATTTTTGGTCACCTCAGAGTACCGTTGCATTTTTAAGCAATGTAGTCTCTGTTAGTCTACACATACAGACCAGTCATCTAAACCAAGGCTATATCTGGTTTATTCCCATGTTGCTTACACTCTTCATTTTCCTTGAAGAACCCATGTCTGACATATATCCGGACATGGTTATGGGAATATGATCCTCCAAGGACTTTATATCTTGGAAGCAATTGAACATACTCTATGCTCGAGACTCACACCTGAGTTTGAGTAAAGTAGGTTTATTCTTTTTGTTTGTTAAAATAATTTATTTAAATGAATTCCATTTACGAATCATATGATTGAACTCGTCGTTTTTTATTAAAAAATCAAATGATCTGCTCAAGAACTTATGGCTCACATTGTTGTCAACATACAGGTTCCACCTGATTTGGATGCTAGAACAGGCACTCCTTTTTCATCTGTCTCTGGATCAGTAGCCAGTGATGATGAATCCATGAAGAAAAAGTTATTAAGAAGACCATCAAAAAAGTTTGTGGCAAAAAGTTTGCTTCTTCTTGGGGGTGTGATCTACCTGTCTCGTGCGCACTCCGCCTTGGGTGGCAAAGTTACAGTGGCATACATCTTAACAAAATTGAGAAAACGCGGTGATTCGTCGAGCCAAAGCAGCCCTAGTTGAGGTACCTGGCCTTGTTCCATCCTCGCAACTAGTTTTGATTTGATGGTTTTAATAAGACTAGCTTACATAGATGTATCGAATGTAGGGTCGAAAGTTAATTAGGGAGACAGAAATAGCGTGAAGGGAGATTTTTGTTCTGTAATTATTTGTTTTGGTAATGGTCTAAATATACAGTGAATCAGATTGGAGATGCCATTTCAGGCTAATGCTGATCACCGGATTCTGACACATTTAACATGGGGGTATAACTAATTTTTGAAGCTTCTCTTCATGTATTTGGAGGGTTATATATGTGTCCGGATACGTGTCAAATACGGATACTTCATGTATCATGTAAATTATTTGAAAATACCAAAGTCAATTATGCAAATATTTATCAGAAAAGGTAAGAACAAACTCTCATAATCTTGTACGATGGGTACACCCTCAACAGAATGAGATAGTTGAGTAACATGTCCAAAAGTGAATCGTTACATTAAAAAAATAGGTGTGAGATGAGGAACGAATTAATAGGGGGCATATTTAGATACTCCAACGTTTGCATGTTTTGTCAATTTGGCCCCCTATTAATTTTTTGGTCCAAATATGCCCCCAACGTTTGCTTGTTTTGTCATTTGCCCCCTATTAATTTTTTGGTCTAAATATGCCCCCAACGTTTGTTTGTTTTGTCATTTGCCCCCATATTCTTTCTTTTGGTCCAAATATGCCCCAACGTTTCATTCGTAGTTCAAGTATGCCCCCAACGTTTCAATTTAGTCCAAATATGCCCCCGTTAGATGGAAATTGTCAGTCAATTTACGTTCAACAGCTAATGCTGACTGGACTTGCCACGCATTAAGATTTGCTGATGCCACATCAAAAAATATTATAAGCCATTAACCGTCAGTTGATTGACAATTTACATTCAACAAGGGCATATTTGGGCTATGAATGAAACGTTGGGGGCATATTTTGACCAAAAGAAAAAATAGGGGTCAAATGACAAAATAAACAAACGTTGGGGGCATCTTTTGTCATTTTGTCAATAATATTTAATGAAACGAAAAAAAAATCACGTATCGAAAATATTGAAAAATTAGCTCGCAAGCTTAAAAATTGTGGCACGCTTTAAAGAGGTGAGAGTCATAAAACTCACATCGAAATAAAAATAAAAAATTTAAAATATTAAAAGTATGACACTGTACATTTTATCAAACATATTATTTGAGTAAATGATAGGAAGCTTATGACAAGTGATATTATATCAATCCCTTAATTATTTAATTTTACGCCGAACGTCTTATTGGATGGGTAGGATATGGTGAACAACTCTGACAGTGGAGTAAAATGATGTAGTCCCAAAGATTTATTTGAAATCATATTTTATAAAACTGAACCAATGACTCCTTTCACAATTGGGTGGAGATTTATACCTCCGAAAAAATTGATAATATTGTATGAATATTTTCTCATTTTGTGACTCAGGGACTTAAAAAATGGTGATAGCGTATTAAAATATTTTCATTAGGTTGACAAACTAAAGTTCGATACATCTTACAAGCATATTTTATGATTTTACACACGAGAAAACATAATTCAAACTTTGATGTCCATTTAGATGTAAACATCTCTTGTACAGAGCTTTACCAGCGAATAAACAATAAATATCCTAGAAGAAATATATTTGAACTATTACAAATATTATTATGATAATTAATAGAATTAGGTTGCTTAGAATGAAGTAGTTTAATTCTTACATATATTTTTTTACTTAATAATGGACATAATCTATTTTAACCATATACATAATGTTTTTACTATGTATCTATCGGAGAAATTATATTATAGATTCATCCTATTAGAGCCGGCTCTGGGGGCAAGTTGAACCGATCGACCGTTCAGGGTCTTATTTTTTCTAAATTTTTACTACCTTAAAATTATAATAGAAAAGGAACTCAAAATTAAATTATAATATTAGAGAGGGGCATCCATTTTGAGCCATAAATAACAAGTAAACGAAATAATAATTTTATTATAATATTAAATAGAGGTCCCTTCTTTTTTTTAAAAAAAATACTACTTAAATACTTATAGTTTAATTTTTATTCTAATAGTTAGTATTAGGGGTTCAATTTTTTTCAAAACTTGTTATTTGGGGCCCAAAATTTTTTAATATTTGTTACTAGAGGCTCAATTTTCTCCAATATTTGTTATTATGAGCTTACTCTTAATTTTTTTCAATATTTGTTATTTGAGGCACAATTCTTCTTGATATTTATTATTAGGGACATACTCTTCAAATTTATTTTTTTTAGGTTCAATTTTTTCAATACTTGTTACTAGAGGCTCAATTTTCTCAATATTTTGTTATTATGAGCTACTCTTAAAATTCATTTTTTTTCAATATCTGTTATCGACGGACCAATTTTTTCAATACATGTTATTTGATGCTCAATTTTTCTTGATATTTTTTCTTAGGGATCGGCTCTTAAAATTCAATTTTTTAATACTTGTTATCTAGGCTCTAATTTTTTCAATACTTGTTATTTATGTCTAATTTTTCAATGCTTGTTATTATAGATTCATTTATCCCCAACATTTGTTATCAGAGGTATACTCTTAAAATTAAAAAAAATCAATATTTGTTTAGGGCCTAATTTTAAAATTATTTTTAAAATATTTTTTATTAGAGGCCTACTATTAAAATTTATTTTTTTTTTTCAAAACTTATTGTTAGGGGGACTAATTTTTCAGTTCGTCCAGGGCCTCTAAAATCTCAGGACCGGCTCCGCGTCATGCCATGTCATTTATGGTCTCAGCCAATAAAAATCATCTATTTTATTATTTTTTATGTTATATTTTTATCAAGTGAATCTTCACATGTTAAAACTGTTTTTAAATTTGATTTACAATAAATATGAGTGAAAGATTCACTCGGTAAAAAGATGACAGCAAAAAAATTAATGAAATAGGTGATTTTTATTGGTTGGACCATGGATGACGTGGCGGGACAGACTTATGATATAACTTCTCCACCAAAAAAACTTATACAAAAATAAAATATAAAATCTAAAGATGCAAAGAAATGTAACATTTCCCTTGATATTGACATACATCATCAAAGAATTCAGAAACTTTTATTAATTTTTTATTTCTATCCAAATGAGACACTTTACGAAGTGAAAAATTAGTGGTAAGCGAACTAAACTACCGGCATATTCTTCGCTACATCGACAAACAATCACAAAAGAGATCAAACTTTATATAATCGCCAACAAATTCAAATAAAAAAACAAATACCGTGAAGATCTATGAACGAACACCAAACTATCTTTATGGTATACCGAAATTGTGTCAAACAGCAGAGGAAACATACCACAAAAACAAAAAAAAATTTGTCACAAAAGTAGAGGAGAAACACGCCACAAGAGTGGATATTCTTATTAAAAATTAAAAACTTCATAAAATTATGAAAAATTAAATAAAATAATAAACACCGATAATCGAAAATTAGTCTTAAAACTCGTACCTTCGTAGACCAAACAAAAAGAATAATAAAAAAAAAAGCTTAGTGGCGGCGTGGGGAAGAAAACTAACCCTACTCGGCTAAGGGTTATACACACATTTAATACTCATGTTGAAATATTAAAAAAATAAAAATAATTAAAAGCAAATAGATTGAATTTTTCTCTCATTTCAATATTTATATACCAAGCCAAGAAAATTTGATTTTTTTGCCAGTTTAATCTTTTCAAAATTATTTTTTATGTGAAAATTATAGAGACTAATTCAATATTCGAGGTTATTTAGATTGCATTATTTCATAAAAAATTCACATTGATCATTTTTTGGTTTAATTTTAAGATTTAAGGTATATAAATATATTCTATGATAGTAAGTTTCATTCATTGTTCTTATTTTATAATATTGATGTGTATTGTGATTGTTCGGATATTTATCGGTCTAAAAAATTCAACTCAAGCATGATCTATGCGGAGCAAACAATGTGATTTTGAAACATTGTTTTTTTATATATAATGTAACATATTTTTACTAGTATTGATTGACTTATATTTCTTATTTATTCATTTGAAAGAACCAAATTAAAATTGGTCTTGTTTTATTATTTAAGCTATTTAGTTTGATATATATTTTGTGGGAAAAACTATATATTAAAATAGTAAGAGATAATTGTACATAACTAACTTGCTTCGGTCGTTAAGGGAACGGTTGGTGTTCCTTGGTTTTTCTTTACTCTCACCTATCTCTATTGCAAGTAAAAAAAACATAATATTTTTAAATAGTAAAATATCAATTCAATAGTATTATATAATTAACAAGATGTTATAAACGACTCATCTCTAAATAAATTCTTTACACACATCTTTGTATGCAATACCAAATTTGACTTAACATAAAAATTTATACCCAAATACACACCAAAATCATACAAATTCATAATACTCGAAGTTTATTTTTTACAAACATTATTTGCATGTTGTTCAATTAAGAAGCGAACAAAAACACAAATTCTTCTCCCCCACATAGTCCATTTGTAAAGCTTGTAAACATAAATGTTCTAACATAATCCACATTGGAAGAGATAGGAGAAGTCTTTGAGTATAAAAGTGGTAGCCTTGTACATCTTAAAAACATGTCTTTTTAAAAAAGGAAATGATCATGTTACAAGTGGTATTAAAGCAGCCATAATTACAAGACTTTATGTTGAGGGCCTAGTGGGTAGTATAAGAAATGGTAAACAACTATGACAATGACCCATTACGAAGAAGGATGACTGGTGACGAAGGAATAACGAGATTGAATGAGCGAGAATGTCATGTCTTACATAGGTGAGGTCATTAATCTTATATCGAAAATGATATGAAATGTCATGTAGTATTAAAAGCATTGGTATGAGAATTAGCCCTGGACAAAGAAAACTTGCATTTAAAAAATTTATAGTTAATAGTTTGAGAGAAAATATGTTGACTTGTTTCAATATATTAAAATATAATTATTCACTAAATAGAAATTACAACATCAAATTTAGGGTTATATATATATATATATATATTATTCTTACTACTTTGAGATTTTTGACATAATTCAAAAGTACTTCGAAAATGTGTGTACAAATTTAAAATTTCAATAATTAACTTTTTCTAATGTCAAATCCGTTAAAACCCTATAAAATTAACAATTTAATTAGAAAATTATAACAAAATAATACAATATACATATAAATATTGAAAACATACTAGAGTTTAATATTTTCGTTGCAATGACAATAAATATTGGAACAGAAATCTATAATCCTAACAAGTTTTCTATATAATGACTTAGAATAATTATGTATTGTAGAAAATTTTGCATCATTATCCAACATATTATGACATCCATACAATACATTATATGATGCAATACCGGTGGATAACTAATTCTCGTTAATTTTATTTATTTTTATCATCTCATCAAAATTTATGTTAAATTTGATTTTTTTTCATAATTAACCCAAATGGCTAGCTGATGCTTTGGCTAAGAAAGGCGTTAATAGAAGAGATTTTTTTCAAGCGTGCATGCGAGGTAGTGGCTCGTTAGGTTGATGTTTTTGAGTTTTGGGTGTCTCGTCTAGCGCTGTGTTTGGCTTGATATTTTTATTTTGTGTCTTGGTTGTGTGTACTCTTTTACTCCAACGTATGTTTAAGGATTTATTGTGCACATAACCGTATGCCTAGGACTTTATATGATTTTTCATTTAATAAAATTATATTTTGCTGAGAAAAAAATCCAAAATAAATAGTTGAACACAAATATAAATTTAGGTCCCAGACACACTATCAAGTGATAATAAGTAAAATTAATTAACATTATATAATAATGTAAATTAATTTGTGTAGATAAATATTTATACTGAAATATAAAATGTTTTAAATATATAAAAATAATAAACTTACAAGTTACTATCAGTAAGATGGAGCAAAAATATATATAATTTTAAGAAGCATATAGTAATGTTTTTTGTGCTATCTCATTAAGAGTAACTTGTAAGTTGATTGTTTTTTATATCTCGAATATTTATTTTATATCATTTTTAATGAAAAATGAATTTCGTTAAAATTCTTCTCTTAATTTAATTAAATCGAAGTTGAATAAAACAACATGAGTGGAAACATAGTGTATAAAACATTTATTCACACAAAAAAAAAGTTTTGTGTTTAGTGAAAACAATAAAAACGAAAAACAAAGAAACAATAAAGAACAAAAAGAGTATTTAGAGTAAACAAAAAAGTTTTGTGATTAGCAAGAGCAAACAAAAAATGTAACCCCCTCGTCTCGGTCTGGCCAGATGACCGGTCCGAGTGAGCTACACGGGGAAAACCGAGTGAAAACTCCCTAAGGAACTCTCCCTCGGTTAGCAACCCTATTTTTTTTCATTTTAATATTGTCTAGATGAGAATTACATCATAGGTGATCATACAGCGGAACAATATTTACGAAACAATCAATCGAACCCAAAGCTAACACTTAAAAGCCCATTTTTAAAGTTAAACTGCAGGCGGTATCGATACCCTTAAAGGGGGTATCGATACCCCTTTGACTAGGTCAACAGGGTTTGGTCAACCTGAGGAGACAGTATCGATACCCCAGATGAGGGTATCGATACCCTCCCCTAAAGTTGACTTCCCACGGTCAAAGCCAAGACAACGGTATCGATACCCTAGAGGCCAGTATCGATATCGAAATCGACAGTGGCTCCAGTGGCCAAAATGGTATCGATACTCCCCTCGAGTATCGATACACGAGGTCTGAAACCACAGGGTAGTATCGATACCAGATCAATGGTATCGATACCCCAGCTACGAAACTGCAGATTTGAGCTGATTTAGAGCACAAGGAGGCCCCTAAATCCCTCTAACACTTCAACCAACACACTATCATCAATCCTAAGGCAAGCCAACCATACAAGCATACATATTTAAGCCAAGGGAGTCAATCAGACATGGATTTAAGCATTCATACATAGCATTCTAGTTAAAGAGCAATTCATGCAATATTGGCATGCTCAAAACACAAAGGACCTTAGAAGAAACAAGACATCTTGAAAGGTTTGCACTCATACACTATGCAACCTAAGCATTCTAAAACATGCCATCAAACATCAAACATTCAACATAGTATAACATGCTTACAACCCATGATCAAACCAAAAACAACATCAATCAAATGAGTCACACACGCTCATACAAAGACCCTTGCCACATTGCTAGCTATTACAAAATCGATAACCATACTTGAGCTACAAACTTGGAAGCCCTTCTTGCCTTGCCTCGAGCTAACACCACGCTAATGATCTGCATTGTTGAACATTGAGAGCGTAAGCTATAAGCTTAGTGAGGGTGCTCTAAAACGAAAAACAACAACAATGCAGGGTTCAAGCATGTAATCCTAATCTCACACATATCAAGCATTGCATATAACCAAGTAGACCTAGCTAGTCTTTCAAGTGGCAAATATGGTCTCTCAATCCTAGCAAGATTTAAACATCAATATAGATCATCATGCAACAACACCATATGCCTCAATCATATATCACCATCATATATCACAATACATGAACAAGTTAATTGGCCACTTTAATTACCCCGATTGTGCGGATTTAAACCTTGACAACACTTTACCTCGGTGGGATTCCACTCATCACCGGACCTTGCATGTGCGGGATTCCACTCATCACCACATACCCTACGGATGGGATTCCACTCATCATCCCGTAGAAATACAATAAGCTTCCGGTGGAATGCTACATCACCGTACTCCTCCTTGATGACTTAACGTCGTCAAGGCCACGTACGTTTTGACTCAATTTGTGTGCACACTATCCTAATGATCGATCATTTACAACCGGTAATTATTTAGTGCCAATTATTATAACCACAACATGTATCACCAACCACATATCATCAACACATTCATGCTCAACTCATATATCCACACCATGATATACATATACATGCACTATCTAATCACAAGCATTTGAGCATAGTCATCAAGCACATAGCATTCAAGGAAATTAGACTAAGTTAACTACTTGGATTAAAAGGAAGTGGCCTACCAAGCACACTTGCACACCCACACACTACTCATGCTCGAACCAACTTTAAAACAAGTTTAGACCACTCACCGTCCTTCCTTAGCAAATCGAACAATCCTCCTACGCACCCGGATTCGGTCCCAAAGCTCCTTCAACGTTTCCCCTTGCTTCTAGCCAAGCAAAACACACTTATTACACCACAATTCAATGCTAAAGCTCAACTATCAATTCACTTCACAACATAGACCAAATTTCACAAATTCCCCAAATCATAAAATCTCCCAAAACTCAATTTTCGTGCTTCCCAAAACTCTTGCTGAAAAACCCACTTCCAAACACCCAAATGGCTTCCAAAGCATCCCAAAACACTCTCATACCATAGGTAGACCAACAGCCCATCAATTTCAACACAAAACCCACCAAAAACTCAAGTTTTACAACCTTAAATCTAGCCCAAAGACCTTACTACGAATTTCTATCAAAATTCAACCAAATTAAAGTATATGGTGTATTTCATCATGCTTAAACAAACCCCCAACATAATTTAACAAAACAAATTAAAAAGCCCCATCAAAACCCCAAATTTCATATGAACCCTAATTTTCAAAACCCAATATTTTTGAAATCCAAGACCATGGTTAGATAGGGGTTGAAGAGGAGAGTTAGAAAACATAATTACCTTTGAAAAACGTCTTGGATTGAGGAAGAAAATGAATGGAATAGGGTTTGTAGTGTTGGGAGAGTTTGAAAGAGAAGATGGTGTTTTTGATGTGAAAAGAAGATAGGAAAGAGGGAAGACAATTTTTTTTGTTAAAGTGGTCTAGCTTTTTAAAAGTTTTTGGTACAATTGCAACATTAGTCCCTCCCCTCTTTCTAAAGCTCAATTAAGTCATTACTAGAAGTTGAATTGATTTGATTTAAATTTTATTGACTCGAATTAAAACCCGGTTAACTCCTAGGCCCAAAACACGGGTGTTACAACTCTCTCCCACTTAAGGAATTTCGTCCCCGAAATTACCTGACTGAAAGAGATACGGAAACTGCTTTTCCATATCCTCCTTCCTCTCCCAAGTGGCCTCGTCCACACCTCTACGTTGCCACCTCACCTTTACTAACTCAATTGATCTACCCCTCAACACTTTACTGTCTGAAGCTAAGATCTCGACGGGCTCTTCCTCATAAGTCAAATCCGGATTCAATTCAATTTCTTCTACGGGCATAACATGTGATGGATCGGACCTATACTTACGAAGCATGGATACATGGAACACATCGTGTATCTTCTCAAGCTCGGACGGCAAACGCAACTGATAAGCAACGGGACCAACCCTCTTCACAATCTCATACGGTCCTATGTACCTCGGACTCAACTTCCCCTTTCGGCCAAATCTCATCACTTTCTTCCACGGAGACACCTTCAAGAACACCTTCTCACCCACTGAGAACTCGACTTCCTTCCTCTTCAAATCGGCATAGGACTTCTGCCTATCCGAAGCAGCCTTCAAACGATCACAAATCAATTTTACCTTGTCGGTTGTCCCCTTGAGCAAATCCGGCATAGGTAACAGTTTCTGTCCTACCTCGGCCCAACACACTGGAGTTCTACGCTTTCGACCATACAAGGCCTCATATGGAGCCATCTGAATGCTCGACTGAAAGCTGTTATTGTACGCAAACTCCACTAGAGGCAGATGCTTCTCCCAAGTACCCTGAAAGTCAATGATACAACATCGCAACATATCCTCTAAGATCTGAATAACCCTCTCTGACTGACCATCTGACTGTGGATGATAAGAAGTGCTGAAGTTCAAACGGGTACCCAAAGCTGTATGCAGACACTCCCAAAATCTCGAAGTAAACCGCGGATCCCTATCTGACACAATGGACTTCGGCACACCATGTAACCTCACGATCTCACCAATGTACAAATCGGCCAATCTATCTAAGGTGTAAGTAGTGTTGACTGCCAAGAAGTGAGCACACTTCGTAAAACGATCTACTATCACCCAAACTGAGTTCTTCTTCGTAGGTGTCAAAGGCAAACCCGAAAAAAATCCATGGTGATGTTCTCCCATTTCCATTCTGGAATTCTCAACGGCTGTAACAAACCTGAGGGAACCTGATGTTCCGCCTTCACTCTCTGACACACTAGGCACTTACTCACAAAGTCGGCTACATCCCTCTTCAATCCAACCCAAAAGTACTCATTCTTCAAATCACGGTACATCTTCGTACTTCCTGGATGCATAGCAAACGGACTACTGTGGGCTTCAGTCAAGATCGTACGTCTCAAATCACTGTCTTCAGGCACAACTATTTTGTCTTTGAAACATAAGACCCCATCGGAACTGAAACTGTAGTCTGAAGATCTACCTTCGGCTATATCTTGCACGTGAGGTGCCAAAGAGCTATCTAAGAGCTGTTTCTCTCGAATCATCTGACCTAGAGTAGGTCTAACCTGAAGCTCGGCTACTAAGCCACCATCCCCGGACAAACTCAATCTAGCAAACATGGCTCTCAAGTCCACGGCCATCTTCCTACTCAATGCATCAGCCACTACATTGGCCTTACCCGGGTGGTACTCTATAGTAAGATCATAGTCCTTTAGCAACTCTAACCATCTACGCTGTCTGAGATTCAAATCTCGCTGAGTCATAATGTACTTCAAACTCTTGTGGTCGGTGTATACTGTGCATTTCTCACCATACAAATAGTGCCTCCAAATCTTCAGAGCAAACACAACTGCAGCTAACTCTATGTCATGGGTCGGATAGTTACGCTCATGAGTCTTCAATTGTCTTGAGGCATAAGCCACTACTCTTCGGTCTTGCATCAGAACACATCCTAACCCTACATACGAGGCATCACTATAAATCACATAGTCCTTCCCGGACTCAGGCTGAATCAAGATCGGTGCTTGGGTCAAAGCTTCTTTCAATTTTTCAAAGGCTCTCTGTCTTGCATCTGTCCACTCAAACTGAACGCTCTTCTGTAGTAGCTGTGTCAACGGAGCGGCTAATTTCGAGAAACCTTCCACAAACCTTCTATAGTATCCGGCTAAGCCTAGGAAGCTACGTACTTCTGTCGCTGACTTCGGTTGCTTCCACTCAACAATGGCTTCAATCTTCTTCGGATCAACTCTAATGCCTTCAGCTGACACTACATGTCCTAAGAAGACTACCTCTCGTATCCAGAACTCACACTTGCTGAGCTTCGCATACAACTGATGGTCTAGCAAAGTCTTCAAAACAAGTCTCAAGTGTCGGTCATGGTCTTCTTCAGTTTGCGAGTACACCAAAATGTCATCAATAAATACAACCACAAACTGATCTAGATACTGATGAAAAATCCTATTCATCATGTCCATGAAAGCTGCCGGCGCATTAGTCAACCCAAATGGCATGACTAAAAACTCATAGTGTCCATACCTAGTCCTAAAGGTCGTCTTCGGTACATCAACCTCTCTAACCTTTAGCTGGTAGTAACCTGATCTCAAATCAATCTTTGAAAAGACAGACGCCCCTCTCAACTGATCAAACAAGTCATCAATTCTAGGCAACGGATATTTGTTCTTCACTGTCAACTGATTTAACTGTCTGTAATCTATGCACATTCTCATACTCCCATCTTTCTTCTTCACAAACAACACAGGTGCACCCCAAGGTGAAGAACTAGGCCTAATAAAACCTCTATCTGTCAATTCTTGCAACTGAGTCTTCAACTCTTTCGATTCTTTCGGTGTCATACGATACGGAGCAATCGAAACAGGAGCTGAATCAGAATAAGTCTCAATACTGAACTCTACCTCTCTGTCCGGTGGTAACCCTGGCAATTCTTCCGGAAACACACTAGGAAAATCACATACTGTCCGGATGTCCTGAGGTCTAACCTCACTCATGTTAGGGTTCATCATATACGCTAAGTATGCTTCACACCCCAACTCCACTAGCCTCTTAGCCTCTAACACTGAAACCACATTGGACAAGAACTTCACATTCTCACCCACCACTACAATCTCGTAATCATCTGTGAGCTTCAAAGAAATCCGTTTAGTCTCAAAGTCTATCCTAGCTCTATGCTCCGTGAGCCAGTCCATACCCAGAATTACATCAAAACCATAGAAGGGAAGCTCCATCATATCCACTGGAAACACATGCCCCTGAACCATCAACGGACACCTTCGATACATCTTCCTAACCACTACCGTGTCCCCAAAGGAACTAGTAACACTAACTCCTACCTCTAACAACTCACAAGGCAAATTCAAAGACTGTGCATGCTCACTCAATATGTAGGAATGTGTAGACCCAGAGTCAATCAAAGAAAGCAAACCCAAAGACTGTATCGAGAAATTACCTGCGATCATATCGGTGTCATGCTGCTCCCCGCGCTGAGCGTAAACCCTAGCCTGTCCTCCGCCCTCCGGCTGGACTGCAATTACATGAGCTAAGTTTCTCTGACCATCGTTCCTTGGCTGGAAGTTTCCTCTACCGCGCCCGCGGCCTCTCTGAAAGTCATTGGCTCTAGCAGGAGCCCGAGCTGGTGCCTGTCCCACCTGATGTGGACAGTCACGCCTAATGTGGTCTCTAGCACCACAACTCCAACAAGAGTGATAATTTCCCCAACACTCACCTGTGTGGTTCCTCCCACAGGAAGCACATGTGGGCAACTTCCCACCAGCTCTCTGGACCTGGTGGCCCCTACCGTGGTTACTGCCACCACGCCTATGATCATATTGATGCCGGTTGTCCCGATGCCTCTTGGCATCTCCTCTATCAAAGTTGCTGGACCTCTTACCTGAACTAGATCCACCTGACCGCCTGGTCAAACTCAAACTGTGCTCCAAGTCCTTGGCCCTCGAGACCAAGACATCAAAATCAATGTAATCAGAAGCTAGAGTGTAAGTCTTGATCTCCTCATTCAGCCTATATCGGAAGCGGTTACAACGCTCCACCTCAGTAGGTACGAGTTCAGGTCCATACTGACTCAGTCTGACGAATCGGATCTCATAATCAGTCACGGACATACTCCCCTGAGACAATGCCATAAACTCTCTCTTCCTCTCATCGAGGTATCGCGGACCCAAATACTTCTTCCGGAAAGCTGTCTCAAAGAACTCCCAAGTGATCTCGGTCTCATCCATCCCCGAAGTAACGGTGACCCACCAGGTGTAGGCATCACCCTGAAGCAAGGACTCAACACAGCCCAACTTACGATCACCAGTACACCCCATCTGAGCAAGGATACGGACGGTCTTCTCAAACCACATCTCTGACCTCTCCGGAGTAGCACCTCTAAACTCTTCAGCCCCAAGGCCCCGAAGTCTCTCTAATGGCAACCCGGTGCCCTCACCCTGATGATGAGCTGCCTGACCCCCAGCAACTGCAGCCTGGAACGCTCCGGCTATTGCCTGAACCAACGGAGCTAAGTCAATTCCGGCCGGTCCTTGGCCACCTTGGCCGCCTTGGCCTCCTTGTGGTCCCATTCCTTCGGGCCCGGCCTCGCCTCCCACTCCCGGTGGAGGAGGTGGTGGTGGTGGAGGTGGTGGAGGAGCTCCAACTCCAACCACTGGCTCTCCCACTTGAGCCTCAACTCTCACAGCTGGCTCAACTCTCGGAGCCTCTGCCCGTGGTTCCGGTCGAACCATCCTAGGCCTCCCACGTGGTCTCATGGTTCAACTAGCAAGGTAAAACTACAACAAGAAACAAATAGGATTACGTTAGCCAAAGCAAGGGTCCAATAGTGCTCAAGTATTCCTCTTTCAAAAATCCTTTTTAAATTAAGTACTAGTAGCAATGGGCACACACGAGACACGACCATTCATGCATTCAAAACATCATACGATCAATCAATCATCAAGGATTCATGGCAAATCATGCATCGAACAACACAAGCATTTAACACATTACCCTTACCTCACTTACCTGCCCGAGGTCTCGGTAACCTCAGGCTCTGATACCAACAAATGTAACCCCCTCGTCCCGGTCTGGCCGGATGACCGGTCCGAGTGAGCTACACGGGGAAAACCGAGTGAAAACTCCCTAAGGAACTCTCCCTCGGTTAGCAACCCTATTTTTTTTTCATTTTAATATTGTCTAGATGAGAATTACATCTTAGGTGATCATACAGCGGAACAATATTTACGAAACAATCAATCGAACCCAAAGCTAACACTTAAAAGCCCATTTTTAAAGTTAAACTGCAGGCGGTATCGATACCCTTAAAGGGGGTATCGATACCCCTTTGACTAGGTCAACAGGGTTTGGTCAACCTGAGGAGACAGTATCGATACCCCAGATGATGGTATCGATACCCTCCCCTAAAGTTGACTTCCCACGGTCAAAGCAAAGACAACGGTATCGATACCCTAGAGGCCAGTATCGATACCGAAATCGACAGTGGCTCCAGTGGCCAAAATGGTATCGATACTCCCCTCGAGTAACGATACACGAGGCCTGAAACCACAGGGTAGTATCGATACCAGATCAATGGTATCGATACCCCAGCTACGAAACTGCAGATTTGAGCTGATTTAGAGCACAAGGAGGCCCCTAAATCCCTCTAACACTTCAACCAACACACTATCATCAATCCCTAAGGCAAGCCAACCATACAAGCATACATATTTAAGCCAAGGGAGTCAATCAGACATGGATTTAAGCATTCATACATAGCATTCTAGTTAAAGAGCAATTCATGTAATATTGGCATGCTCAAAACACAAAGGACCTTAGAAGAAACAAGACATCTTGAAAGGTTTGCACTCATACACTATGCAACCTAAGCATTCTAAAACATGCCATCAAACATCAAACATTCAACATAGTATAACATGCTTACAACCCATGATCAAACCAAAAACAACATCAATCAAATGAGTCACACACGCTCATACAAAGACCCTTGCCACATTGCTAGCTATTACAAAATCGATAACCATACTTGAGCTACAAACTTGGAAGCCCTTCTTGCCTTGCCTCGAGCTAACACCACGCTAATGATCTGCATTGTTGAACATTGAGAGCGTAAGCTATAAGCTTAGTGAGGGTGCTCTAAAACGAAAAACAACAACAATGCAGGGTTCAAGCATGTAATCCTAATCTCACACATATCAAGCATTGCATATAACCAAGTAGACCTAGCTAGTCTTTCAAGTGGCAAATATGGTCTCTCAATCCTAGCAAGATTTAAACATCAATATAGATCATCATGCAACAACACCATATGCCTCAATCATATATCACCATCATATATCACAACACATGAACAAGTTAATTGGCTACTTTAATTATCCCGATTGTGCGGATTTAAACCTTGACAACACTTTACCTCGATGGGATTCCACTCATCACCGGACCTTGCATGTGCGGGATTCCACTCATCGCCACATGCCCTACGGATGGGATTCCACTCATCATCCCGTAGAAATACAATAAGCTTCCGGTGGAATGCTACATCACCGTACTCCTCCTTGATGACTTAACGCCATCAAGGCCACGTACGTTTTGACTCAATTTGTGTGCACACTATCCTAATGATCGATCATTTACAACCGGTAATTATTTAGTGCCAATTATTATAACCACAACATGTATCACCAACCACATATCATCAACACATTCATGCTCAACTCATATATCCACACCATGATATACATATACATGCACTATCTAATCACAAGCATTTGAGCATAGTCATCAAGCACATAGCATTCAAGGAAATTAGACTAAGTTAACTACTTGGATTAAAAGGAAGTGGCCTACCAAGCACACTTGCACACCCACACACTACTCATGCTCGAACCAACTTTAAAACAAGTTTAGACCACTCATCGTCCTTCCTTAGCAAATCGAACAATCCTCCTACGCACCCGGATTCGGTCCCAAAGCTCCTTCAACGTTTCCCCTTGCTTCTAGCCAAGCAAAACACACTTATTACACCACAATTCAATGCTAAAGCTCAACTATCAATTCACTTCACAACATAGACCAAATTTCACAAATTCCCCAAATCATAAAATCTCCCAAAACTCAATTTTCGTGCTTCCCAAAACTCTTGCTGAAAAACCCACTTCCAAACACCCAAATGGCTTCCAAAGCATCCCAAAACACTCTCATACCATAGGTAGACCAACAGCCCATCAATTTCAACACAAAACCCACCAAAAACTCAAGTTTTACAACCTTAAATCTAGCCCAAAGACCTTACTACGAATTTCTATCAAAATTCAACCAAATTAAAGTATATGGTGTATTTCATCATGCTTAAACAAACCCCCAACATAATTTAACAAAACAAATTAAAAAGCCCCATCAAAAACCCCAAATTTCATATGAACCCTAATTTTCAAAACCCAATATTTTTGAAATCCAAGATCATGGTTAGATAGGGGTTGAAGAGGAGAGTTAGAAAACATAATTACCTTTGAAAAACGTCTTGGATTGAGGAAGAAAATGAATGGAATAGGGTTTGTAGTGTTGGGAGAGTTTGAAAGAGAAGATGGTGTTTTTGATGTGAAAAGAAGATAGGAAAGAGAGAAGACAATTTTTTTTTGTTAAAGTGGTCTAGCTTTTTAAAAGTTTTTGGTACAATTGCAACATTAGTCCCTCCCCTCTTTCTAAAGCTCAATTAAGTCATTACTAGAAGTTGAATTGATTTGATTTAAATTTTATTGACTCGAATTAAAACCCGGTTAACTCCTAGGCCCAAAACACGGGTGTTACAAAAAAGATAACAAAAAAACACAAAAAACAAAGAGTATTTAGAATAAATTCTTTTATTACTCATAAAATGGTTGATATGAATGAAGTAGGAAGACCTATGTTTATAGTTGAATTCCCTCCAATGAATGGTTAGGATCGATTTACGTCAACGACTAAGATGAAAGTTCACCTATCAAATACTAGCTAAGAAAATTGTGTAATCTCGTTGTTACGTTCACATTGGTGAATATATTTGTACTCTAAAATATTCTTCGGTAAGATGTCATCCATTCTTTTACCAGGTTTAATGCGGTCGGACGTTCTAACATTCTTCAAGGGTCGAGTCAAGCCCAAAACATTTGCAAAGAATCTTTTAGACACCTTACTGCGTATGTGTCTCGGGTCCTAACTCTTTTTACTAAGTTCAATGTAAATAGTTCAACCATAAATAGAGTCTCTTCATTCCATTATTTCTTGACTAATACACGTGAGCATTCACTCAAATTTTTTGCTTCTTTGTTTTTATTATCTTTTCTTTAGATTTCGCACACATCTAAGCTTTTGGCTTAGTTTTGAAAGCTGATCTTGTCGATCGACTGAAGATCATCATTTAGGGCGCACAATTAGTTGAGGATATTTAGGTGTGGTTGATGGATTTATTTTGGTTGTATGATTGGACTATGACATTGTATCGCTTTGATTTTCATGTGAATAAATTTCTTAAACACTCAAACATCCCTTCAGTTGTATTGTTTGAACTTTGGTTTAACGCTTAACTATAAAATAGTTGCTAAAACTTTGTCACTTTTTTGTAATAGGTTTTTAAACTATTTTTTAGCTGAAATAGATACTTAACGTTTTATTTTTGTCTATTTTAAAGTTAATCTGTCAAAAAATTTATCACCCAATTATAGCTTGACATGTGGATTTTATTTTTTTATTTTTAAAACCAAACTGAAAAATAAATTAAATTAAAAATATCTCAAATTTTAAAAAATTACAAAACAGTCTCAAATCTCTAAAACCCCAAATTTCAAAATTGATGGCATTGTCGTCGTCGATGACCTCGCCAGACCTCACTTCTTCCGTCGCTGGCGTCCCTCGCCCATTTTCTTCAACCACCCATCGCCGATAACCGGCGGGAGATGTGCCAATCAGACGTCAAACAGTTGGAGCGTTTTGCGTTCGTCGTCCGATTGACACGCCTCCCACCGATTACCGGCAATGGGTGGTTGGGGAAAATGGGCGGGGGACTCCGGCGAGGCTATCGGCAGCGACAATGACGACAATTTTGAATTGGGGACTGTTTTGAAAATTTTTAAAATTTTTTAAAATATTTTCTTTTTTTTAATTTTTTTGGGAAAAAATTAATAAAACAAAATAAAATAACACGTGTCAAATTCTAATTGGGTGTTAAAAAATTTTAACAGTGTTACCTTAAAACAATAACAGAATGAAACTTTAGACACCTATTTCAGACAAAAATGAAACGTTAGGCACTTAATTCAGCCAAAAAAATATTTAAATTAAAAAAAACAAAAGTTTGGACACCTATTTTATAGTTAAGCTTTAGTTTAATTAGGTTAAGTGGTGAGTTTTTAACGTGGCTCCTTATGAGATCATAATTAT
Source organism: Hibiscus tridactylites (assembly GCA_958450335.1). Classification (NCBI taxonomy): domain Eukaryota; kingdom Viridiplantae; phylum Streptophyta; class Magnoliopsida; order Malvales; family Malvaceae; genus Hibiscus; species Hibiscus tridactylites. The sequence goes on from OY288265.1 coordinate 11,610,633, forward strand.
TTGGATATAATTAGTAAAGAGGGCACACTTATTCAATTAGATGAATTTGACGATATAGATAATGTTATTTGAAAATTAAATTGTTCAAGATTTTATAGGAAAAGAAAAGGAAAAAGAATATACATGTTTCAATTAGATGAGGTCATCCCCTTGTGTTCTGGTGGTAAAGGTTGATGTTTATTATCCCTTGAAACTCGAGTTCGAGCACCAATAATGCCTATGTTTTCAAGGTTACTCGTTTAAGTGCCCGTCGTAAACTTACTTTAAATCTCTAAATCTGACCATTGTCGTTACCGTCGACGAAATGAAGTTTTATTCTCTTGCCGCAAGACTCAACGTCTTTTGTCGGCCGATCGGTCGCCATTTTTCGCCGAACGTTTTCTTTTCCTTTTGCGAGTGTGACTTTATTTCGACGATAGGCATGCCGTCTATCGGCTACCGACGACGGGAGAATAGAAAAAATGATTGTTGGGGTTCGGAGACGAAAGTGGTGGGCACGCCGTCGGCGATTGATGGCAGCAATGACTGGAATCGAGATTTGAGACTTAAGAATTTAGAGATTTGGGGACTATTTCGAGGGTTTTTGAAAATTTTAAGATATTTTTAAAAATAAAAACATGTCACGTATCATGTTTTATTAGCTAACGAAATTTTTTAACAGTTGTTAACAACAAGACATCTACATAAAAAATTTGAAAACGTTAGGCGCCTATATGACCCAAAAAATACTTTAAACATTTATCTAAAAAATATAATTTAGATACTAATTTAACAGTTAAGTTACAACCTTTTTAGAGGTAACGAAAAGTATACAACATGTTTCAATTTTTTATTTCTATATATCTTACTGCAATAATATATTCTTACAAAAATTTTATCTGCATTCTCATAAATTTCCTTTTGCCCCCTTCCTTTTCGGCCTCAACTAAGACAAGGGCCCATGTTGATGGTGATGATTTTTTTTTTTGAATGAATTGATGATGAAGATTATTTTCAAGCGCTGTCAATTATTTGAATTAAAGCTTTGGTTAAATAAATCTTAAAAATTAGAGTAAATATACAAACGGTCACTAAATTATCTTAAAAAAATATAAAATTATCACCGAATTTTTAAAAGTTAAATAATAGACAATGAACTTTAATTTTTGTTATAAAATCATCATTGAATCATTAATTGTCGTTAAGTTGATGATGTGGTTGTTACGAAAATTTATAAAATTGTACATTTGATCTTCCATATTTACACACTCAATTAATTTAGTCATAATTAAAAAAATCAATATATTTAGAAATTCTTTCAATTTGATCATATTTTTACCAACGGGGTTGGTCCAAGTGGTAAGCAACTTGATATCGCTTAAGCAAGGTCTCGGGTTTGAAGCATTGTGTATGAAGAAAATCTCCATTAGGAGACTCACCCACCAAAGCCATGTGTGCTAAGTGTGTCAGACCGGATTAATCAAGACGAAGTCCTAAAAACCAGAAGGACAACAAAAAAATAATTCAAATTAGTATGTTTTCAATTTACAATATAATGTTTAAAGCGAACATTTTAACTTTTCAAATATATTTTTCTGACAACGATCTCAAAAAATCAAATCTTAAATCAAACTTTTTAAATTATTGTTTAAAATTAACTTGTCTCTGAAAAGACTTAAAAAATTAGTGTATATTGTTTTCCTTACAAATTATTTGTTTGGTGTAAATAACTTTAAACTATTCTAAATCTAAAGATCCAAATATTAAAAAGTTGGAATGGTTTGTGTTAAAAAATAATACAAATAAATTTTCTTTCAATTTTGACAAAGATTCAAGACATTTATGAGTAGTGTAATTTGTGTATAACCGACTACAATATTTATGGAGATTTGAGGAAAAGTTCTTCTTGGATTAGGAATTACAAATAATCGAGAGTAAGTATTCTAGCTAGGGGTGGACAAGATCGGGTAGCTGGTCAATTTGCTTAAAATTGGTCTCGATTTCGATAGCCACCAATTTTTAAAAATTAGAATAAGTCCCGATCAAATTGAGTCTCAGATTTCAAGAACCGATCCCAGTATTAATGGGAACCGGTACCAGTATCGGGTACCCGGTCAATTGGACTACTATTAATAAAATTTGAGTAACATAGAAAAAAAAATTACAACCATCAATAATAATATTAAATAACAAAGTCAGAATATTGTAGGCTTGAAGGTTGAAGTCTTAAAATAAGTCATACTCATTATATTCATACATAAAGAGAAAGAATAAATTAAAAAAAAACTCTATGACAAGCAAGACCACTAGAAAGTTTGATAAAGAGAAATAAAAAAACACCTTCAATTGTTTCTAACCCCGTCAACGCCACTCGGTATCAGACTAGTACCAGATACCCGGTATTAGTCTTGATCTCATTGGGAACCCACTAGGTACCGGGTCCAGAAAACCATGATCTAGTCCCGGTCTCAGTCACAACCGGAACTTAAATTCTGAATTCAATCTCGGTCCTACCAGAATCAATTTCGAATAAAAATTTACCGAGTCTGATTTCTAGCTAAGGTAGGATACCAATAGACGGTTAGGGGTTTAAAATACCCTTTGGCCGAATTGCAATAGGCACCTATGAATTAAATTAATTTAGGTTTAAGGTTGTTGATGCCATCATATTTTAAAAATAATTAATGTGCTCTTTAAATTTATTTTGCATTTAATGAGACCCTTAAATTGAGGAGAAAAATTAATGTGCTCTTTAACATACAAAAACTATTGTTAATTGTTACGGTGTTGATAGGGTTGTTCAAAAGGATTAGCATAACGGTCTATTGTGAATAATAATGTGACAGTAGAGCTTTATTAATGTTTAAAAAGTTGCTTAATTGATTTTTAAAATGTCTAATAGCTTGTTTAATTTTTGAGTAAAAAAATTAAAAGAATATTAAAAACAAATATTAAAAAATAACTAAAAATAAAAACACTACTAAAAATTTAAAATTTAAAAAATCAGAAACTATAAAAAGAAAATTATAAATTACTAAAAACCAAAATTTGAAAATATTTTTAAAGTATTTTCAACGAATAACAGTAAATTTAAACTAACGATGGACCAATCAGACTTTTTTAATAAAAGTGTTTAAATTTTTAATACTTTATATTTTTTTAAATATATATATTTGTAATATTCTATAATTATTATAGCTTATGATTTTTTTAATTTTATTTTTTAAAATAAATAAATATTTTTAGTTTTTTAAAATAAAAAAAATCAATACTGATTTTAGTAATTTGTATGCGTAGTTTTTTAAAATATTAAAATATTTTAATTTGTTAATTTTAATTTTATTCCTTAAAGTAAAATAACCCATGGTATCTATTTGTATGTCAAGTTGTGATAACATATTACAAATACCAAATTCAAATATATGAATAATCCTTTCAAGAATAAAATGATAGACATTAATTTATCAGCAAACCATAATTTACATCCAAACATGATGAAAACCTGCAAGCATTTGTCAAATTTCAATCAATTTCCAAGCAATCACTACAAGCTTTAAGTTGTTTAATTCTATACATAGTTACACATAAACAGTTTAAAACATACACCAATACATTTATTCCCCAACTTTTTAACTATTTATCAAGTGGCCCTGCAACTGTTCCAGGAATGATAATGTCCTGCCTTCTCCTCCACGGTTTGCGCTAATTTCCCGAGGCCGAGGCCGAGGCATCGCTTTCTGCATAAATGATTTTTAAGTATTAATCATTCCTTTAACTCCTTTGTTTTCGATAAAATCGGGAAAAAAGATTAGAGCAAAGACAAAAATAAACCCATATCTAATCATGTAACCAAATAAACAAGAGCACAAACTACTTTTCATCTTAATTTTGTCTTACCAAGTAGAGATCTTGAAATTTATACGCGTAAATGAATTGAAAATTCACGCACCTTCACCGAGCAGTTGTTCAAACCGAGCAGCAATGTGTTTCCCATATGTATATTTCTTCAAAGCATTGAGATGAACTCTTACCCGATCCAGCAATAGTTCACGTTGTCTATCATTGCTTACGTCAAGAACCTTCTGGACCACATAATTGGCGAATTGGTCCTTCATCATAGTCTTCCAAAGAAAAGTCGGAACAAGAATTCGTGAGCAGAGGATGTGTTCAATTCATAATATAATGCACTTGAAAGTTGAAAACATCAGTAAACTAGAAACAATCCCTAAATCTCCATGCTCGGGAAGGCATCATAATCTCCATAAAGCTTCACATTAGGGACAAACTGAAGGAAAAGAAAGTAAAGATGTCGAATTCCACGTGTAGTACATTTTTGCTTACGTCAAAGAGTACTATGACAGTAGAACACAAGGACAAAGGTATTCTGATATCTCACTAGCGCAACATAAAACAGTCAATGTTCCCTTGATGATTCATAATCTAAGCAATGCATTATATAAACACCAAATATAGTTGTAAAAAGTTTTGGGAAGAACAATTATTTATTGTTCTAGGCTTTGACAACCAGCAGGCAGCAACCAGAAGAGAGTTCAATCTAAAAGCACAATGTAATTCATGGATCCCCGAGGAACAAAAGAACATAGTTTTACAGCAACAAAGAGGGAAGACAAATACGAAACTGGACAAAGAAACAAATTTGAGTTTACCATATTTGTAGAAAGCCCAAATATCCTGAGAGGGCCAACAATTTATACAATAAACAGAACTTCAACAAACGTGAAAAAAACTAAGTGCACCTAAAACAAACTGCTTTAACTGGCTATTATTTTCATCCCTGCGTAATTTGGTTCAATCCAAACCCAGCTATTCATTTAATGTTCCATAAGAAATTTGTTAGATCTTCAAAAATGGAAGCACTAAGGTTTAAACTGAACAAAAATGGATAAGATCGGAAAGCTCAGAGAAACTAATTATCAAGCAGTTAAAATAAAAACCCCAAAAAGAAAAGAATTCTAGATCTTGCCGAGCACTGAAGCTAACAGTATAATTGGTTGTGATAAATGTTTTTTACTCTACTCACCAATAAAGAGTCATTTTCATCAGATTGTCCAATGATCTCCTCAACCAAATACTCTCGTTCAGCACTATCGCCATACTCCAAGCACTTCTCAACAACATTTGACGCATATTTATGTTGACTCATCTGTACAATTTTCCCAGCAAACTTGCCAATAATGTGGCTTCTTTCATGTGGCTTTCCCCTCTCCAAAACATGCTGCGAGTAGTAAAATGAAACAGAAAGTTAATTTCAGTAAAGATATTAGAAACTAAGGTAAGTAAAAAAGTACAAAAGAAAAATAATTAGGAACCGATGAAGAGGCTTTGATTTTATAGAGTTCTCCTATAAATATTATTGTCAAGGATAGATTTCCACTACTAACTTCCACAGAATATAACTACCAATATATCAGCCATCAAAAATGGAAACCAACAAAAGAAGCTAAAGTGAAAAAGGAATGGAAAGCATTAACAGATAGGCCATGCACCTACATTGCTCCAACTCTCTTTTTCAAATACTGTGCCTAACACCTGAGTTGGACACATATCCAAACAAGGGTATAGAGATATGAACCACCTACGTGGATAAACCTAGAGAAAACTGAATATACCAGAGTCGAACACATACTCATATCAGACACACCCTAGTCCGAGTAACATAGCCATTCGCATTCACTAGACAGCAGGTCAACAAATTGGCAAAACAAATATGCTGCTCTAGGCCAACTAATGACAATGCTCAATTTTGAGAAGCAAATACAGAGTTAATAGAATTTATCGAATTGGCCATCAATAAAACTGACAATAAGAAATTAGACGTGAACCTGTGTAACATAGTTTCCATACTGATCTTGAGAAAGGTCGTAAGCAGCATCCAGAATTTCATCAATGATGCATTGGCTTTGCAGTTCATTTGAACAATGCTCCAAAATTCTCTATCATAAATTCGAAAGAATAGCAGATGATAAGAACATGGCATAACAGGTATATAACATAAGACTATGTTCAGCCAAAGTCTTTTAGAGACCAACAAATGTAATATTACCTGAATGACACGGCAACCATAGGGATGAGTAGAAAGTGTGGCAACTTGACCACGAAAAGCCGAAATAATAAACCCAATTCTATCCATAGGGATACACTCTATACACTTCTGTATCACGTGATTCCCATTTTGGTCACGCACACATTTCATAACATGACCGTCGAGCTCCTCAACAAGTCGTGTTTTCTGATCAAGTTCAATCACTTCTAACGCCTGGAAAAATTGACAAAGAATCAGTCAGAAAACTGCACTAAATTGATGAACATGTGCTTTGTCATCATCCATAAGTGAAGCCCATTCTAAAATACACTGAAAGATGACGACTATTTACCATTTTTATACACTTCAAGAGATGCTCAACTATTTTATGACCCCAAGGCCAAAGATAAGCTAGGATGAATCAAACAAGTAATAACCAGTCTCTACATACATGAACATATCTAGGTACATATGTTGCTGGAATACATATTAATGTGTATATCAACAAGAATAACCAGTTATTAATCCAACATATTTAACTAAATATAGGGCTGCTAAGAATCAGAATACATGCAACAGATTTATGTGATCATATAATACAGTTGGTGGAATGCATACATAGATATTCCTTGAGAAAATAAGCTACGATCTACAAGAGGGGACATGCAAGAAAATAATAATTTATGTCCTTGTTGAAAGTCCTGCTGTTGTAATGTTCAACATAATGATATTTTATTAACTTATAAAAGAATGTATGGCTCAAAAAGAGCACACCCTTCTTGACTCTTACTGTAAATTATATTTAGAGAGAGAGAGAGATTGCACATATTTATGGACAAGTACAAGCTAAGTAGATGAGAACCAGGAGTTTTTTCAAACTGATCATATATTTGATGATAATACTTCTTTTAATGATTTTTTTTCTTTGGGGGTCAAAATTTTAAAATAATGAAAGTGAGTTTCGTCCATGAAATATTCAGATTCAACCACTGCAAACATCATACTTATAAAATGGTCCACATACCTTCTGTATCACACGACAACCATACATTTGCAGACTAAAGTTTAACATATTTCCAACCAGTTGATCAGCAAGTTCATTTCGCTGCTTGGAACTTCCATGCTCAAAAAACTGCAACACGGCAACAAAATTAGGCCATCCAAAAATATGTTATCCAAATTGTTTACAATTCCCATCAAAAGTAAATTACTTGAAGCATTCATAAACAACATTTAAAACCATAGTACCATACCTTTTGAATAACATAATTACCAAAAACATCAGTCATTAATCTTGAAGCATGTGGAAGGACTTCTTTGTAAACAGACTCCTTGTCCTCAACACAACAATGCTCCAGCTTCTGCTGGATAAATCGGCTCCCATGTTGATCAACACTGAAGTCAAACAGGTATTAAATCATTTTTTCCACTGGAGATAATAATCACATTATAAATAGAGATTGAAAACAAACTTGATAGAGAAAACTGCCTGAATTCAACTATACACCCAGATATATCAGAGAGCTCAAATTTCCGGGCATTGCTGGATTTAAGTTCTTCGAGAAAAGAATGCTTTTTGGAGTCCTCAAAGCTGTCGACTCTCTGTCCTTGCCATCCAGAATATGGTCCTGCTTTTGGAGGAAACCTTGTTTCAGTTCTGCGACCTAGAGGAGTCATTCCACCTACTGGTGATGCTGGCATCAGTGGACTGGCAAGCGGTGATGTTGGGTATTGGGCGATAACACCCATGCTTTGGTGACCTCCATAATAGCCACCACCAATACTTACAACTTTCCCGGGACTTGGAAGGCTTAGCCTCCCATTAATTGGAGGCTCAAGTTTTGGGTCACCGATATAAGCAGCACCACTAGCCTCTTTCTGCACAAAAGGATCAACTTGGCCCCCAGAAACACCAGTTGATGCCAAATGACCATGCTGAACAGAAGCACCATATATGTTGCTAAAAGAATGTTGGAGGTATTGCATATGATGCGGATCAACTAAAGAAGGTGGCAGCACTAAGCCGTGGTGCCCATAAAAGTGGCCAAGATGCTGCAAATCACTTGTATTTGGAGTGTTTTCCCCAGTTGAAGCACCATATCGATTATTGAAGCTTGAACCAGAAGCAGTAGAATCAAATGGCAAAGAAACAGCAGCATGAGAAGGGTATCCTCCCATAAATGGGGGAAGAAATGCAGGATTCATGGGATATCCACTGATATTGTATTGTGGAGCATAAAGACCAGATGGCTGAAAATTGGCATATGGGTTCCCGGAAGTCATATATGGTGCTGCTGTTGCATATATGGGAGGTGTGAGTCCAGAAGAATGCAATAATGGTTGTGACCCCACAGAAGTGAACTTAGGATGGGAATACATATGGCTCAATCCTTGAGAAATGGCCTGTGCTGCAAGTCCTTGGGCTTGCTGTGCGGAAGCTGGTTGAATGGATGAATAATATTCTTGTGGCATATTCCTTCCATGAGATTGTTGTGCTTCTTGTTTTTTTCTTATTCTGGAATCTACAGTGGAAAGTACAACCGACTGTGGAACATCACCAGATGCATCAGCATGGGACCTAGCACCTTTCATGTTTGTATCTTCTTTTGAAGATGTTGATAATCTCCCTGTCTGTTCAGGACATGGTGAGCTTTGAATAGACGCCTCTGAAGAATCCTTGTGGGGTATCAAACTGGTAGCATGAGCATCCAGAGCACTTTTATCCACGCATACATCAGCAGAACCTAAGATCGTTTCTGGTACTTTTGAAGAAGCATTGATCGCAGAGAAGTTTGATGAGATTGCATTAACATCATGATCTTTTGGTTCATCTGCTGTTGCGATGCCCGATGAACGTGACAAACTATATACAGGTGAAGGGGTGCGGGGGAAGTCTTCCTACACATTTACCAAGAAAAGAAGCATAACATTAATAGAAGATGATACAAACAAAAGATCCAAATGCAAAATGCTGAATACTACTTAATCCACGGCTGCATAGTATATTCATCAGAGGTTGAAGTCTGAATTTGATCTTTCAATTTCTATTCAACGATTTTAGTTCTCTATCCCAATTCTAATGAATTAGATCCATATACTTTTAAGCAAATTTACGGATAATTGCTAACAATATTAAGATATTGCCTTTAAACTTATATGATGTACCATTCTGGTGATAACCTGCATGCTATGCTAAGCCCAAAGGTGGATTAATTTTTTTGGCTACATGGCACATATCAGTTTATAAAGATCATATTTTCTTTTAATAAAATCATAAGTAGTTATTTGATTAATTCTAAAACAAAAAACAATTATTCTATTAAAAATATTCTTTTAGGACTGATGAGTGCCATGAGGCCAATAAATTCATGTTTGCATGCAACGTCATCAACGAGAAAGCAACATGGCCAAGTTTATGTATAGAATTTTAACACTGTTACCCATTGTCCTTAAGTTGACCTCTAGTAAAAAGTACAAGGAATGGATTTATTAAAATTGGGGTAGAAGGAAGAATGAGTGTAAGAAACACCAAAGAGGGAGAAAGAAACAGATAAGGCTGCTAAGATACATTATAGCACTGTACACAAAACGAGATGCAGCATTATATAAGACCTGAGAGTCATTTAAATGTCCGTGACTTTGTTTTCTCAGCCTCAACGCAAATGCACAAGCAAAGATATAATGTTGCATGTAGTTTATTCATAACATTTGAGGAGGATTATTCAAAAAAAAACATTTGAGGAGGAAATGTGAGGAAAATATTTTAAATGCAAGCAAAGATAGATGCAAGTCACATGCATTGAAAGCAAGCAGGCACAACAAAAGAGACATCATTTCTGTTTTTTGGATTTATTGCAAGTTGAATATCCAGCGCAGGGTCTAACACATATTCCATTACCTGTTGTGTCAACACAGATATGGCACCCAAAAGTGCTGAGAGTTCATTTGATTTAGGTCTCTATAACTAAGATGATCAGTTCTTACAAGTTCAAGTATTTTATGTTGCGCATGCTAGTAGAGCGCATTGATACCTAAAAATTGTGTTAGTAGAAGCAAGATGGACATCATAATAAATAAGATGTTGGACTCTCATCAATAATACTGTGCATACTGGAGAGTTAACTCTCACTAACATCTATCCAGAATGGTGGACAATATAATAAACCAGTAAGTAAACAGAAGAATAAATGAAAAAATAAATAAACAAAGATAAGAAAGGTTTATACCTGTATCAGATCAACCAAACTCTTGTGGCGACCAGTGAAAGATGCCAAGTCTTGTTCAAGCAAAGGCTCATTACTATCTTCTGCCCACTTGTCTAAAGCTTGTCTAGGGGATGATCTATCATCCTCAACTTCCTCCTTATGTGTAGCAAGTGAAGTTCGATAAAAAGGTAAGGACCCATTGCCACTATCATCCATAGATGTTGCTCTCCAGTTATTACCAAACCCACCAATATGGCGTGCCAAGCGTCGATTTTCATGTGAGATCAGGGGTGGCGGAAGCCTTGGGTTTAGGTTGATGTTGGAGCAGTAGTAAGCAAAATAGGCCGGATGAGAACGCAGTTGCTCCTCAGACTCACACTTGTCAATGACACTGCTCAAACTTTCCAAGCTTGAATTCAGGCTAGCACTCTGTTGAGCCAAAAGATTGCCAAGAGCTGTAAATGAACCTTCCATACTTGGTGGAGCACTACCACTTCGATTTGGCACTTCATCTGTTTGATCTCCATGGATTCTTTGCCCTTTCAAAAGCATCCTCAACTCCTCTACTTCCATATCCTTCAATTGTGAACCAAACACTAGAGCATCCTTTGAAGAGCGCCACTTTGTGACCCCACTACTTTCTATCATTCGCATCGGGCTCTCAGTTGCCATGTTCTATGGAGAAAGATCATCTAAAACTTTCTTTTCCTAATAACAGTAAGATTCACATTATTCTCTTTTAAGTGATCTAGAAAACATAGATGTAAGGCCTCGTCTAATAATTAAAACTCACTAAACATTCACAAGCATTAGCACATATGCAAAAGCATCTTTTAACATAAATGAAAAACAGCATTTTATGCTTTTGTTCTGTTTCTATATAGGGTGGGGTTATCATATCTGCAGTCTCCATAATAACATTAGGAAAGCAAGCAAATCTAAGTACTAGGTTAAATCTAGAAATGAGAATCTCCGGTTCTAAACTACCGGGTTCCCCCTTGGGGTGTAAAAATACTGAATATTAAACTATGTCCTAATAAATACGAACCAAGTTTTAATCAATTCAATGCTTGTGGAATTACTCAAAACTTTTTTTCCTATATCCTAATTCCCCTCAACAACTAACCAATCCAAAATACTAAACATTTTAGAGGGTCGTTATTATCTTTCAAATAAGAATATATATTTATTTACTTGCAGGTCTTGAAAGCTCATAGTCTCAAGTATGTTGACAATAATGCCAAAGCATCATTATTATAAGACAATTTCCTGCCAGAAGGATATCCTTCTTAGCAAAGCACAACAATAAGCTAACAAATCTCAAATCATATACGAAAACAGTTTCAACCTTCTATGTATAAGAGAAAATATGATTAATTTATATCTTCCTCTGGTGTATAGCTTTTCCCAGATACCAGAAAAGTATCATAAAAGAATTAAGAAGCCAATTTCTTGTATGGTATCCGAAAAACATGGGTTTATTTGATGCAAGATGTATTTATGGGTCAGCCAGGACTTGAACATAGGGTTCATTCAACACGAGCAACAATACATAAGAAATAAAATTCTTAAAATAAGGTTTCCTAATAGTATCAATGGCAACAGGAGCAAGCAAGCTAAGAATTTTCAAAACCAGAAACACCTAAACAAAAAAAAATATAGTGATATCTTTAACAAGACAAAAGCACAGATAAACATCAAGAGATAATATTTGACAGTCAAAATTAAACTGTAAACTGATAAATTGGTCAATCAAGACACAACTTAAATGATGGATTATGTAATTAGAAAAGATACAAACATCAAAGAAAGACGATAGTACTCAACAAATAAACAAACAAACAAGCAAACCAATTCACACATGCAAAATGGTAGATTTTACTAATACAGACGCATCATAAGCAAAAGTAAAAGTTGTCAACTTCACCGAGGTAAAGCAAAGGCTAGCATGGAACCATTAACCAGGTTGACTCTAATTCCTTCAGACGACTAGAAGTCTAGAAATTTAGTTCATGGTCAGCACAAAACAGTAAATATAATCTATACATAAAACCACTCAACCAGACCAGCAGTTTGGCTCACATAGTTCAGACTTCGGTTCCAAATTATTCCAAAACTCCATACAGGCAACGCTAACAGCTATCGACCAGACCAGTATAATATACAGTAGTGATGAATTTTCATTCCAGACCCTAAGAAAAACTAACAAAAAACATAAAATAAACCCCAGAAAAAAAAATCAACCTTCATCAATAGTCTTAACAATAACACCCCACAAAGAAACCCTTACTTTATCAATCAAAAAACTCAAAGCTACACCCAGCTAGATATACTTAAGGAAACGTATCATCCAGAACCATATTCAATAAAATTAAACAAAACCCATTGATCATAAAACAAAGAACTATATTTTACTCAAAAATCAACCCAATCCCAGAAACACCAAACAGCCAAAAATAATAGCCCAAAAAAACAGAAATATGAGTTTCCAAAGTTTAAAAGACCCACACCTTGGGAGTTTGAAACAACAAGTCTTCACCAAATTTGTTGGAGACTAGGCAGACTTACGGAAATGCTAACTAAACCAAAAGCCGCAGGCTTTTAGCAAGGAGAAAGTTTGCTGCTTGCTTCGATTGAGAAAGCAAAATGTTTACTTGCAGAGATGGCCTACGTTTTATTTAACCCCGAGGGTTTGAAGTTTTGAACTTTCATTTCTTTTTCATTTTAATAATAATTTGGTAAAGCATGGCGTGAAAATAAATAAAAAATGTAATAAAAAAAGAGTTGGAAAATGTTTTACTTAATTTAGAGATTCTCTGCAATTACCGGATCGCCATTCTGTTTGGCTTTATTAACTTATGGGATGGAAAGTAGATATGATCTATATTTATTTAACCTTAGATTCGATGGTATTTTTGTTTTATCATGGGTATTCGACTCATTGATCGATTAATTTAAATCAAATTTAACAGATACTTAATATGAAATTAATTTTTTCAACCCAATTTTTTCTATACACAACATTAAGATTTGAACTTTTGACCTTGTTTAAGTGTATTGATTTTCTGGTTCTAAAAAAATGTATTGGTTTAAATTCAATAGTTTTAATCAAAGGATTAATAGTAAAATTTTCATTATATTAATTTGTTTTTATGTTTGATTGAATTATTCCTTGATATTGAATTAAAAACTAAATAAAATATTTTTAAATATTACATATAAAAATCATTCGCTTTTTCACTGGATACTTGTTGAGTTCAAATTTTATATTAGTTAGAATACAATAAAAGTAGTAGAACTCATCAATAACAAATTTTAATTTTAAAATTCGATGCTTTAGACTTAAAATATTCAATTCTATCATTTTGAAAACTTCTTAAAAGATTTAAATTATAAAAATAAAAAGAATGTAAAAATTGGAAGATAAATGTAGGGGCACTTTAGTAATTGAGGATGAGAGTGTAGGTGGGTGCGAAGCTTGAACACGTGGCATTGAGAATTTTCCAAGAAAGTAGAAAGAACCATGGGATACGTACGTGGATGTCTCCCCTGATATCTACGCTTTTGTTCCAAACTCCAAAGGTCGCATTTGGATTTTAGTATTGTTTTCTTAAAAATATTATTTTTAGAATCATAAATAATATTAAATAGGTCATTTTTATATTATATAAAAGTCTGTTTCTTTAGGTAAAAAGACAGTTTTAGAAAATGGAATGATTTTCGGAATAAAAATATATTTTAGGCATTTGGATTATTTTACGTGAAATGCTTTTTATCGGTCGACGGTTCTCTTGAAAATATTTATGAATTTTATTTTCATTTTTATATGAATATTAGAGAGGGAATGAGACTTAAATGATAGCATTTAGGAATAGACTTAGTTTATGGACCGAATTGGATTAGACTTGCATCTAATTTAAGAGATCTAATAATTTATTTAGTAGTTAAAAATATTTATCTTACTTTATTTTATATAAGTTCGAATCTTGATAAAAATATAATACATTTTTAATCAAAAATATATACCTAATTTAAAAAAAATAGACTCGTCACGCATAAATTGTCCATTTCATTATTCAAAAATTGTAACATCCCATACTAACTCAATGACAAAAATTGGGTCAAACGTGTTACAACGAAAATCGGTATAGTAATTGATACGTTCTATTTCAAAGTAAGACATAATGTCAAAAAATATTTTCAATGTTTGACGCATGGTCACTTTGGTATAAAGCACTTTAAGCCTTGATGTTTCATTTTTAGACTAAAATAGTCCTTCCGTGGATGAAAACTGTTAGTCGACTAACAGTAAATGGATTGAAATAACATGATAAACATAAATGTTATTGTACCTTGAGATGGTAGTATTATATAAACAAATGTGATAACTTGACAAAATGACATATCATCTAAAAATAATTTTATAAAGTTATATAAAAACATGTCATTCTATCATATTATTTCAAGCTATATATTGTTAGTTGACTAATAATTTTCATCCACAAAAATATTATTTTAACCTAAAATAAAATATTAAAAATTAAGGTGCTTCAAAAAAAAAGAATGTAGACCAAAATAATTATATAGTCATACATTATAGGATTTTTTTTAACATTATGGCTCAGTGTAAACATTTAAAGCAATCAATTTATCAAACAAGGACCATACACAAAACTTTCAATAATGTTAATTGTTAAGCGTCGCGTAATTTACATTACATAACTATTAAATTTTTGGATAAATTACGTAAATCATCATTGAACTTTACTCTTAAATTTATTTTGGATGTTAAAGTTTCAAAACGTTCAATTTACTCACTGATGTTTAGAGATTGAACTTTTTTGTCGCTCGTAAACCTCAAATGGTCATAAATGGTGGTCATTCAGTCCTAAATTTCAACAGTCACTTCGTCTAGGCCCCATAAGTCTGAATTCGACCTCTATTTTATCGAAAAAGTGCTTAGAAGATCATAAATCACCCCAAAACCTTATAGTTTCTCTCTCGTTGATCTCCCTCCTCCGTTGTCGGATAGAGCTTGTTCCTCAATATATTGCTTCTTTTGTGTTGATAAAGTTTTTCAACGTTTGAATCTTGGAAAAGTTCTTTCGTTCGTTGGTAAATAGACGTCATCAAAAAGTTAACAGAGGAGTGACAAAAAACGTTCAATGTCTAAACTTCAGTTAGTAAATTGAACGTTTTGAAACTTCAGTGACCAAAATAGATTTGAGAGTAAAGTTCAGTGATGATTACATAATTTACCCTTATTTTTTATCACTTTACCAAAATTTTATACCAAAGTATTCGAAGTACTAAGTTATTTATTAATCAATACAATATGGATGTTAATCTTGCTTTCATTATATAGATCATATCAGATATGATTCCAATCACATTTCAAAACAATCGTTGAAACTTGTAATTGATCATAATAAAGGGGCTAAATTGACATACACGTCAAAAATAGAGGACCATAATACAATTCATAGCATATAGGAGGCCAAAACACATCAACTTTTCCTTTAACCAAGCATATCTGTCTTTTACCATAAAGTTATTTAAAAAAATAAAATAATAATATTTATTGTGGTGTGAAACATTAGAAGTATATAAAAATATATATGTATAATATTTGTTGAAGACTTATCTCTTTTCTTAACTTTAAGTTAACTATAATATTTCATTAATTTATAAATGAATTGACTCTCTTTTTTTTAAAATGCATTACCTCGTAATCTTAAGTATTATTGATTTCTTGTTGCTCCATGTCCATCAAATCATCGATAAATAAATAATAATTGAAAATTACATCTTACAATTCATTCATCCACCTGAAAATTGAAAGTACATTAATATAAAGTACCCAACACATAGAAACAGTGCTTGACATGAATTACTGAAGAATGAGTTGGATATGCAGATACATGGATCGAAGAGTGTTAGAGGAGACAATAACATTCTTTAAAAATCGTAAATTTCTTTATAATCTATATATTTCCATTGTAATTTGAATTGATAATCAAATTTCGTCCTCTTAAAATTTTATAATTTCACACTCAATACATTTTAATATAGCTTTTTAATCGTTTACGCTCTTTACATAAAATCATGCATTTGTTCACGTAGAGATACAAAGTCTCTATAGTTGGCATGTATAAATAGTTTTCAATCATCTCTCATTTAAAAACCGAAAAGATAGTGTTATTATTAATACTTTCATTTAAAAATAATAACGTATGAACATATACCGCTTTATAATTATTTTTAGATTATTAAAAAATAATAAGAGGAGGTTGTTGTAATTTTCTTTTTCAGTAAAAAGATAGCGTTGTTATTACGAGCTGCTTTTGGCATGTATAAATAATTTTTTTTAAAATAGATTCAACATCTTCTTGGTGCTTTGAATAACGTTGGACGTTTTTCTCTCAGAATACAAAGCGAACGATCACAACAATAATACAATAGCACTGATCGATCAAACATAATCTTACATTTCTCTATCACCAAAAGAAATGAATTTAGAAAGAATTTTTTATATTGATAGCATCGGATATGGTTTGTTTCAACAGTATAGGATTGAGCCATCTCAAATTTGGACCATCGGATATGGTTTGTTTCAAATTTGGTCAAACTTGCGTTGATTACAGTTCAAGCCATTTTCGGTTTTATTCGGTCTCAATTTTATTCGGGCATTGCGGGTTCGGATTACTTTTCGTTCAAATGGCTTCAGGTTCAGGCTGTTTTAGAGTTCAGTTTGCCTTTTGGTTCGAATTGTTCTAGATTCAATCGTTGTCTTTCTCATTCAATTCAGAAAGAAACATGTTCATTCTCGAATCATTCAAAAATAATTTTACAGATTTGATTAGATTTTTGCCACACCTCTACCTAAGCCAATTAGGTCAGGGTTCACTCCTCTATACCAACACCGAAAAAGGGAAAAGAGAAATGGAGAAGCTTCTATAGATAGTCAATTTAGTCCTAGGTCCTCCTATAATTCAGCTCAATCTGTTATAGCAATTAGACTATGCATGTCTTTTTTCTGTTCAACTGATAACTTTCCATTAAAACGAAAAAAGAAAAACGATCGAGGGAAAGCTCCACACCTGTGCTGGAGCCATGCACAAAGAAAAATCTAAAACATGCCATGCAAGGCCAACATAACAACTAAAAAACGAGGCAACAAACGAAGGAAACAAACAAAAAAATGAGGTCAGACTCAAGGCCTCACAGGTCCATACAACAACCTGATAAAACCAAAACGAAGCATCGTCATCACTCAACGAGGACAAGAACAACAAGGATAACCAAGGGGCCACGTAGGGCCATGCAACCGCAACATAAAATCATACCGTTAAAAGAACTGGACTTGTCCAGTAAGACACAACCAACAGTATGACCGTGGAATGTGTTTTTAAAACGAATAAACCTGGGCGATACTGGAGAAGGTCAAAACGTAGATTCCATGAACTCTTTCCGGGAAGAAATACAGCAACCGTGCCTGAGAGCTCTATCCAGAGGCAGACTTCCAATGCAAAAACATTAGCATTTATCAAGGCATCACCCACTGTACCCCATACATGAAGAGAACTAGAAACCACCGGATCTCCTCCCAACCCTGGTTTACCGCATCTGAGAAAATAAAAACCTAAACACAGGACAACCGGGACATTAGCACCAACATACATATAAAAACGATTGAAAAGAAGCACTGAACGCCAACAGCTCCACGTAGAAGGAAGCAAAATAAAGACCGTCTTCTGACCCTTCCTATCGAAAGAGATGGTGCCAGTAGAGATCATTCGTGATGCGGATAACCCCTTATGGGGCTATCCCCTTTCCTAGAAATGGTGCCGCTGTCTTTGATCGGTAAGAACATAAGTTTGAAACAAACCGGACATTCTTCTTCGCTTCGGAATTCAACAGCAATCACTCGCTCTTAAGAGAAAATTCGTTTCTTTCGAACGAAAGAGGGATGGAAACCATATGAAAAAGCTCATCGTACGAGATTGACATAAAATGGGTAAAAAGCGGGCCCCAACTGGCCTGAAAAATCAAGGGGGAATTGATTTTTTGCATGCAAAATAACTTTTCCACCAGACCACGAAACCTAAAAATGGCAACCTTAGACCAGGGAGTCCAGCTTTGTCTCGCCCTAAAAGAGTAACTGGTTTTCAAAGAAAAAGATGTGACTGCCCCTCCTCTACCGGCTGTGAGATTGCCGGAACCCATCCGTTCAGCGGCTGCACCGGATTCGCTCGAAAGCTTCAAGACTCCTAGAAAACCAGGCTTGCTGGCAGAAATATCAGGGCTCAAAAAGTCTATGTCACCACTGCCATTATGTTGCCGGGGATCCGCAACCAGATAGAACCCTAAATCTGGATCTCGATTCCGTTCAACGCTCAGACTTCGGTAGCGCCTGAGAGGGGGAGAGAACCAATAGTGGCGAAGAGGCGGGTGCAACCGATTCTGCAAATCTGGGCCGATTCCTACCTTTTCCATAACCTTCGATCTTGTGGCGGCAGTGAAGCTCAGAGCCGACCTCCGACGGAGCACAGGTCGTGGCGACGAGATCAAAGCCGAGACACGCCCAGGAAAAGCTTCTTTCAAGACGATTCGACGCCTCGGTGGTGGAAAACCTGAACAGACCCTCCGGCGAAACCCTTTCGAAGATTGTAGCTGGGCTCGACTGCGCCCGGAGAAGAACCGTGTCGCCGCCACCTTGGAGCAATCCACCAGACGATTAGACTATGCATGTCAAAATCATGTATCGGCTACAATTATCAATACAACTTATCATCATGCCATGCACCATTACATTTTTCAAGAAAGAATAACATATTTGACCAACAACCAATAGGTTGAGTGGGACGAGACACTAGATTCTTTAAATTTAGTCAATGGTTCAAATTCTGACGTTATGAACGGACTATGGAGCAAATTGAGTTGGAGTGATCGCCTCTATAACAAGCAAAAAAAAACACTCTGGGAAGCCAAAAAGTTGTTAGAATTTATGACATCACAAAATACACATACATAAATGGTCAAATTTCACTTATATGCAACATGTAACCCAAATTCTCACAATAATAAACATGGATCAGGATCGTAGTGCCTAAAGGAAAGCTTCAGATTTACTTTGATAATTGATACATCATAAAGTTAAAATTTTACTATCATTATTCATAAGATTTGATTATTTACACTAGGAAAAAAAAATTAAAATACAACAAAGCTAAATCAGAAGAATTACAACACACTTGATATGAGATGCATTTGAGCTGTGAAAATTTAGAACCAATTTATTTATACTCCACTAGACTACATTGCATCTGTACAACCCCTCCAATCTGACTGAAAGATTAGCTTTTTCAGGAATTTGTTCTTACACCCTGTCTAGACCTGCCAATGCGAGACAAGATAAGAACATGAAGAAAAAAAATTAACTAAAACACAACATGATACAAAACTCAAACACTAGTTCCACATGAATGCACAAATTCCCGGGTCTACCCGTTTCTTCAAATTCACAATTTTAGATGAGCCAACAAATTTCATTAGCCATGATTGGTATTAGAAAAACTTCATAAAAGCAGTAAAACCTCCACATTTCTATCAGACATGCAAATATTTTAAGCAAAAGCAAAATATAACCTACCCCATATTACTGCATGGCTTCATCCTTCCTCGTCCTCAGATTCTGAAGTCATGTCCACCTCTGCAGGATGTGGGGTTCCACCTGAAATGTTGCAAAGAGCATTATATTGGAAAAAAAAGCTTATGCAATTACCATTAAGAGGTGATATCTAATAGGTCAAATCTCAACATCTTTAATTCCTTCATCTATGCCTATACTATATGTGGCTTTGACTCCCCATTTTTTTTAATAAGTACCTATGTCTCGACCCTTTGTCCGACAATATCCGGATCTAATACGGAGATATGCTCCTTTAAGACCTTCCAAATATATGGAGAAACTTCAAAAATAATAACATACCAATGTTAGACAGCCGATCCAAGTAACATAGCTCATAGCACATCTCATTTGTACAAAGAAAAAGGAACGTTATGTTCTGCCAATCAGAAGTATTTAGGAAACAGGTTTCCGTAGTCTCAATCTGAGGGGAGATTATGTCACCATCATATTCGAATTGGTATCACAGGAAAAGCAGCTATAGAACTTAATCTTAAAACTTTTTTGGATCATTATGCATAATATAAGAATTTAAAAAGCATTAACTAAAAAAAATCCTGAAAGAAAATCATTATTCAAACTTTCATGTGAAGCCCTATCATAGAGCAAACTTTCTTGGTAAACAAAGAGAAGCATACGGCAATGCAAAAGTTCAAAATAAAAGAGGTTATATGTCACTTGCTGTGAACTTCTAAGGCTTCATTTGAACACAAATACAAGGATCAAGAGTAAAGTCTACAGTATTAAAGTTAGGGTTTTTATATTCTGTATAGCTGATACAAATTCTTATCTCATCCACTGTTAAAGCAACTTTTCAATCGCTTAACTCCCAAAGCAAACACGATAGGAAAATCGTATTAAGAAATGCTCAATTCATAAACAATTATGTCGAAAACACCAAATCCAAAAAGTCTACGACCTACAATTTGAGTCGGGCATTAAATTCCAATTCTAATGTCGGTGTACTCTTTCGCCCAAAATCAATACACAATTGGAAATTGAAATCACCTTTGATGAAATAGTCAGAGGAGGGCCAACCCCGGACGGTGGTTGAGGTGGAGGCGGTGGAAATGGGGTCCTCCGGGGTCATTGGATTAGCCAATTTCTCAACGAGCTGGGTAAGGCCATAAGAGTGAGCGGTGGGTGGCGGGACCCAGTAAGAAGATCCCGGGATGAAAGGAAGCCAATCGGGTGCTGAACGGCGGACGATGATCCGGTGGATGGCGTCTTCGAGTCTCCGAAGGAGAGGATCGGAGTGGGGTTCGGCGTCGGAGGAAGGATCGGCGGGGTCGGAAAAGCTGGGTCGATTGGATTGGGGTCGGAGGGAGAGGAGGCGGGAAGATGAAGTGCGGAGTTTGGAGAATTGGGAGAGCTTGATTGTGGTTTGACAAAGGGAAGGTGCCATTAAATCTTGTAAAGGAATCGCAATCTGTCTGTCTATCACTTGCCCTATTTATAGAATAAATTACAAACAGAGAGGAACTAGATACTAGAAAATAAATAAAATGAAAGTACACAAATTATCGTTAAACTAAATTTATATAATTTTTTTGGCTCAATAATCTCTAAATTTTTATAATAAAAAAATAATAATTTAACTCTTTTGGCTAACATTTCCCGTTAACTTTAAAAATATTTTTTTTAATATGACACATTTCTCAATACGATAGTATCACTTTTCATTTCTAAGAATTTAAGTTTTAATTTTTAAAAATTATTTAAAAATAGAATAAATTCTAATTTGCTTTCAAAAATTATGGAAATTTCTAAAAAATATTTTTTTAATTTTGTAATTTATTTAAAATATAAAATATAAAAAATTAATATTTTTTTTAAATTTCGTAAAAAAATATAAAATATTTTTAATCTCGTAATTTATTTAAAAATAATAAATTTTCAAAAGATTAAAATATTTTGAAAATTAAAATATCAAAAAACAAAATTAAATATTATTAAACAAGTATAAAAAATAATTTGAAAAAAATATAAAACAATAAAAGATATTTTGATTTTAAAATATAAATATAAAACAATAAAAGTTATTTTAAATTTTTTATAATTGTATAATTTTTTTAAAATATTTTAATCATTTGAAAACTATTATTTGGCTTAGTTAACCAAATATTGTCCTCCATTTTTTCTCCAACAATATGGTCCTTCCAAGTTTATTTTTAGATATATGGTTGATTACTGTAGCAGTAAGAAGTCGAACTGCTTTCATCTCATTTTTGAACAGTATTTTATCAAAAAAATAATGATGCAGTCGGCATCCATTGTTCCAAGGACGCCATGTGCGAAAAACACTGTTTGAAGTCGGACTGTAATCTATCAGAGTTCATTATTTTAATATTAAAATGAAAGTCACTGTTTAAAGTTGAACAGCAATCTATCCGACTTCTGACTTGCTACAGTAAAGAATCATATTTGTGAAAATAAACTTGAGAGGACCACATTGTTGAGAAAAAATTGGAGGACAATATTTAAGTAATTCCCCTCTATTATTTATTATTTTTAAAAAATTAGAAATTAAAAAAAATAGTTTTTATATTTTTAAAATAATTTTTAGAAGTTTCCGATTTTTTTTATTTTTTAAGAATTTTTTCTGTTTTTATATATATTTTTTTAAAATTTAAATTTTTCTAGAAACGGCAAGTGGGAACTATCATGTTGCGACATTTGTCATAATTTAAAAAAAAAACGTTAAAGTTAACGGTCAATGTTGGTAAAGGGGCCAAATTGCCTTTTTTTTCTTTCTTGAGTTTAAGGCTTAATTGAGTACTGTAACACCCGAGTTTGGGGTCGGGAGAAATAAATAAATAAAATAATGCCTCGGTTTTATTTTGCAAAAATTAAATTTAAGGTGTTGGACCAATTTTTGATGTTTAAGCCCAATAGCCATTTTAATGGCATTTTTGTAAATAGTTGGACTTCCAAATTAAAAACTCCCATTTTTAATTAAAACACAAAATTGTCATCTTCCTCCCTCCTCATCTCTCCATTTTCACGACAAGGGGGAGAGTTTTTCTCCAAGTTACTATCCCACCTTTTTTCTCCTTCATTTTGGCTCGATTTTGAAAGGTAATTACATTTCCAACTTGCTCTTATCTTCCTCTCTTTGAAAGTACCATTAGATTTCATTTTCATCCATGTTTTAGGAATTTGGGTTTTTATGGAAAATGTTAAATGTTGTGACTTTATGAGTTTTTATCAAAGCTATTGATTCAATATTGTTAGATATGTTGTTTATGAACCTTGAGGTCCAACATATATGAATTTTAAAGTGTTTTATATGAATTCCCGAATTTGGGTTTTGGTGGGGTTTTAGGAGGGTTTTGAGTTGAGTTTTGGGTGTGTTCTATGTTGGAATTTGAGGTTTGATGTTAGGGTAATAGTTGGGGCTGTTTTGGAAGCATTTGAGTGTGCTAAAAAGGTTAAAATTATGAGTTTTGGATTGGGTTTAAGGGCTGCCCGAGTTTGATGTTTTGGGGGTTGTTCTTGGCTTGGAATCTTTTGTTTATTGCTTGAATGGTGTTCCGGGTTGCTACATTGTTGTATGAGCTAATTCGAGGTTGTTTTGTTTGTGTTGAGATAATTAGAAGCAAGAGAAGACAATGGTAAAGCCTCGGGCTCGAATCCAAAAACTTGAAGACCTTGGTTGCTTGGTAGTGGAGCTTGGAGGTGAAGGTGAGTGGTTAAAATATTTTAAATAGTTTTGAGCAATTGGTTCAAGCATGTGGACTAGGTTGGGATTGGTAGACCCACCTAGAGTTGGGATTAGGGTGGTAGCCTAATCCCAAGCTGTAGTTAGAGACCTTGGTTGATCTTTAAGGTGTTGATTTATTCCTCGTGTTTAATCATGTTTATGGTGGTTATGTATATGTTGTTATACATGTATGTTGAGGCATGGCTTAATGCATTGTTATATGCACGTTGATGATAAACATGATAAAGATATACATATGTATGAAATATGATGTGATATTTGTGTTAATGATATACATGTGGTGTTGACATGTGAAATGATGTTATGAGATGGTTGCATGATCCGAGGATCATGGTGAATACATGCTAGACATGGAAATGTGGTTTGTGCATGACGGTAAGTCATAGTGAGTACGTGCTAAGCACGGAAGTTGTTATGAAATGATATTGTGAAAGATTAATGAAATGTGTAGTATTGACACTAGTATGCTTGGGTACAATGATCGATCATTAGGATGTTAGTGTGCACACGTGAGTCAAAATGCGCGCGTGGTCTTGATGATGGTAGTCATCAAGATGGAGTACGGGTTCGCCCGGAAATCTTCTTATATATATTTGTCGGTGATGAGTGGAATTCCATCGACGGGCGTGAGGATGAGTGGAATCCCCTCCGCGTGAAATGGGCGTGAGGATGAGTGGAATCCCCTCCGCGAGAACCAGTGATGAGTGTAATCTCGCCGAAGGTAATGATTGTGTTAGAAGTGCGTTCCAACGTGTTATCCGCGTATTCGAGTCATAGCTAGGTGCCAATATGAGATCATATACATATATATATATATGTGTGTGTGTGTGTGTGCCGATATGATATGAAATGTGATTTCAATATGGATTTATATATGTTATTGTTAATGCATTGATTTATGTATCTTCGTGTGTTGGGCTTTTGGGTCATTGATCATGGCATAATGATGATTATATGTTCATGCATCATGTATATTTTGGCTCTCGAGGATCGGAGGTAAGACCATGCACTCTATTTTGATTCTTACTCGTGTTTGGACCCTGCATTGTCGAAGGTTTGTTTTATGAGCTTACCCTCACTAAGCTTTTATGCTTACGCTCCTTCTTGTTCGACAATGCATATCAGTAGCTTGTGGGTGGCAAGGGCAGGGAAAGGTCTCCAAGTGTCGCTTTTGGTTAGCTCAAGTATGAACTTTAAATTGTAGATTGTAATGGTCAAGCAATGGGATATGTGTTGTTAAATTGAGCTTGGATGTGTGTGATGTTGGTTTGGTTTTTAGATGTATTGTTTGAATTATAAATCATGTTTATGTTGCATGTTATGTATGCCTATATGCTTTGCTTCTAAGGCATAAACCTTTAAGTGCTAAGTATGTTCTCCTCTTGACAAATGCATGAATTTTTGCGATGCGTGATCCTTGTTCGTTTTGAATGCCATGTATGTTGATATCTTGGTTGTTGAATGTTGTATGAATGCTTGAATGTGGTTATGGGAGTCTTAAATTGCATCTAGAATCGAGCCTTGTGTTGTTTTGCTGAATTTTGAGGTCTTGCAGTGCAGGGCGTATCGATACGCCTGAGGGCCGTATCGATACGGTTTGCCCTCTAGGACTCAATTTTGGCTGGGTGTATCGATACTCGGGGGCGTATCGGTACGCTCAAAGCTCATTCTAAATCCGAGAAATTAGTGAGGATTTGGCGTATCGATACGAGCTCTAAATGTATCGGTACGGGGTTATCTCGTTGACCACGAGATGTTGACCGAGAAGGGCGTATCGATACGCTCAAGGGCTATATTGATACGATCTTCCTGTGTTGACCGAAGGATGTTGACCTTGGTCAAGGCGTATCGATACCCTTGATTGGTGTATCGATACGACATACCCAGTAAGTATAAAATGGACTGTTAACTTGTTGTTTGGGGTTCGGTCGTGTATCTTACTTGATGTTTTCTGCTGTCGTAATCACTTAGGAAATAATATGCCTTTATACAAGATTAAATTAAAAGAAATTTTCTAGGGTTGCTAATCGAGGGGGAACCTTATTTGGTTTTGCTTCGATTTTCCCGTGTAGCCTACTCGGACCGGTCATCCGGCCAGACCGGGACGAGGGGGTTACAAGTACAAAAAATTTTAAGGGCTTAATTAATTTTTTTGCAAAAGTTTAGGAGCTTATTGAACCCTTGAGCCATTTTTTATGTTTTGAAAATTTAATGATCATTTTATAATTTTTAAAATATCAATGACTAAAAATATCATTTTAATTTAGCTTAATGACCATTTATATACTTTATCTAAATAAATAAAACAACATATAAAATAATAAAACCATAACACCTTTTTTAGTAGAAGCCGCTAGTTTTATTAAAATATAAAATATACAAAAGACAATAAGGTTTACAACCGTAATCGTAAACTAGATATATAATTTAGACATTTTTCTAAAACATTGACACTAGTCACTTTAGATCATACAATGACTATATGAAAAAGTTAAAAACCAACAAAAAGACTCGATAAACGTGCTATTTTGATTAGTGGTAGTGGCGTCGTCAAATCTAACATTAAGAAAATAAAAAATATGGTCCAACGACCAAAAAAAATAAATAATATATTAAAAGGCATATATAAACGTGTGACAAATATAAAATTACTCTTGTAAACGAAAAAAAATCGGCTGCTGGTGACCAACATAAAAATATATGCCATTGCAGACTAAATAAAATTAGAGAAGAAAAAGTTGCGCGCTATTGCCTATTAGGGTTTTTACTAAAGTTTCCTTTCTATAAAACAATAACATGTAAACAGGAAAAAATCTTTATATTATATGTAAAACTTGATTATATAATTATCGTTATAAGTAAATTTTGATTAATTTTAATTATGCATAATAAAAAAATATTCTAATTCAACTGACTCGAGTACGAGCACCAGTTTTACACGGTATGTGTACCTTATTTAAAAAAAATAAAAAAAAAAATTGAACAGATGCTACCCTTGTATCACACCAACATATTCAAAAAAATTCGATTTTAATTTAATTTTATACATTTAGAAAAATAATAAATCTCATTGTTTTGAAAATGGATAAGTACAATTATACAATTATATGTGATTATGATTAAGGGCGAGTAAAATTCGACTTGACTCGAAAAAATCATTTTTTTAATTTCGAGTTATTCAACTTGAATAACTCGTGAAATTTTACAGCTTTGTGTTTTAGCCTTTGATTTCCTTTTTTCTTCAATTCCTCCTTCGTTTTAAGTTAATTTTTCACTAAATTTGAACCATATGCTCTTAAACTACAGTAGAATACATATGTAGCTTCAATTCATATTTTAAAAATAAATTTTATATTTTTGCAATTTAGCCCTTTTGATTTCCTCATTTCTTCAATTCATCTTTCGTTTTAAGTCCATTTTGACCAAATTTAAACTACATTCTCCACTGCCACTATATAATATCTATGTAAATTCAATTCATATTTTCAACAAAAATATATTTTTTAAATTTAGTCCTTTAACTCTACATTTTATCTAATTTTCTCACTAAACTGTACTTTTTTGTAAATTATTTTTTTCATCAATTCATTGTCTCCTTTATACTTCCATTAATATTTTATCTTCAAAAGTTCATTCTTTAAAAAACAACATTATATATATATATATATATTAGAGTTAGGGGTGTAAATGAACAGAGCGTTCGACGAACCGTTCGTGAACCGTTTGTATAACATTCGTTTATGTTCATTTATTAAGCTAAATAAACGAGTATGAACAAAATGTTTATGTTCGTTTAATAAACGAACGAACACGAACAAATGTGTGTTCGGCTCGTTTATGTTCACGAACAAGCTCGTTTATAGGCTCATTTATGCGCTCGTTTATAGGCTCATTTATAAGCTTGTTTATATGCTCGTTTACTAGGGATGGCAGACGGGTACAATTTTGTGGATTCCACACCGCACCCGCCCCAATTGGGGCGGGGATGGGTATAAGTTTGGTGGGTAGTGGGCAGGTGTGGATGTAAAAAGTCATACCCGCCGTGGGTAGTGGGTAGGTGGTGGATTTAAGACCTTACCCGCCCGCATCCGCCCGCCTCGCATCCTACCCGCCATATAAATTTGGACCATTATGAATTTAGATGTAATTTCACAAACTATTCTATAAATCCAAAAAATTTATAGTATATTTCTTGTAATTTATGTTTTGTGGTTGTTCTTGAATTTATGTTTTATGTGTATGGTTGCTGCCAGTCGGGTTAATAGGAGGGTATAGGCGAGTACGAGATGGGTAATGAGTATCCAATTGGGTGGTGGGTGTGAGGATGGATTTGAGAATATACCCGCGTGGGCGAGTGTGGATTTGAAAATTGTACCCGCCATGGGTGGTGGGTAGGTGGTGGATATAAAAATTTTAGGTGGATATGGGGAAGGGGAAGGGGGTATCCGCACCCGTCCCGCCCGTTTGCCATCCCTATAGTTTACATGCTTGTTTATAAGCTCGTTTATAGAATGAAAATGTTTGTGGATGTATCTAAATACTACTTTTTTTGTTGTTGCTAAGGATATTATATTAAGTTCATGTTTAAATGTAAGTTTTAATTTGTTGATTTTTATTTATTTATTTATTTTTTAATTTAATTAATATTTCTTAAAATATAAACAAACATGTTCGCGAACGAATAAATGAGTACGTTCGTGAACACTTAAACGAACACGTTCGCGAACACTTAAACGAACTCGTTCGCGAACACTTAAACGAACATGTTCGCGAACACTTAAACGAACACGTTCGTTAACACTAAACAAACGAACACGAACACCTTCAAAAATAAATAAACGAACACGGACACAATATTAAAAATTTAAGCGAACTGAACATGAACACCTTTAAAATTAAACAAACAAACACGAACAGAGACCTGTTCGTTCAAGCTAAGTTCATTTACATATCTAATTTAGAGTTTTAGATGATATTTTTTTATTGAGCAACATTTCAAATCTTACTCAAAATATATATATATATATATATATATATATATATATATATATATATATATACTCACACATATTATATGATTAAAGAAATTTGTTTAAATTAAAATCAATTCATACTATAATATTATAAATAATTACAATTAACATTTCAAATAAAATTTGAGTCATAAAATATGGCTCGTCAACTCGAATAACTTATAATTTTTGACTCGACTTAATCAATGTACACGCCTAAATATGATAATAATGATAGCGACATGCAAAATTGAATTAAAATCAAAGTTTTATATTATAATTAAATTAACATTTATGTATCAACATTTTAAATATAAATCAATATAAAATATACCGATAGTCTTTAAATTTTTAAGGCTTACAATTTTTATCATCGAACTTTTAAAACTTACAATACAATTATTAAATTTTTTAATTCGCTTTCAATACAATTATTGTCAATTGTCGTTAAAAAAACTAGCGTGACATGGTAAAGTTTTTTTTTTAATTCTCTTTAAAAACCTTAAATTTCAAATTTTATGGTGGTCGTCTTCGGATCAAGACGTTCTTCTAATAGAGAATTTGGGTTGAGTGGTGGGTTTGTTAACAATGATGCAGAAGAGCACTGGACAATGTCGATGATTCGAGCAATTGTTGTCAATTTGGAAGAAGATAAATTTTGAAGTTTAGGGTTTTATAGGGAAAATGAAAAAAAAAACTTTAACTTGTTACGTCAGATTTTTTGAATATAAACTAACTGTATCGAGGTGAATTAAAAATTCAGTGACTGTATTGTAAGTTTTGAAAGTTTGGTGATTAAAATGCAAGTATTCTAAAATTCAGGGACTACCGTTGCAGTTTACCCTATAAGTTATTAACATATAAAAATTTAAATGATGTAAAATATTTTAATTATGATTATAGTATAAAAAAATAT
Organism: Hibiscus tridactylites; assembly: GCA_958450335.1. Classification (NCBI taxonomy): domain Eukaryota; kingdom Viridiplantae; phylum Streptophyta; class Magnoliopsida; order Malvales; family Malvaceae; genus Hibiscus; species Hibiscus tridactylites. The sequence goes on from OY288265.1 coordinate 11,640,200, forward strand.
ACAAATACAAGTTACAAATTCTATTCTGATCATTATATTAGAGGAAGTGAAATTACTGATGCATCCATGGATGTAATGACACTTGAATAGTTACAAACAGCAATTGCAGCATTTTTGCACCAACCATTCCAACCTGTATTTCATGAAAATACCATATGTGAATTGGGAGTTTGAAGCCAAAATAATCAAGGAAAAATAATACCATTGGTCACTAAATTATTCTCGTTTTTTTTGTTTTGATCATCAAACTATTATTTTTTAGAAAATCATCATTAACGTTGCGTTTTTTTCTATTCTGGTCACCCGCTGTTAAAAACTCACGGAAAAACCAATAGATTGGTGACCAAAATAGGAAAGAAGCAATAGATTGGTGACCAAAACAGGAAAGAAGCAGTAGATTGGTGACCAAAACATAAAAGAAGAACGTAACGTTAGTGATGGTTCTGCAAAAAATAATAGTTTGGTGATTAAAATAGAAAAATAAGAATAGTTTAGTGACCAATGATGTTGTTTACCCAATAATCAACGACTTATATGAAGTACAATTGATCGGTTTCGCTATGTTCAATTAAAAAAAATCAAGATTTAATTTAATTAATAAAAAGATAAACGAATCAATTGACCAGTTAATTAACGGGAAATACACAATCCAGTCTTCTCTTTTCTAATTCAAATTATATAACAACTATTATATATATTTCCTTAATGGACAGAAGTCAATCAACTATATATAATATTCATGGTGGTCATCCAATAATTAGTAAAAATATTCTTTTTATAACTGATCTATAAAAAGTTACAAAAATAACCATTAATATTATCAAATTGTAATGTTTTAGTCACATGTCTACCAACTATTGTTGACCCTTTAACGAAATGATTAAGTCAAGGGTCAATACATAATTTGGCCCTTGAATTATAGTTAAAATATTTGCTGATACTTTTAATTTTTTTTAACATTAATTCTAAAAAACATATATCTAAAATATCATATCTTAAAATTGTTTTTTTTTCTGAAATTATAAAAAATAAATTATAGTGCCGTATAAATACATGCCTAAGGAGAGAAGAAATGTAAGTTTAGGAATTTGAATCTTGAAATCGTATCACTTTTTATAAATGTACGTAATTGTATTCTCCATGCATATAATGCAATGAAAAGTTAAGAGGATGTGAACTTACAGATCCTGAAGGCACGATGAACTTTTACGGTGTAATTCATCGGGGTCCTTGCGGTCAAGTGAAAAGGCTGAAGTTATTTGAGTTCGACTCAAGGTTGGGTGACGGCGCAAGAGGGGGAGGCTTTCAGCTGAAGAACCATAGCTGGAAAGAGGTGGCGAGAACGGAGGTGAAGGAGTGGGAGAGGACAAAAACAAGTACTTTTGGTTGCCAGGTCCTACGCTAATGGGGAGTGGCGTTGGCGGAGATGTTGGCGGAGATGATGACGGGGATATGTTACCATTCTTCACTTCTTCCATTATAAGATCAAACAAACTCTGCTGCCTCGTCTCTATTGAAGATATTGATGGTTAGGGGAAGGGAGGGCAAGCTTTGCGAATTGGTGGGAGTTGTGAATTGAATTGTGGGTAGGACCATGTGTGGAAAACCTAACAGTCATGGCTCTACAGTCAGACGAGGAATGAGAACCCCGGTGTGTATATATATATTCGAATTAATAGATCTAATTTGTGTACAATGGACTCGAAAAGCGAGTTATAGATAAGCATGCCCTTGTATCAAACGTCATAATATGAATACAAAGCCTTTTCCCAGCCAAAATCAAAGGAAAGATGCACATCTTATTATTGGATAAATATATAAATAAAACATGGTTTCCTGCGACTGTTGTCAAAAAAGGAAGGCCACCATAATAATATATCATCATGAATTCATAGCTAATGGAACTCTCGAATTCAGGCCAACAGATAGAAAGAATGCCGGCACAACACGCATCTACCATGATAGAATTTTTCACACACTCGAATAAAAAGAGAGCAGAGCCCATTTGATTTTACCTGGACAACTGAAAACCTGCATCAGGAGTCGGAGAAATGTTTGAATCTTTAAACTTTCGTTCACCTAGTCTCGTCCTCCAATGCACGGAAACCAGATGTCAGGTCCTCGTGAAGCTTTTTGAATTTTGCCACCAGAACATCTTCTCCCTCTGCAGGATCTTCGAACTTTTGTGACCTGTGATGTCAAGCGATTAACAAATTAAATCGATTCTTCTTCTTCTTCTTCTTTTCTTTCTTTTTTGGGACAAAAAGCACAGAGCATCATAAAGAATGTAACTTTCTTAGACGCCACTTTATTCTCTTGTTTTTCTTTTCTTTTGTCAACATTGTCCGAAAGAAATATCTAACTTACACTAATCGATAAAAGAGATCTCCCAAACGATGCTTGATAAGACTATATGTTATCTTCTGACCATCCATCCCAGCCGCTTTCTCCACTGCCTGCAACCAGAAATTTCAGTACTCATTAACCCCACACCCTCCGATTTGTACACATAAAAATAGCCGAACACAATCCATCGTACCCTAAAATTCAAATAAACGATACAAAGTAAAGCACTGAAGTTGTCTATACACCAAATTGGTTGAAACATACAAACAAAGCCTGAATATTTAGCCCCATTAATGTCTAGAATTTAAAATACTAATTTCTATCCATTTAACCTCTAAGCAAAATAGAATAGTACTCGCTTAAAATAATTCTCACTAATGTAATTCCTTCTCATTTTTCTTGAAGTACCCGTGGCCGATACTCATTTTCAAAGCATATTTGGACATAAATATCGGGATATCACCATCCAAGGACTCTCCAAATACATGGGAAATTTTAGAAAATTAAATGTGACAAACACATGCAAATACTCAATACTCATACCCAAGTCCAATCAACATAGATTTTCATTCTTTTTCCCTAGCTTCTCCATATAACCAAGACTGGACATAATAGAAATTATAGGAAAATGGGTAGAATTGATCAGCAGTTGAATGAGTGGCAGAGAGTGATGCATTACCTGGTTGGCCAAAGCATTGAAATGAATAATGTTGCGCATCATCCAAACCGACTTATAGAATGGGCAGAACTTATCATATCTGTCACAACAAACCCAAAAACATGCAAAAGGTTAGCATATGAGCGTAATAGAAGTTTGGGATATCAAATAATAAGAGCTGAAGCTTACGGAGTAAATGCATTCTGAGCAAGATAATCTTCTCTTAGAAGTTTAGCAGTTTCTAGTGTGATCTTATCTGTTTCAGCTAGAGCATCCTTTCCTACAAGCTGTAACAATACACATTCATTGAGTACACAATGAAAAAAGATACAAGGTGGTGCTAGAAATAAGTGCCATTTGCCTAAACTAACAACAATACAAAGGGAACACATAAAAGCAAAAGCAAGAGGGAGAAGAGGGAGAAAGCAACATTATACTGTGTCTAATGGCTCGATGCTTAATAATTGATAGAAAATGACCTATAAAATTCAAAGCACATAACTAGATTCCAATCCATCAAAAACCCATAGCAAGTTAAGGAATCATACCTGGACAATTTCATTCAGATCATCTTCCCTCTGAAGTACCTCTCGGGCCTTTGTCCTAATGCTAATAAAATCTGGATCAAATTTCTCATAGAAAGACTCCAATGCCTAGGGACACAAAAATAACAAACAACTAATAAGGAAGATTTGTATCACTTGGGAAAAAGGCCAGCTCAGGAAAAGAATAAAAAGAAAATGTATCCTGGGATAATTTGAAACTAAGAGGAACCGGATTATAAACATACCCCCGAGTACTTTGAGTATGAAATAAGCCAGTTCACGGAAGGGAAATGCTTCCTCTGAGCAAGCTTCTTGTCAAGACCCCAGAAAACCTAAAATTCAAACCAACAAGGAACATGAAAATACTAGTTTTCTGGTAGTCAAATATAAACACAGCTGATGCCTTTAGGGGGGGGGGATACTAAACTGCTTCTGTAATCAATTTTGGTTCTTTTCCTTTCACCCCCGCCTCTTCCCTAGTGTGTTGGGGGAAGGATGGGAACCTATAAAATGATTAAAATTTAAAACCTTAATTTATACCTGGACAATACTGAGGGTTGCAGATGTCACAGGGTCGGAGAAATCTCCTCCAGGGGGAGAAACAGCACCAACAATTGTGACACTACCTGTGCGTTCTGGCCCACCAAGGCATTTAACTTTACCAGCGCGCTCATAGAAAGAGGCTAATCTTGCTGCTAAATAAGCAGGATATCCACTATCAGCGGGCATTTCTGCCTGCAAGATAAATTAAAGCAGATGTAAAAACGAGCTTGATAAAAAGAAAGCTTTGGAGCCAATGGAATGAATACCAGAAGTATACCAGATACAGGAACAACACATAATATTTCCATTAATGAAGAAAAATAAGAATGTCAAAACATTTACCAACTAAAACAAGTGAATAATAATAGTTTAATAAACTACTAAATTGTTAAAAGTAATGGCAAGCTTGCAAAAAAAATGTCCTCTTTCAGGATTTTAAAGTAGATAATACCAAAACAAGGCAAATGGATCAGAGGAACATCAGCAGAAAACTTGTGGTTTCTATTATCAGCAAACATGCTTTGTGAAGAACGGTGAAATGAGGGTAGAATGAACTACTGTTAACTTACAAGAGGACTTTAAAAATATGCTTATACAACTTAAACCATACATCAAATCAAGCTTCAGCATTGGTCTTTTAGCAGGTAACCCCCTATTCTGTTCTGTTTTGGACTAAGAAATAGAACAAAAACTGGGTAACAGAAGGCGGAGCTCCTCAAAAAGACACTTTCTCTTTCATAGATTAATACATGAAACAGAATTGGCTTGAAATGAATACCAATGAAAATTCAATGCCAAAACAAAGACTACTTTTCCTCCAAATATTATTTGAGAGTACTTATAAGCTGGAGGGCCAAGATAAAACAAATGGATTAAAAAATAGCAGTTCTTATACCCAAATACACTAAAACACCATTAATTTACTTTTAAAGCAAGTGCTGAGGTCAGATAATAAAAACAACTAATTGGTATCATTCTCAATGGACCTGGACAATATGCCTGAACTATAACCACTAGAAAAATAAAAAGACGGAGAAGATAGGCTGTATCATTATTTAGTTTTAGGTAAGTGCTTTACCAGCCGTCCAGAAATTTCACGCAATGCTTCTGCCCAACGAGATGTTGAATCCGCCATCATACTAACATTGTAGCCCATATCTCTGAAGTATTCAGCTATAGTGATCCCTGCAATGCAAAAAAGAACAAGAAAAAATTGGAGAGCGTATGTAACTGGCAGCCTATGTTTCCCAGATCGGGTGTAAGTGCCGGACACGGGTATGGCTAGACTTTTCTAAGTTTCTCTATGTACTTGGAGGATCCTTAGAGGTCATATCCCCAAATCCAAGTGTCAAACACGGATAATTCATGAAAAATGAAGAGTCCGGGCAACATAGCTGGCAGCCCATATCTTTTCAGAGTACCAGAAAAAAGCAAGTTAACTTGTATCATGATTATGGAAAGGTAATTAGCCAAAAAGAAGATGGTACTCTCAGCCCAAAAGGTATTACTTCACAAAACTTTTATTATGCAATTATTATTATTAGTTCATAGTTTACCTGTATAAATCGAGGCTTCACGGGCAGCCACAGGCATGTTAGAAGTGTTAGCTACAAGGGTTGTGCGCTTCATGACAGATTCTTCACGACCATCAGGCAATGTCATTGTCAGTTGGGGGAAATCCATAAGAACCTGAAATAAATAAATAAATATAAAATCAAGATATTAAAATCTTCAAGAGGGATTAACATTCCAGAATAAAGGACAAAAAAACACCTCAGCCATTTCGTTTCCTCTCTCCCCACAACCAACATAGACAACAGCATCAGAATTAGAGTACTGCACATGATCAGAAAAATAAACACAATAAATATCTATAACTGGAAGAAGTTAAAGCTCAATACAGATGCATAAAAACATTACCTTGGAAAGAGCTTGACTAATCACAGTTTTACCACAGCCAAATGCACCAGGAATAGCACATGTTCCACCGAGAACTGAGGGGAACAGGGCATCAAGAACACGCTGATCGAAAACAAAGTCATCAGCATATCACATCATGCAAAAGAAGAGTGCATTAAAACAACCCACAATAAGACTTACCTGCCCAGTAAGCAGAGGGGTATCTGCAGCAAGCTTTGTTGCAACAGGTCTCGGTGTACGTACAGGCCATGTCTGTAAATGGGGTAACACATTTATATTAAAAGTTTGCAATTGTTAAGAACAAGTGACCTGACCAAAAAGTCAAGAGTCCAAAGCCAAATAGCACAAATCAACCAGGTGAAGTACCAACTTTTGGAACAAGGGATGATGAAATGCCACAAGTAACCCTAAAATTTGACTCTGGAAAAAACTAACACCTTGAACCCTAACCCAATCCACCTATTGTCACCTATAACTGTGGAAAATGTAATGACATGCAAAAGAAAATCAAAACCTGAAGCATGGTGATTTGCTTTTTGACACCTTGAAACTCAAGCTCCAACACAGTATCCTGCCATGTAAAAGGGTCAATTGTAGCAAAAAGAAAGTTTTATAGTGCATTAAAGCATATAAAATGGCATGATAAAAAAATTTAAACAGTCAAACCTTTATAGTGCATTAAAGCATATAAAATGGCATGATAAAAAAATTTAAACAGTCAAACCTTCAATGAATATTGACCAGGTGGAGCTATGTAAGTGATTTTTCCCATTGCATCAGGAGGAAGGGCAACATGATGTTGCATCAAACTATTTTCAAAGACGGTCTGCATTGAATATCAAATTACCAATTAAAAAACCCTAGAATAATTAAAACTTAACTGCAATAAATTAAACCGATCTAATTTTCATCTTATTTCTTAAAGGAACTGGTGTATGCATTTTTCCTTAAAAAGATGCAGTGCACTGAAATCATATTTTTTAAGGTTATTTCTAATTGATCAGGTTTTGGCTCCCTAGCCAGAAAAGAAAACCTATAAAATCATGGCCTCCTTTTCATTTGTCTTATAAAATTTATTGAAGAACAAAACAGCTATATGCTGACTTATTTAGACCAAAATCAAAGCAAATTGCAATAAGCCACTACTATTATCTAGAACTCAGATCAGTGGCTCATTGAAGTGAGCAACATTGCAACTCACACCTAAGGTTGTTCAGGTGCCTATTACCCTGACAGCACCTTCGGCTTCCACTTACTTAAGGAACTACTAAGTCAAACACAGAACAAGGCCATTAAACTTACAGCATATAGGTCTCCGCCAGTTAGAAGATCCCCCTCACCTGCAGAAAATAAGCATGGCAATAACACAAACCTTAAAAGGCAATACCTATGCAAGTTGCATTTTAATAGCTGCATCCTACATACCTATTTTCTTAGGCTGAAATTCCCAAAGGACATCTTTGTCAAGAGCTGGGACAGAGACTCCACGAGGAATATACACATCACCCGATCTTTTAGCAATAGTTTTCAAAGGCCTCTATATTGATACAGCATTGAAACAAATGTGAAGAACATATATCAATTAATACCAAGTACATCAAAGGGCTATAAGAATACAGATTTAATTGCATTTAAAGTATGGTTGAACCTGAATGCCATCAAAAATATTTCCCAATATTCCTGGTCCCAACTCAACTGACAGAGGCTGCAATATAGACATGATTATAAGTTCGAAAATGCAATCAACTGTCAAAAAAGTTAAAGTGTTGTATAATTTAGGGGAATAAACAACACACCTTGTGTGTCCGCAGCACTGGATCATTGACCATCAAGCCAGCCGTTTCTTCATAGACTGAAGTAAAACATAGTGATGATTCATTTCAATTTTGAAACTCATTTCAGCTAAGGATCCTCACCTTAGCCACAGATAATTCTTCTTTTGTTGCATGCTTTCTTTCAAAAAAAAACCCTAAAAAACCAAGAAACTGAAAAAATTAAAATTAGCATTAATAGATCACCTTGGATTGTAGCAGAGTCTCCCTCCAACCGAATAATTTCACCGATCAGATTATCATATCCAACACGAACTAATTCATACATGGCAGCACCAGCCATTCCATCTGCAACGACGACTGGTCCTGACACCTGCAATGTGGGGAGAAACAGGAAAAAAGAAGATAGAATGCATTATCCCAGCTGATTCAGTAGGTTGGTAATCAATTAGAAAACATACTTCAAGTTGACTAATAGAAATTATTATAATCATGCACCATAAGCTTTTTTTTCCTTTTTTAGTTCAGGAAAAAGTGAAAATCTAGCAATTTGTTCAAATATCCAACTACATATATATATATATATATCAACATGAAAAAAGGATAAAATAAATCACTTTTTCATTTTGTATTTCCAAGGAATTCATAATAAAAAGTTTCTTAAATCAAACTGCAAATGTTAAATAATTATAGCTCACAACATATTCAACAGAATCAACAATTGTTTGAAAACCAAAAGAAAATGGACAACTTTGAGCATCACAAGATCTCTAACCAAAAGAAGAAGAAAAATTACACAGGAAACCAAAATGAAAATGAATGAATAATAATTAAAACTAATATTTTAAGTACTGATAGATTGAAAAGCAGAGAAATCCAAAATTCACATTTAGACCGAATTCCAGACCAATCCAAAAATTCACTGATCGTGTATTCAAAGCCATAATAAAATCCTCTGGAAAATATGTATAAATCGTACTGGGATGACTATAATAATAATAATAATAACAATAACAAAGATCACAGATCAAGAAATCATAAAAAAAAACACAAAAACGTCTAAATCATAATAGTTACAATAAGTAAAACTCTAAAAATGAAATCATAAATAAAAATCCTCCAAACATTTCCAATGATCCTCCATCTAACGTAACAAATCAGAATGAGATTGGAGAGGTAAGAAATGAATTCACCTTACGAACATAACCGTATTCGCTCTCTTTCTCTGAATCTTCAAATGTGGTCAATCGAGCTCCGTAAACTGCAGGCATTGTTTTCACTCTTGCTTCAACGAAATTAGACAAAAAGGAAACAAATCCAATCGAATTGAGTGACCGAAATGATACAAATCCAACCAAATTTTGATTGAGTGAGGGAGTTTAACTAAGGATTCTTAAGATCTGATTAAAACCTAAGGCGAGATTTCAATCGACAAAAAAAGACAAAAAAAACAGTGATGCAAAGAAACTACTCAGAGAGAACGCGAGGCGAGAGAGAGAGAGGGGAGAAAAGGACACGAAATCATGAGATTTATGTTGTTTTGTATGTTTAGCTAGGTGCTCGTTGGACCACGTGTCGGGTCAGATTACACGTAATAATTAATCTAAAATAGTCAATTTTTTATGGGTTTTAAGGTTTGAACTCATTTCCTCTCTCTAGGAGTGTATAATTGGTTCCAATTTTAAACTCTTTCTATAACAATATGCGAAATATATATATATATATATATATTTCATATGTGATATACATAATTGAGGGAGTCACTGAAACTTGAAATTTAATATATTAATTACTAAAAATATCAAGTTATTCGAGTCTCATTTTATATCTCAAACTTTATTTGATTTTCTTAATCGAGTCAAGTTTTTAAAATTACAATTCAAGTTAAGTTGAATCGAGTTTTTTCATATAAAAAACGAGTATAAAATTTTAATTTTGCGTAAAGTACACAAATTGTCACTAAATTATGGTAAAACATTCATTTTAACTACTCAACTTTTAAAAGTTATAGAATTGTCATTAAACTTTGATTTTTGTTAAAAATTGGTCACTAAACCATTAACCATCGTTAGAGGGATGTCATGACAGTTAAGAATTTTTCTATATTAACAAATTTAATCTTTCATATTTACATATTTAATCAATTTAGAACTAATTTGAAAAATAATAAATTTAACCCTTATTATTTACACATTCTATCTTAATATTATTAAATATAATAAATGCGTCAACATCTAATTGGAGCCAAAAAATTATTAAAAATAGAACCAAATTGTTACAATGTGTAAATAACGAGTGTTAAATTTATTAAATTTTTTCAAGTTATGACTAAATTGATTAAATCTATAAACATGGAGGATTAAATGTGTTATTTTTACACTTTTTTAACTATCACTTCATCCCTTCAACGTCAGTTAAAAGTTCAGTGATCATTTTATAACCAAAATCAAAGTTTAATGACCATTTTATAACTTTTAAAAGTTAAATAACTAAAATGAACATTGTATCAGAATTTAGTAACAAATTGTATATTTTATAATCGAGTTGAGACAAGTGAGTTTTAGTACCGCTATGTGAGCTAGGGGTGTAAAAATTGACTAGGCCTGGAAACTGACTCAAGTCTAAATCGGTTGTGACCCGAGGTGATGATGACTTGAATTCGACCAAGTTTAATATGATGTTGACCCAAATCTGATTTGGAACTGAACCTGACATACACCCGATCTGAGAATGACTCGAACTCGAATTGAACTCAATAATGTGATAACTGAACCTGACATAATATGAACTCGAACCAAAAATTAACCTGGTATTTATATAACTTGACTTGAAATTACTTGAAATTCGATTTTACTTGACATGTTATCAACCCGATTTATTGTTTATCCGACTTGTAAATGACCCGACATGTTAATTGATCCTAAACCTTATAACACTCGAGTACATGAACCCTATAACCTATAAATTACCCACCAAATCTAAAATTTAATTTTTCAAAATTTTTCATATACCATGTAACCACAATTTCTAAATCTTATATTCTAAACCTCAAACTCTATACCTACGAAAATAATATAATTATAATTATAATTATTAAAACAAACAAGGTTGTTGGTGTCATTAATTTATTATTATTTAATATAATTTATTCTTGTTTAATGTCATTATTATTTAAAAAAACAAAATATTATTTAAGTTAGAGTAAGATTACAAATTTGTCTAAAATGAGTCGATTTGAAGTTCATTTGTAACTGATTAAGACCCGACTTGAAGTTCACCTTAAATCGATAGTACCTGACTCAAATTTTATTCGAAATCGACGTGACTGGACTTGTACTTATTCTGATACTCAAAGTGACCTGATTTGAAGTCCATTAAAGCCCGAATTAACCCAATAATTATCGTTTCGACCCGATACAATTTTAACTTGAACTGAGTATTTGACCCGATCTAAAATTAACCAAACCCGAATCCAAATCGACTTTAAATAAGGATCAATCCGACATTACCTGACCGAATTGACTTAAATCCAACCTAATTCAAGTCAAAATATTAAATTCACCCCCACATAACTCAAATTCAATCCGACCCGAGCTGATTTAACCTATTCCGACCCGATCAAAATCCCATCGAGTAGCCGATTTAACGACCCTAAATTGTGAGCCATGACCACCATAGTCCACGTGCACTGCACACCACCTCCTTTTTCTTCCTAAAACTAAATCTGAATCTGAAACTCCGATTGTTCGTAAATTTGTTTCTTAATAATTACAAAGAGATAGAGAGAAATGCCGTCGACACCGCACGGCTCCGTCACCAAAACCCTGGAAGCGACGGAGCAGCAGGACGACACTTCCGCATCATCCTCCATCAAATTCGGGACCCCCGAGGCCGTCGACTATGTCCGCTCCCTCACCGACGTCGGAACTATGACACGTCTCCTCCACGAGTGCATCGCCTACCAACGCGCCCTCGATGTCGACCTCGACACCCTCCTCTCCCAGCGCACTGATCTCGACAAGAGCCTCAACAACCTCCAAAGATCTGCCGACGTTCTCGACATTGTCAAGGCCGAAGCTGACCACATGCTCTCCAACGTCACCTCCACCTGCGACCTCGCCGACCAGGTCAGCCGCAAGGTCCGCGAGCTCGACCTCGCTCAGTCACGCGTCAACTCCACACTCCACCGCATCGACGCCATTGTCGAGAGAGGGAATTGCATCGACGGCGTCAAAAGCGCTCTCGATGCTGAGGATTACGAGTCTGCCACCAACTACGTGAGGACATTTCTGGAGATCGATAATAAGTTTAAGGATTCCGGATCAGACCAAAGGGCACAGTTGTTAGCGTCTAAGAAGCAGCTGGAAGGGATTGTCAAGAAAAAACTAATGGCAGCCGTGGATCAAAGGGATCATCCTACGATTCTGAGATTCATTAAGCTTTATTCGCCTTTGGGACTCGAGGAAGAAGGGTTGCAAATTTATGTGGGGTATTTGAAGAAAGTGATCGGGATGAGATCAAGGTTAGAGTATGAGAATTTGGTCGAGTTGATGGAACAAAGTAATGGGCTAAATCAGAATAACCAGGTAAATTTTGTTGGGTGTTTGACTAATTTGTTTAAAGACATAGTTTTAGCTGTTGAGGAAAATGATGATATTTTAAGGAGTCTTTGCGGAGAAGATGGAGTTGTGTATGCCATTTTTGATCTGCAAGAGGAATGTGATTCAAGGGGTTCTTTGATCTTGAAAAAATATATGGAATTTCGGAAATTGGCTAAGTTGTCATCTGAAATCAATTCTCAAAATAATAATTTGTTAACAGTTGGGGCACCGGAAGGACCGAACCCAAGAGAGATTGAATTGTATTTGGAAGAAATATTGTCATTGATGCAACTTGGTGAAGATTACACCCAATATATGATTTCGAAGATCAAGGGGATGACAACCGTGGATCCGGATTTAGTCCCACGGGCTACAAAAGCTTTTAGTAGTGGAAGTTTTAGCAAATTTGCTCAAGAGATTACTGGGTTTTATGTGATTTTAGAGGGGTTCTTTATGGTGGAAAATGTGAGGAAAGCCATAGGGATTGATGAGCTTGTACCTGATAGTCTTACTACTTCAATAGTGGACGATGTGTTTTATGTTTTGCAAAGCTGCCTGCGAAGGGCTATTTCTACTTCAAATATTAGCTCTGTAGTTGCCGTATTGAGTAGTGCTAGTAGCTTGCTGAATAATGAATACTACGAAGCCTTGCAACTGAAATTAAGAGAACTGAATCTCGGGACGAAGCTGTTCTTGGGCGGTGTCGGTGTTCAAAAGACTGGGATGGAGATAGCTTCAGCCCTCAATAATATAGATCTCAGCAGTGAGTATGTCCTGAAACTAAAACACGAAATTGAAGAGCAGTGCACGGAGGTCAGTCATATAGTTGTTTTTTTATTCTAATTCGCTCATGCTGTTATGCGTCAAATTGCTTATGGTTCAGTTAGCTGCTGCATGCATGTCATTGATTTTTCAAGATTGTTGTAAGTTGTTTACTTATTTGAAGTAAATTGCTTATTTCATTCTAGTGTTAGGAGTTGTGAAACATTGTTGGTTCATAGAAGCATTACAATTTAAGAAGGCTCAGATTTGGAGGCAAGATTCTTAGAGACTCAGAAGGGTTCAGGAAAGGAGGAAATGAACTATTAAAATAAAATCCATAAAGGATCATTATTATCTTCTTTTACATTGGATTTAAAATTTATATTAGTTAGCCACAAATGGTGGGTTGGATAATGATGTCATGATTTGTATCAACTGGCTAATGTTTTGATAACTTAGGGAGTTTCGATGTAAGTGTTAGGCCGACTTCTGGGATGCTTTGGAGCTGGGCGGCTGGCCATAGAAGCCCAGTTTTACAGGAAGTCTGCCACCTAAAGGTGGCAGGTGAACCATCAGGATGGACCATACTCTAGGTTCGATTCAATATTCCTTATTGAATGATATACAAGAAAGCTCAACATGCTTTTTTGTAAGGCAATGGAAGCCAAAAAATAAATCCTGCTTGATTGGCGTTGCCTTTAATTTCTTTTACTTGTAACTTTTTTCCCTCACTAGTTTTGCTTCTACTAGTAAGAAAGGGGGTGATGCAAAACTCTCTACTTCTCAATTTTGAGTATTCAACAGCTAAGATGGGACCAAAAGGAAACCATGCAGATTGTTGGGCGAAAGTAAAAGAATATTTTGCATGCTTTGCAGATGAGTTGGACCATTCTTTAGAGTTCATTAACAGAATTATATACCTTAAAGCTTATTTTATATACATACAGACACATATGCACATACATATTGCACCTTACTTTACCCAGGATAGCACTTTTTTTGGCACCTTGCACTTCTGGCAATATTAGTGCCTAGAGTGCGCCTTGCGACCCCAACAACAATGGCTTCAAAACGGAACTTTTTTCCCTAATATTTCAAGCTATATTATCTATCTTATAGTTGTGCGTTGTAGAAGTAAAATGGTTGGCAATAATGTATCCAAAAGTTCCTGAAGACGAGTACCAGAATATGTCATCTTTTTGAATATCATGCAAGTAAGAACTTAATAATTTTCTAAGGCTGTTTCTCTTGGGCTAGCTTTAGGTGCTTATTTTTGCTTCTTGCAAAGCATAAGACTGAATGGCTAATGCACCTAAAATGAGAAACATTTCAGAGTAGGAATTCGTGCTGGTGCAAAAAACTCGATATCCTGCAGTCCTCGTGCTTAATGTTGGAATAGAGTTATGCGGATTGGTCATATTACTAGCTAAGCAAGAGATTCTCTACATTGTATTGTAATTACAAGTAACTTGGCTTTTGTTGCTTGCTGGTGCCTGTTTTTCATAATTATCCTGTTATCCAAGTACTGATTGTATATTCCGTTTTCATTCTCTTCAGATCTTTCCTGCACCGGCTGAAAGGGAAAGGGTAAAATCGTGTTTGTCCGAGTTGGCTGACTTGAGCAACACGTTCAAGCAAGCCCAGAATGCTGGAATGGAACAACTAGTGGCTACTGTGACACCTCGAATCCGTCCAGTACTAGACAGTGTAGCAACCATAAGCTATGAGCTATCAGAGAGTGAATATGCTGAGAATGAGGTGAATGATCCATGGGTACAGAGACTTCTTCATGCTGTTGAAATCAATGTGGCTTGGCTTCAACCTCTAATGACTACAAACAACTATGATTCATTCGTACATCTGGTGATCGATTTCATTGTGAAGAGGCTGGAAGTGATTATGATGCAGAAACGGTTTAGTCAACTTGGCGGCCTTCAGCTTGACAGAGATACCCGAGCTTTGGTAAGCCATTTTTCAGGGATGACGCAGAGGACCGTGAGAGACAAATTCGCTCGTCTTACGCAGATGGCAACCATCCTCAACCTGGAAAAGGTCTCAGAGATTCTGGATTTCTGGGGCGAAAACTCAGGACCTATGACCTGGAGACTGACACCAGCTGAGGTTAGGAGAGTTCTGAGTTTGAGGGTTGATTTCAAACCCGAAGCAATCGCTGCTTTGAAATTGTAATCCATACACCCTCCTCATTGTTTTTAATACATATATATTACTTTTGTCATTTACAAGAGTATGGTTGTAATATTTGTTATTGTTTTACAAAAAAAAAAAATCCACTTTTCGATATTGGAATGTATTTTATACCATAAAATTGAAAGAAAAAATTATCTTAATTTTAGGATTTTATTTCAGGTGTAATACAATAGGTTTGGCCTTGGGTTTGAATTTTAGGATTTACAATTATTTCCGTATCCTCAGGCAATGGCTAAATAATAGCATTGAATATGTAGGTTTAACCAGATTTCTTTTTTATCATAGAAAACACTCCCGACGGCAAGTTACAACTAAAAAAAAGGCAGGCATGAAGCAATGAGATGAATCAATGGGTAGCGATTATAGTTAGTAAGTCCGGTGAAGAGTTTGTCAGAAATGCAAAGGGAAAACATTGCTTAGGCAAATCCCACATGGGAAAAGGGTGATCGATGGTGGCAGAGTCGATAATCCCACATGAGAAAAGGGTGATCGATAGTGGCGGAGTGTGATCGACGAGAGGCTGCGAGAGGGATTGTCGTGTTATGGCTGATGAGAGAAAAGGAGTCTAGGGTTTTCTCTTAGGGATGCGAAAAGTTTTAAGATCAAAAAGGAAACATTTGATTGAGAGTTAAAAGTTTTAAGACCAAAAAGGAAACATTTGATTGAGAGTTGGGTCATGTTTAGTGGGTAGGGATTTTTTAATGTAAATTTACTATCAAACGATCGTTTTCAGAGAAGTTAGAAAAATTAGATGCGGCAGAATGTCTGTTTGGACACAAAATCAGACGAGGAAACGCCCGTTCAACGCACATAGAATGTTTGTTTGTCACTGCTTCTCCATTTGACGTCCCAACATCTGTTAAAGAAGCATTGTTGGACGCAATCTTAGTCTCTGAAATTTCTTAGGCTTTTGAATTATGACTAAATTGATTAAACGTTTAAATATAGATGACTAAATATGTTAGTATACAAATATTCTTTATTGTCACATCACTCTCTTAACGACAGTTAATGACTCAATGACCATTTTATAACAAAAAACAATAATTTAATACTCATTATATAACTTTTGAAAGTTCGATGACCAATTTGTATTTTTAAGGGTAGTTTAGTGACCATTTATGATTTTACCTTAAAAAACAAATTTAGAGAGATATAAATTGTAACATCTCTACTCGACTAGGGTATATGGTTGAATAGTAGAAATTACATTAGTCATCGAAGTGACCTTAAGATAATCGAAATTCAATTTTCTAATGAATGACATGAAAATCAAGTAAATAACAAGATATTCATTCTTCTAAATTAATTTCATTACAAACTTGAAGGAATCAAATCGGTCAGATTTGAAAAAAAAAATGGCCAAATAACAAATTTATAAAGTTTAGGGATTAAATTATAAATATAAAAAAAATTGAGGATCATTTAAAATATTAATTTAATAGATTGAACATGTTCTTTCAAAATTATGAATTAAAAAAGTAACCAAATCAGATGTCAAATGCCCAACATATGACTTTAAGATTGAAATGTAAAATTTCATAATTTAGGGTTGGATTTTGAAACCAAGCCTTCGATTTCGAAAGTGAGCCTTGTATTGACCAATGGTATTGAAACCAAGACTTGGATTTCGAAACAAATGTGCAAAAAATGCATATAAATCACCCTTTTAAGCTTCCAAACGATGTTCAAACCATATTTATTCAATTCTCACATCTTTTAACCAACATTTAGTTGATTAGCGGGATGAAACCCTAAATTTTTTAGATATGAACTTTTTTAATAACATACATAAAGCATTAAAATCCACTTGTGACAAAAATTATTTTCTAATCTTTAAATTTTTAATAGAATTTTACGAATAACACATATAATATTAAAACAAACTATTTGTTATCTTAAACTTATACCCTTTTTAAACCTTTATAAACCCAAGACATGTTATGGCATTTTAAAGAGATATACAAAAGGTGAAGTACAAAGTTAACTTGAATATTAATGTGATTTTAAAAATAAGCAAAAAAAAATATCTACTACCTTTTTTGACCAAATTATAAATCAACTTTCATTTAATCAAACAAAACAGAAAACAAGCAAATGGGCTCAAAAATTGGTCCGGAACAAAGAAAGGCAACATAGGCTTGAAACATAAACAAGTCCAAAGACTAAAAAATTCCTGAAAACCTAGTAAGAGAACAAAAAAAGCAGGTGACGGCAAGGCCAATGGCAGCAAAGAGAGGAGCTGAAAATGTTCGGACCATGAAAATGATCCACCATACGGAAAGGCTTCAGCGGTCAGATAAATTTGACAGGTATTTCGAGCAGCCGGGTTGATAATAACAACATAAGTAGGCACAAGAGGCTGGTAAAGAGGAGCAGAGCTCCGAAAAGGTAAATCCACCGCTTGAGGGGAAAAGGACCACCACAGAAGTCGCAACAGGAGAAACACTGCCAGGAGGTCAAGACATCGGTCCTTCATCGGAAGAGAGGACGGGATCCATAGTAACCAAGGAGATGAACTGAGAGACCTACAATGAGAGTAACCAAACAAAAAAGCCCACACAACAACCAACAATTACGGAGATGAAAAGCTCCATTACAATATAGACAGATGACGAGCAAATGAGTTGCGCAAAAATAAAAACAAACATAAGAAAAAAGGGTACGGCTGTAAAGGAACCAAAGGTTCGGCAACCGTTCGGCCAGAATTTTGTTTATTTTTCAAAAGAAAGAACATGATTTTTTCGTTCACTAACACGAACAAATGACTCGTTCGTTCGTGAATGTTCGTTAATCTGTTCATTTATGTTCGTTATAAATTTATTCACATATATCCATTTACATTTATTATTTGGGTAAAGTACATCAATTGTCACCGAACTTTTAGAGCCGGTTCATTTTAGTCACCGAATATTTAAAAATTTCATTGGGATCAGTCAACTTTTAGTCCGCTTTCATTTTAATCCCTCCCGTTAACTTTCGTTAAAAATATTAACGTGGCACGTTATTTCCTTCTTCAACCTCTTTCTTTTTTTCATGTTTTTCCTCTGTCTTTTCTCTACAACCAAAGTCGCTTTGTTGGAAACAAAATTATTTTTTCATGCCAACAAATCATCAGCAATCTAAGCAATGACTCTGCGCAGCTTTTTCATGCCAACAAATTACCAGCATCTTCTGAAACTGTCACCTTGTAAATAGTTTTTGTATAACTCAAAGAACAGATAACTTTCAAGCAAAGCATTATATTGAGCTTTGTTTAGCTCAATATCCTATTGTCCTACATACCAACAAAATTTACTGAAATAAGCAATTGATAGTTCAAACTTTATAGTAGGCAGCAAGACCTTAATACCATAACCATATATTATCTCACCTCACATATTCTACCACATCGAAACTGTTCCATCATCACACGAAGGGTGCACACAGAGGCATTGTAACTAGAGTTCATGCAACTTGCAAGCATATGCATGAGTTATCATGAGGATCCCAGACAAGAAAGTCAAGTTCATCCTCTTCTATCAAACACAACAGGGTTGGACCACCTCCATTTAGTACATACACTAACAAATTGAGAAACCAGCACACTAGATATTGCGTTGAGATAAAGATGGCATACTAAGTATTTTAAAATTTACATCCTAGATCACCGAGTTTAACTTGAAAGTCTTTACTTTCATTCTTAAACTTAATTGGAATGTTCATATTTACTTCATTTAAGAAGAAAAAAAACAGAAGACGGTTTAAAAGCCAAACAAGAGCTGGAGGTAATTTTAAATTTCATTAAAGAAATAGTTAAATTTAAGCTAAATGATAAATGTCTAAATGTTTGATTTTGTTAATTTACAATTATGTATAGTTTGGTGTATTATTGACTAGAGTATCTGGTTTTTAGAGATACTATTGTTATACTGTAGTAGATTGCTGATGATTTGTTGGCATGAAAAAGTAATTTTATTTTTAACAAAGTAACTTTGGTTGTAAAGAAAAATCAGAGAAAAAAAAGAAAGAGGTTGAAGAAGGATATAACATGCCACGTCAGCATTTTTAACGGAAGTTAACGAGAGATACTAAAATGAAAGCGGACTAAAAATTGAGTGACCTCAATGAAATTTTTAAATGTTTGGTGACCAAAATGAACCCGTCCTAAAAGTTTGGTGACCATTGGTGTACTTTACCCTTATTATTTTTCGTAACAAAAGTATTATATTTTTAAAAAATAAATTTATTCACATATGTCCTTTTATGTTCGATCGTTTGTGTTCGCTTACGTTCATTTATCATTTTAACGAACGAATACGAACAAGCTCTATTCCTTAACAAACGTACATAAACAAGAAATTATGTTCGTTTAGTTGTTCGTTTGTTCGGTTAAAGTTAAACGAACGAACATAAATATGCCCTCGTTTGTGTTCATTCAATTCGTTTACATACCCAAAAAAAAATAAAAGGCTTCAGTGGTTGTTGAAAGTTTAGGAGGAGCACCGATAGACCGGTCCATCCGGCCGTTCAATGTTAGACAAGGGGCAGAGATGGAAAGACCCGCGGAGCTTAAACTCTTACCTTGCCACTCACCGTGGAATTGGTGGAAATCTCAAAAGACACTGAGAGAAGAAGACTCTATGGAACAATTAAAGGGTTTCACAAGCGAGGATCAAACTCCAAAAAGGTAGAAAGAAAGCAAACGAAAACAAAAGGACAGAAGGAAAGAAGTGACCGGAAAAGAGATGGCCCCTGTCATTAGCCGAAGCTAGAGAAGAAGTGCGACCTAGGAATTGTAAAATGAAAAAGAGTGGGGGATGATTGTATTTACTTATGATTACGTCAAGACGTCATACAAAGTAGGGAAAATATGTCTACTAATAACCAGAGATGGACATAGAGGGGGCTGAAGGGGACGGTCGTCTCAATAAAAATTTAAAATTCTTATATGATTTATAAATATTTTAAAAAAATTTATGTATTTTTTATTGAAAATTTATTTTTGTTCCCCTAAAATTTTATAAGTCGGCCCCTCCTAATATTTTATAAGTTCACCCCTAACATAAAATTCTGCATTCGTCCCTATAAATAACTACATGTCGAACTCAATAAAACTATAAACAAATTAAAGCATATCAATTTAATACTTATCAAATAAATACAAAAATATTAATTCCATGGCATATAAATACCTAAGAAGTTTTCACGGGTTTACAAGGTCATCATTTTCAATTGGAGTAAAAACTTAATATTTTTATTATTTTAGAGCTAATTGCACATAAGTCTTTGTACGGTTTTGTTTTTAATTTTATGATGAATTCATTCGTTATAAATTACCTACAAACATTTAAATAATTCTCTAAAATTATCTATTGTTATGCCGACAAGGAATTGTACCAATGCTTTTCACTCTTGCAGAGTGTGGCTGGAAAAACTTACACTTAAGCTCTGTAACTCCCTACACTTGAACTAGACGTTACATTCATATCTCGAAGGTCACACTAATCCCCATAATGAACTAAATTTATTTGAAAAAAAATAATAATTAAAAGTTCAATTTAGATATTCGGTTGATATACTACACACCATACAGATTATTTATCAAATATCATATATGCAATTATATTGAATAATACTTTTAGAAATGTGTCAAAATAATAATGATAGTGAATATGAACTTTCCAAAATAAATAAACAATAGTGAACACAATGATAAATTGCAAATAGTAATTAAACTCTCAAAATAATTGATAAAATATCCCATTCCAAAGATCCGATAAATCCTAACTCTAAACTTTAAAAATTAATTATAAATCCTAAAATTTTAACATTAAATTTTAACCTTAAACTCTAAAAATAAATAATTGGTAAAAATTTCGTTTTCCATCGCTAATATAAGAAAACATAAATTGTGCAAGAAATTCAAAATTAATTTTTCGATTATTAATTCGAGCCTAAAGTCTTGGATGATATGAAAGGAAAACATAAATGGAAGGTGAGATAATAACAAGCTTAGTGTAGTCTACTAGTACGGAAAAGAACACAGAATAGCAACAAGGAACAGTAACAAAAGTTTAACAAAGCAAAAATCTTCCAAGACTCAATCAACCTTAACGTTAAATCAGACGGAGTGTACAACCCTAAATAGACGTAACAGGTGAAGGAATTTCATTTTATTTCAATCTCAAAATATAATGTTACAATGTATAAACATAGCAACAAAGATCAACTAAACTGTCAAACTACATTAGAAAATAACTAACTATTTTCATAACAAATAGATTAATTAATTCTAATTAGTTTAACTCTTCAACACCCCCTCAAGATGATGAAAGACATCTTTAACTCTCAACTTGACTAGCAAATGTTCATGTTGTTGAATGCCCAATGCCTTAGTCAAAATATCTACTAACTGATCTACATTGAAGACATATTCTGTCTGAATCAAACCTTCTTGAATCTTGTCTCTCAGAAAGTGGCAATCCACCTCAATATACTTTGTTCTTTCATGAAATACCGGGTTGGCTGCAATTTGTAGAGTTGGCTTGCTGTGACTAAGGAGTTTAATCGTCCTTAGTTCTTCATTCAATCCAATTTCATTTAGCAACCCATAAAGCCAAACTATCTCAGAAATGATAACAATCATGCTCATGTACTCAACCTCAATTGAGGATCTAGCCATAATATCCTACTTCTTTGACTTTCAAGAGACTAAAGAATCTCTTAAATTGATACAAAAATTTATAACAGATCTTTTAGATAGTGGACACACTGCCTAATCTGATTCACAGTATGCGGTGAGTCTGCACTCTTCTAAAGATTTCAGCAATATATCTTGTCTAAGGTTCTTCTTTACATATCTAACAACTCGTAATGCAGCTTCAAGATGCGACTTTTTTGGATGCTGCATGAATTGACTTAAGTGACGCACAACAAAAGTGATATCTGGTCGAGTGTGAGTAAGGTAAATTAACCTTTCAATCAACCTTTCAAAAGTAATTTTGTCTTCTAACAATGAGTTATGAGTTTGTTGATTAACTTCTTCATCAAAAATATGACAGAGGTGAGCTTCACATTTTGTTCTAAAGGGGTTGAGGCAAGTTTAGCTCTCCTAAACATGTTTCTTCAACAAATTCCATAGCATACTTTCTTTGATTGAGAACAATACCCTCTTTGAACCTCAAAATTTTAAAACCCCAAAAGTACTTAAGATCTCTCAAATCTTTCATTTTGAAGTTGATTTAAAATGTTTTTTAATTCCTCAATCAAATCAGCATTATTCCCAGTAATAAACAGATCATCAACATATATCAACATAATAACTAGCTTATCAGCATCTATTTTCATGAATAATGAGTAATCAAATTTATTTTGTTTAAAACCAGCAAGAAGTCAGACATCAGGCAACTTGAAATTCCACTGCCTAGATGTCTGTTTCAGACCATATAAGGATTTGTGCAACCTACAAACATGAGTCTCCCCTGACTGCCAAATCCTGGAGGCAAATTCATATATACTTTATCAACTAAATCCCCTTGCAAAAAAGTATTATGAACATCTATATGATGTAATGGCCACTCAAACAAAGCAGCAAGAGCCAACATTGTCCACACAGTAACAAGCTTGGCCACAAAAAAAAAAGTCTCAGTGTAGTCTATAGCTTATTGCTGACTATACCCTTTGGCAACCAAACATGCTTTGTAACGTTTAACAGCACCAGAAGCATGGTATTTAATTTTGTATACCTATTTACAACCAATGAGATGTTTGCCAGCAGGTAAAGGAATAACAGACCAAGTGTGATTAGCTTCTAAAGCTTGAATCTCCTCAGACATAGCTTGAACCCATAAATGATTATTTTTAGCTTTATCATAATTGTGAGGTTCGGTAAGGGAAAAAGTGGTGGACAAAAAAAATTTGTGTATGAGGTGGTAAGTGAGAATATGAAATGGAAGAAGATATATGATACAAACCTGAAAGTAGGGAGGATTGACAAACATTGAAAGACATGAAGGCATAGTCATTCAGCCAACTTGGAGGTTTTGAAACTCCAATCTCAAAATATAATGTTACAATGTATTGTTTATATAGCAACATAGATCAACTAAACTGTCCAATTATATTAGAAACTAACTAATTATTTACATGACAAATAAACTAACTAATTCTAATTAGTTTAACTCTTCAAAAAAAAATCGAAGCTCAAACAAATATTGCATAACTAGGGCTGGTAAATTGACCGGAACTGTAGGAGTCCTGATTTGACTCGACCCGATTGTGATATTGTTTTAATTTGGGTTTAGGGTAGATTTTTGAGAGAAAAATAATAATTGGGGTGAGGAAGATGTAAGTTTAAGATAAAAAAAATTTAACCCGACCCGAGTAATATTATAAAAGTACCAATATATTTTAACATGTTTATGGAAATATTAGTATACTATCGTCCAAATACTCGTCCATTTTCATTTTGAGTCACGTTGTTTATGTCCTTTATCGAGATTACTTTATTCATAGACGAATCTCTAATGAATAAGTCCTTAATTTTCTACGATGGATATACTTTTTTTTTATCTTGAATCTCTCTCAAAAGGGTATTTTAATCAAGGATGATTCAAGTGACCCGTTGAGTTATAAAAGTCTACTCGTATGTGAAGAAGAAGATGTCTCTCTTTATTCCAAGGTTCTTTGTCTAGCTTTGTTTGAGCTTGAATCAATTCTTTTTTTCTTGTTGTTTTTCTGTGTGTTGAGCCTGTTTCGATAGGTCTAGGTTATGATGATGGTCGTCTTTTGGGATGTCTTTTCTTTGTTGTTTTTTTTATGTTTAAGGAAACTTTTTACATAGGGATAAGATCCAGCTATATAATGTAAGAATTTTTAATTTTTATATGTTTTTAGGATCGTTGAATGTGTAAAATGGATGATTGAGATTAACAGTGGATTATGTGAAGATTATCACTTGGAAAAGAAAGTAAGGAGTTAATCTCAGTCATCCATTTTACCTATCCAACGATCCACGAAACGTGTAAAATTATGAATTTTACATTTTATGTACGTGGATCATATATCTTTTATATATTAAAAACTCTATTTGGTAGTGCCTAGAGCTTTAGAGAGACCTGACTCGATAAGTTTTTGTTTTTATTTTTTTGTCTGACCATTTAAAAAATCATAGTCAATTAAAACATGACACCCGAAAATATTTTAATTTATAACTTCTTTTTATTTTTTTAAAAAGTGATACTTATTTTGTATTTTTTGAAAACCCCATAAAACCTAAAAATTTCTAAAAAAACACCTCATTCCCCCAAAAAAATCATAATCAAAATTCACAAATTTCTAAATTCATCCCATGTCTTCTTCGTCCAACCAACTACTACCAACAACCCCTTATGTTGTCGGACAACCACTATTGAATACTCATTATTTCATTACTTGAAATCGATGAATATTGTGTCGATAGAACGCTGAACATAAAATCTCAAAAACTTCTAATCGAGCGATGAACAACAAATAAATGAACGCCATATAACTTTGTTGATAGAAGGAGATTTTATTACAACGACGACTTGACAATCGATGATAATAATTATTTTTTTAAATTTTAGAGTTAGTTATGTGAGAATTTAGGAATTTGTGAGAATTTAATTTTTTAAGGTTTTCAAGTAACCATTAATGTAAACATTTCTGAATGAAAATACAATATTAATAGATTTTGCACATGTTGCCTTTTCTTTTACACTTCACTCTTTAATTCCTCCGATCGCGCGCACCACTTTTGATATATCATAGGTTATTTAATTTTCATTATTTATAATAATAGGTTAATTTATCATTATAATAATAGGTCAAATATCTTCAAATCTAATTAATTTAATATATAATTTATTGAGTGATTTCGATAATAAAAGATAATAATATTTTTTTTAAAATTATTTAAAGTTAAATATTATAGTCCATAGTTGAACCCAACAAGTATTTCAATTAAAAAATAATTGATGTTTATTTTAGGAGACACATGTTCAAATCACATTGTCATAAATATAGGCGTAAAAACTCATTTGACCTGAAAATTCGACTAAAGTTAAGCAATCCAAAGGTTAACTTGATATTGACTAGAACTGAAATCAACCGGCCCGAAAATTAACTGACCTGATATGATCCGAATAACCATAAACTTGAACTAAAACCGAACCAGATCCAAACCGAAACCAAATGTAGTTAAATTCAAAATGATATGAATCGAAATTATTTGAACCAAACCTGAACCGAGGGATCCATTTACAAGGGAGATTTTTTTTAAATAAAAAGAAATAAAGGGGTAAAATGGGAAAAATAGGAGAAAGGCGCACAGATCAAAGAAACCCAGATTTGGCGGGGCATTGGTTAAGTTGCAGGGAGAGTTGGTGCTTTTTCTTACTCATTTCTGACAATATTCTCTCACTGTTTCCTCATTTGTTTTTAAAAGAAAAAAAGCATTTCTTTTACTTAATTTAATAAAGAAAATGTTCAAATTTAATTTAAAAGAAACGACTTTTGCTTATGAGGAGGCTAGAACGGAAAGGAAAATGAAAGAACAATTTACCTTTAATTTATTAGGATTGTTTAACATTTATTACTATTTTCTATTCCCAAAAAAGAGAACATCACTCTTCTCTCCTCACTCATCACACTAGTACAGATTACTGTGTTTTTCTCTTCCAACAAGGCAACCTTGGGGTTATATATATACTATATATTTGTGGGTCTTTGTTTATTTAAAAAAAATAAAGAAAAAGAAAATGAGCTTTTGTTAAAACTATGGTTGATTTAGTTGCTTTTTTTTTAACTTTGTTGTAGGTACTTTCTTCTACAAGTGTAATCTCGGTTACAAAAATCTGTTTTTTTTTTTTTTACTGAGTAGCGAGTGAAATGCTAAAATAAAGACACTTGTGATTTCACTTTTTTGCTTTCATGGCTTTGGGGGTGTGGGGTTTGAACTTTTCGTCACTGTAAATTCTCTTGCTGGGGACTGGGGCCTTAGCAAAAAAGGCCATTTTTGAAAACATTTGGGGTTTTTTTATGCTTTCTTGGTTGCTTAGTGATGTGCTTCTTTTGGAAGCTTCAATGGTGAGGAAATGACAAATCTTGTGAGGATTTAGTGCTTCTGCTCATGTGTCAATTGCTTCTAAAGAATCTTTTCAGTTGCAAACTTGAGCTGTTTCAGTTGTTTCTCTTGTTTTAAGGTGAGATCTTCAGGGTTTTTAGTTCATCAGTTGCTTGCTTAAATTATGTTCAAAGGGTCTGGATTTTACTGTTGGACATTTTGTGGCTCAATCTACTGTTTTTACACTTGGCATTTTGGCTTGAAGGTCTGACATTTGTTCAACCAAATCTGTTTGAGAAAAAAGAGGTACATTTGCTGGGATCAGAATATTGTTGTTTACTTTAAAAGTTACTTTCTAAGTATCTTGGTATAATTCTGGGATCTAGAGGTTTACTTTATATTCAGAGAATCTAGTTAAAAAAACTTATTTGGCAGCTAGAAAGTGTAAGGGATGAATTTCTTGAAAGTTAAGAAATTTAGGAAAGTCCACAAGCCAGACCCTGAGAAGGGTTTGGAGGATAATAATGTGCCACAACCAGAAGAACCAAAGAATGGTAATGGTGCTGGTGAATTTGGTTTAAATGGATCATCCAAACCCGACCCTGCTGCAACTGACGTCGAGGATGATGATGATGATGATTTTATAACAAATGAGGTGAAGAGGAGATTGAAAGAACTAAGAAGAAACAGTTTTATGGTGTTAATTCCGGAAGAGGAAGAAGAGTTGTACCTAGAGGACGAGGAAGCTGAGGCTGGTGAGACCAGCTCGAGTGAGTGGAGGGATGTGGAAGCAGAAGGCAGACAATGGTGGGGTGGATTTGATGCCTTTTATGAGAAGTATTGCGAGCGAATGCTGTTCTTTGATCAGATAATTGCACAGCAGGTCAATAATGCCGGTAAATATTTCCATTTTCTCTATTGCATTGTCAAATCTTACAATGGACGAAATGAGCACATAGTCACTTTAATTCAGCAGGAACATATTGTTAGCTGCAGCCTGCATACTAGATGGACATTGTTTCTTGATTGTTTGAATTTTTTTAATTACAAGTGCCTCCCGTTTGCACTTCACTAGCATAATGAACAATTTAGGAGGTCCGAATGTATAAGGTCTTCGTGTGATGGGGCAGGGTTCATGTTTCATATGTCTCACCCCTATCTTTTTGTGATATGAATCTCCATCAAGTTACTTGAGAAAACAAAATTGTCTGAATTAGTAAACCGAATCAGCTTGTGAGGTATGCAACTATATTGAGTATTGGATTATTGAGCATTGCCATCTGCTTAGACTCACAATCAGGTTCCTTGACCTTGTTTAGCTGCTGATTTCTATTATATCCTTCAGATTGAAAAGTATTTTCCTGCAACTCAGTATGTTCGAATTGTGATGGTTCTCTCTTAAATGTTGGGAATAGGGATCGATCCAAGGTTAATTGCTGTCATATTCAGTCATGTTTGTAGTTTTATCATTTCCCCACTTCTTTCTTTGGCCACAGGCTTTAACCTTATTTATGTCCATGAATTGGAGAGATTTTTCTGTCTTGATGAGATCATACAGCTCAGGTAGATGCATAAATGATGAATACTATTTGCTGGCAGTATCCTTTTTCTTAAACATAATTAATCTCCAAGAAGAATAGTACTGAGTACTATCCGTAAGATCATTGGGGCATAAAAGTTTTTTATTGTTAGCACCGAATCTTGAATTCTCATTGCAAATAATCAATTGCCTTACAGGCTCTATAAATCCTTCACCAAAATCTGCATCTAAGAAACTTGCACCCCCCCTTAGTTGCCTTTCCTTGAAGAAGATTGAAGAACCCGATGAAGAAACTGAGCACCTGCAGCAGCCTATGAATGACCCGTATCATGACCTTGAGGCAGCATATGTAGCTCAAATTTGCTTAACTTGGGAGGCACTTCATTGCCAATACACACAACTTAGCCAGCTAGTTTTGTGCCAACCCGATAATCCTGCTTGTTACAACCACAGTGCTCAGCTCCTTCAACAGTTCCAAGTCTTATTACAAAGGTTCATTGAAAATGAACCTTTTGAGGATGGTCTTAGAGCTGAAATATATTCCCGTTCTAGGCATGTTTTGCCTAAGCTGCTTCAAATTCCAAACATACAAGGTAAATCTTAGGGGATCAATCGAGCAAAAGTGGGGAACTTTGATTTCTTAACCTTTTTTTGTGGCCTAGCAATTCTTTTTCAGTTTACAAATTGAACAAGGAAGAACTTGAGGATGTTTTTATTTGCTTTTTGCTTGAAGGGTAATGTTTTGAGTCTTTTCAGGTTTTGATCAGAAGGCTAAGGTGGAAGAGGAATCAGATTATTTGGTCCTTGCTCCTGATATCATCAGGATTATTGACAGCGTTATCCTTACATTCCGGCTGTTTGTAAAAATTGACAAGAAAAAACATAGTTTGTTTGGAAATCAGAGTCCGATGGCTACACCTCTTCAACAAGTTAAATCTTTATTAGAAAAGGTAACTTCATTCTACACTATCCAATTCAACTTTGTAGGATACCACTTGATTACACAGCACAGCCCGAGGTACCACAATCTGAACTAGTTATATAGACTATTACATTCCATGAGAATTGCAACTCAATTCCTGCCCCTTCATTATCAGTAGTTCATTTGCTTCGCTTGCTTTGATGTTCTAATGAGTATCGATGAAAATCTGTTTTTTTTCCGCAAAAATTTTAGTACATGATGAAAATTGCCTACAAACAGAATAAAAGTTGGCCAATTATGGTATACTACTAGAATGCCATAGTTTTATTTGTTTCCAAGGAAAAACAACAGTTTCAAATAAAAGCGCTTTTAAACTGATGAAATTTGGATTTCAAATGAACATGATACTGTACCCAATTTAAGCAAGTTTTTGGTCTACAAACATCACTTTACTAATCCATCACCTGCTATATTTGTATTGGAATATGTTTCTCCGACTCTTCATTTTCGTTGCTTGTGCCTGGCACCATATTTGACACATATTCAAACTTGCATCTCTCATCTGTCAAGGGGATGGTGCTGTTCAAACGACCGACCATACGGATTTACTCATTGTAACCTATGATGTTCTACAGTGTTTTCATTTCTATCTGCAGAAAGGGATGAAGCTGAAGGAACTGCGTAGAAAGAGAAAAGGGTGGAAAAAGAAATCCTGGCCGCTAACACCAGACGATGTTCCGTTGTTGTTTGGTCTCATCGACGTCAAAATTATATCCCGGGTTCTCAGAATGTCAAAGATCAGTAAAGAGCAGTTGTTTTGGTGTGAAGAAAAGATTAAAAAACTAGATTTATGCGATGGGAAATTGCAGAGAGACCCGTCACCCATCCTTTTTCCATGCTGATGGCTGTTGTTCGACCGAGCCGGTTTAATGGAAGACCCCTCTCTTTATCATATAAAACTAAGTGTTGCTGCTGATTTTCTCCTGGGAATGCTATTATCAATGCTTTTCAGTTGCATTGCCATTTCCCAGTTTTTGTTGATTAAACTACTTGTAATTTACTGATCTATTCAATGACATTGATATGTGCTTATGATCCTAACCAAAATTATTGAAAAGTATAGTGGCCTTTATGCAATATTGCCCCAAGTAACTGTAGTTGTCCATGAAGCGAGTGTTGTGTTTAAGTTGTATTTAGGACAGTCTGACTTTGAACTTCATCAAACTTTTGATGTTTCAGACGGATGTTGTGGATGTTGTCTGATATATATTTGGGTAAATTACACTTATGTTTTAGTTTTCTTTCATTTTAATCACTCAACTTTCAGAAGTTATATTATCGTCATTTATGTTATCGATAGTGATCAATTTTTTAATTTGATCCTTACTCTCTTATATATATATATATATATATTTTAAACTATAATTCATCCAGTTAGCTAATTTGGTTTCAATTTTTGTTGAAACAATGCACAAAATTTGATATCTGAGTTAATTTGTTCAATTTCCCCAAATACCTTGAAGCAGGCACATATAATGCAATGGTGGTATTTGAAGTGGCTATTGAAAGGAAGAAGCACGAGTGATGGTGGATGGTGCAATTGTAAGGTAAAATTTGGCAACTCTTTCCGGTTGTGGTGGTTGGTGGAAAAGGAGGAGGTTTGCCCCCAGCAAAATGGACAATAGCCGGTGCTGGTGAATAGAAATAATCTACTTTTCGGTGTTCTTATTTATGTCCCACACTAAAAAATTGAGTTTAAGATTAAGGTTTAGTGTTTAGGGTATTATGGATATGCTGTATTTTTTAGAGTTTAAGATTTAAAAATTATAATTTAAAGTTAAAATTTTAAAAAAAATTACGCATAGAAAGAAACACTAAAAAAACATAATATTTTTGTTCTATGCTCGTGGTAGTGGAAGTGACCTTAGTGGTGTTGGTTTCCTTTTTGTATGAAATATTTAAATCTGCATATTGATTTAGTTTAAGGATTAAGATTCTATACAGCACGTAAATATGATGGTATTAGGCTATGCACCTCTTTTATGTGGATCATTATTATCAATAGCTCTTCTAGTCATTGCATTTCGAAAAGCCATAAAAATTATTGGTAAAAACAATAATTTATTAAATCAATCATTTTCGTTTGGCGAAATCCAATACATGAATGAAAGAAGCAATGTTTTTACTAAACAATGATTTTCTTTCTTCTAAAAATTATTACAGATATCAATTGACTCAACAATTGAATTGTTGGAGTTATCGTATTATTAGTCTCGGATTTATCTTTTTAACCATAGGAATTCTTTCAGGAGCCGTATGGGCTAATGAGGCATGGGATCGTATTAGAATTGGGATCCAAAGGAAACTTGGGCATTTATTACTTAGATCGTATTCGCGATTTATTTACATACCCGAACAAATAAAAAATTTGAAGGTGTAAATTTCGCACTTGTGGCTTCTATGGGATTTCTTATAACATGGATAGTTCAATGTGCTCATCAGCGTCTGACCCTGAGATGTGGATCATCCAAGGCACATTAGCATGGCGTACTTCTCCTGTTCGAACTGGGGTTTGAAACCAAACTTCTCCTCGGGAGGATAGATGGGGCGATTCATGTGAGATTCAATGTAGATCCAACTTTCTATTCACTCGTGGGATCTGGGCGGTCCGGGGGACCACCACGACTCCTCTCTTCTCGATAATCCATACATCCCTTATCAGTGTATGGACATCTATCTCTCGAGCACAGGTTTAGGTTCAGCTTCAATGGAAAAATAAAATGGAGCACCTAACAACGTATCTTCACAGACCAAGAACTACGAGATCACCCCTTTCATTATGGGGTGACGGAGCGGTGGAAATTGAAAGTTTCCACAAGCGCATTAGTTTTAGGATATAGGGAGTTAGTTT
Organism: Hibiscus tridactylites; assembly: GCA_958450335.1. Lineage (NCBI taxonomy): Eukaryota > Viridiplantae > Streptophyta > Magnoliopsida > Malvales > Malvaceae > Hibiscus > Hibiscus tridactylites. Next base: position 11,671,993 of record OY288265.1, read on the forward strand.
AAGGTATAAGGTTTAGAAGTTTAGGTGAGAAGTTAGAATTTAGAGATAGTTGTTTTAATTTAAGGTTTATGGTTATAATTCAAGGGTTATAGGTTAGTGTTTAGTTTTTAGGGTAATATGGTGAGGAATTAGGTTTTAACCTATAAAACCTAAATTATAACCCTAAACTTTAAATTGAAACAATTATCTCTAAATTTAACCATATAGACCTAAACCCCTAAACCCTATACTCTAAACTAACTTCTTATACCCTAAAGCTAAGGCGCTTGTGAAAACTTTCAATTTCTATCGCCTGTGTATAGAATATTTATCCTTGGTTTAAATCATACACAAAATTCGAATACCAATCGCATTACTAAGTGATCAATTATTTTTTTCAATATTCTATTATTGGTTATTTCAATTTAAAATCAGTTAATGAACTGAATAAATTAAAATTTTGATATATAACTAATATATTTTTAATTTTATCAGTTAATTAACTGAATAAATTAAAATCTTGATATATAACTAATATATTTTTAATTTTAAGTTCAAATCTTATTAGTGACTAATAATATTTAAAACCCAGTATTTATATTTTAATCTCAATTATTAAATTCAATCCAAAAAAAATAACAATAAAAAATATCTAATAAAACAAACCCACTTTCAATTTAGAATTACTTTAATTACTATATTGAATAAAAAAATAAGGTATATATCAAGGGTTTTTATAAAAAAAATAGTAATTTTAATAAGGGTAAACTACTGCAGGGGTCACTTTCGTTTCTCGTTTGTACAAATTTAGTCACCATTTTTGAAAAGTGCCAATAAGTGGTCATCTACGTTTTCGATGTGTAAAGACTTGGTCACTCCGACGTTATAGTCCGTTAGTCCCCTAACGGATTGGGAATTAATTAACGAAAAAATAAGGGTAAATTACTGCAATAGCCATTAAAATTTATCTCATGTACATTTTTTTCTCCTCAATTTAAAAAAGTAAACATTATAGTCACTAATAAAAATGTTTCTTTATAATTTCACCCTTAATTTTTAAAAATTCATTTTTCAATCCTAAAACTTTACAATTCAAACTTTATTTTGAATTTTTGAGACGAGTTTATGAAATTATGAGTCGAGTATTTTCACATCAAACCTAAAAATTTAATTTTTTCGAGTCAAGTCGAGTTATTGGAATTTCTATTTTATAATTCAAACTTTATTTTGAATTTTTTAGTCGAGTTTCTGAAATTATGAGTCGAGTATTTTCACATCAAACCTAAAATTTTAATTTTTTCGAGTCAAGTCGAGTTATTGGAATTTCTATTTTATAATTCAAACTTTATTTTCAATTTTTGAGTCGAGTTTATGAAATTATGAGTCGAGTATTTTCACATCAAACCTAAAAATTTAATTTTTTCGAATCAAGTCGAGTGTTGCAATTCCCTACATATAATTTTTAATTTTAATCCGTGTTTGTCAACGGGCAGGTTTAGGCGAAGCTCCGACGAAGCCTTAAACGACAGCGAACCGACGATTGGCGGTATGAGCTTTGTTTGCCTCGACACGAGGAACTCAATAACAGTGACGACGCGGCGAGCGGACAGTTGCGGTGGCCGGAATCGCAGAAAAACAGAGGGGACGAACGAACCTTTGTCACAACTTTCGCGGCAACCGGCGGTGAACTACTGCGAGTGGCGGCTGGGGTTTTGTTCGGGGGACGATGGCGGATAAGGAGGTGATGACGGTGTACACCACCGTCGAGCGGTGGCCGAGATCAACGTGAAAACACAAGCGATGGTGGGTTTCCTCTCTAAGCTTCAAACTGCTCGCCATGGCTGACGACAGTGACTTACCGCGAGTGGTCACCGTGGTTGTGATCAGGGGGAGTGGGCGGACACCATGGCGGCAGCGGTGAAGGCCACGGCCGGGCGGTGTGGCAGATCGGAGCAAAAGCCGGAGCGGGGAAGGTGAGGGATCGAGAGAAAAAAATGGAAGGGTCTGGATATTTTGGGGTGTTAATTATCCCATGTGGGTTTTTGGTTCAGACATTTATTAGATTTCGATTTAAACAAAACAATTAGTTGGGACAAACACGGATTAAAATTAAAAATTATATGTAGGGAAGTGCAACACTCGACCTGATTTGAAAAAATTAAATTTTTAGGTTTGATGTGAAAATACTCGACTCATAATTTCATAAACTCGACTCAAAAATTCAAAATAAAGTTTGAATTGTAAAGTTTTAGGATTGAAAAATGAATTTTTAAAAATTTAAGGGTGAAATTATAAAGAAACATTTTTATTAGTGACTATAATGTTTACTTTTTTAAATCGAGGAGAAAAAATGTACATAAGATAAATTTTAATGGCTATTGCAGTAATTTACCCTTATTTTTTGTTAACCCAATCCGTTAGGGGACTAACGAACTATAACGTCGGAGTGACCAAGTCTTTACACATCGAAAACGTAGATGACCACTTATTGGCACTTTTAAAAAGTGGTGACTAAATCTGTACAAACGAGAAACGAAAGTGACCCCTGCAGTAGTTTACCCTTTTAATAAAAATGTATTAATTTAAAGGGTAAACTACTGCAGGGGTCACTTTCGTTTCCCGTTTGTACAGATTTAGTCACCACTTTTGAAAAGTGCCAATAAGTGGTCATCTACGTTTTCGATGTGTAAAGACTTGGTCACTCCGACGTTATAGTCCGTTAGTCCCCTAACGAATTGCTGATGTGGCGGAATTAAAATAAGGATAAATTACTGCAATAGCCATTAAAATTTATCTCATGTACATTTTTTCTCCTCAATTTAAAAAAGTAAACATTATAGTCACTAATAAAAATGTTTCTTTATAATTTCACCCTTAAATTTTTAAAAATTCATTTTTCAATCCTAAAACTTTACAATCAATTAGTACAATAATATTATAAAGGGTAAACTACTGCAGGGGTCACTTTCGTTTCCCGTTTGTACAGATTTAGTCACCACTTTTGAAAAGTGCCAATAAGTGGTCATCTACGTTTTCGATGTGTAAAGACTTGGTCACTCCGACGTTATAGTCTGTTAGTCCCCTAACGGATTGCTGATGTGGCGGAATTAAAATAAGGATAAATTACTGCAATAGCAATTAAAATTTATCTCATTTACATTTTTTCTCCTCAATTTAAAAAAGTAAACATTATAGTCACTAATAAAAATGTTTCTTTATAATTTCACCCTTAAATTTTTAAAAATTCATTTTTCAATCCTAAAATTTTACAATCTATTAGTACAATAATATTATAAATGCTTAGATGAAAAATAGGTGCCCAAAGTATACCCTTTGAAACTTAGGTGCCCAAATTGCTCTTATTTAATAACTCAAACTTAAAAATTTAGTCCACTAACTACTAAAAAATTCGAGTTATTGGAATTTCTATTTTATAATTCAAACTTTATTTTGAATTTTTGAGTTGAGTTTATGAAATTATGAGTCGAGTATTTTCACATCAAACCAACAAATTTAATTTTTTCGAGTCAAGTCGAGTTATTGGAATTTCTATTTTATAATTCAAACTTTATTTTGAATTTTTGAGTCTAGTTTATGAAATTATGAGTCGAGTATTTTCACATCAAACCTAAAAATTTAATTTTTTCGAATCAAGTCGAGTGTTGCACTTCCCTACATATAATTTTTAAACCAAAGTCGGTTGAACTCGCATTACTCCGACAGGCCTTTATCGGCGTTGATCGGTCGATTGCCCAGTTGGGTTTTGCTCGCCATGGCTCAGAGATGACGATGACACTGACGGCACGACAAAAAGACGGTCGAGGCGGCCGGAAAACTCAAAAATCAGAGGCGAGAGGGAGGTTTCCGTCGAATCTTTAAATCGATCTCCTCGGCAGACGAAGCGTCAATTCTGCGCGTGGTGCTCGGGGTTCGATTCAGGGCACGACGGCGAACAAGAAGGTGACGGCGGTGCATGCCACGACGGGGTGGTGGAGGCGATCGAAGGAGTGGCCGATGGGGTTAGGTGAAGGGTCGGGGAAGGCTTCTCTCTTTTTCTTTTTTTTTTTCATATTCGAAAAGAATTAAATGAGCCAGGTTAAGAATTCTTTTAAAATTAAAAATTATATGTAGGGAAGTGCAACACTCGACTTGATTCGAAAAAAATTAAATTTTTAGGTTTGATGTGAAAATACTCGACTCATAATTTCATAAACTCGACTCAAAAATTCAAAATAAAGTTTGAATTATAAAATAGAAATTCCAATAACTCGACTTGACTCGAAAAAATTAAATTTTTTGGTTTGATGTGAAAATACTCGACTCATAATTTCATAAACTCGACTCAAAAATTCAAAAATAAAGTTTGAATTATAAAATAGAAATTCCAATAACTCGAAATTTTTAGTAGTTAGTGGACTAAATTTTTAAGTTTGAGTTATTAAATAGGAGCAATTTGGGCACCTAAGTTTCAAAGGGTATACTTTGGGCACCTATTTTTCATCTAAGCATTTATAATATTATTGTACTAATTGATTGTAAAGTTTTAGGATTGAAAAATGAATTTTTAAAAATTTAAGGGTGAAATTATAAAGAAACATTTTTATTAGTGACTATAATGTTTACTTTTTTAAATTGAGGAGAAAAAATGTACATGAGATAAATTTTAATGGCTATTGCAGTAATTTATCCTTATTTTAATTTCGCCACATCAGCAATCCGTTAGGGGACTAACGGACTATAACGTCGGAGTGACCAAGTCTTTACACATCGAAAACGTAGATGACCACTTATTGGCACTTTTCAAAAGTAGTGACTAAATCTGTACAAACGGGAAACGAAAGTGACCCCTGCAGTAGTTTACCCTATTATAAATGCTTAGATGAAAAATAGGTGCCCAAAGTATACCCTTTGAAACTTAGGTGCCCAAATTGCTCCTATTTAATAACTCAAACTTAAAAATTTAGTCCACTAACTACTAAAAAATTCGAGTTATTGAAATTTCTATTTTATTATTCAAACTTTATTTTAAATTTTTGAGTCGAGTTTATGAAATTATGAGTCGAGTATTTTCACATCAAACCAAAAAATTTAATTTTTTTGAGTCAAGTCGACTTATTGGAATTTCTATTTTATAATTCAAACTTTATTTTGAATTTTTGAGTCGAGTTTATGAAATTATGAGTCGAGTATTTTCACATCAAACCTAAAAATTTAATTTTTTCGAATCAAGTCGAGTGTTGCACTTCCCTACATATAATTTTTAATTTTAAAAGAATTCTTAACCTGGCTCATTTAATTCTTTTCGAATATGAAAAAAAGAGAAAAAGAGAGAAGCCTTCCCCGACCCTTCACCTAACCCCATCGGCCACTCCTCTGATCGCCTCCACCACCCCGTCGTGGCATGCACCGCCGTCACCTCCTTGTTCGCCGCCGTGCCCTGAATCGAACCCCGAGCACCACGCGTAGAACCGACGCTTCGTCTGCCGTGGAGATCGATTTAAAGATTCGACGGAAACCTCCCTCTCGCCTCTGATTTTTGAGTTTTCCGGCCGCTTCGACCGTCTTTTCGTCGTGCCGTCAGTGCCATCGTCATCTCTGAGCCATGTCGAGCAAAACCCAACTGCGCAACCGATCGATCAACGCCGATAAAGGCCTGTCGGAGTAACGCGAGTTTGACCGACTTTGGTTTAAAAATTATATGTAGGGAAGTGCAACACTCAACTTGATTCGAAAAAATTAAATTTTTAGGTTTGATGTGAAAATACTCGACTCATAATTTCATAAACTCGACTCAAAAATTCAAAATAAAGTTTGAATTATAAAATATAAATTCCAATAACTCGACTTGACTAGAAAAAATTAAATTTTTTAGTTTGATGTTAAAATACTCGATTAATAATTTCATAAACTCGACTCAAAAATTCAAAATAAAGTTTGAATTATAAAATAGAAATTTCAATAACTCGAATTTTTTAGTAGTTAGTGGACTAAATTTTTAAGTTTGAGTTATTAAATAGGAGCAATTTGGGCACCTAAGTTTCAAAGGGTATACTTTGGGCACCTATTTTTCATCTAAGCATTTATAATATTATTGTACTAATTGATTGTAAAGTTTTAAGATTGAAAAATGAATTTTTAAAAATCTAAGGGTGAAATTATAAAGAAACATTTTTATTAGTGACTATAATGTTTATTTTTTTAAATTGAGGAGAAAAAATGTACATGAGATAAATTTTAATGGCTATTGCAGTAATTTATCCTTATTTTAATTCCGCCACATCAGCAATCCGTTAGGGGACTAAATGACCATAACGTCGGAGTTACCAAGTCTTTACACATCGAAAACGTAGATGACCACTCATTGGCACTTTTCAAAAGTGGTGACTAAATCTGTACAAACGGGAAACAAATGTGACCCCTGCAGTAGTTTACCCTAATTTAAATGACTAAACTGAAAGCACTCTAAATTTCAATGACTATCCAATAAAAAGCCAGAAACTGAACAATCAAAATTCAAAACCATTCCCAAATTCTTACATGCTAAGCCCTACAATTCCTAGATTTGTAACTGTGATTTCCTGGACGCAAACCCTAAATCTTCAATCCATCAAGCTAAAACCTTTGATTTAGGGCATCCAACTTCAGTTTTCTTCTTCGCCCAAAATCTTGAAATAGCCTTTTACATATTTACCGAAACCAGAAGATTTAGGGCTTTGTTTTCATTTGATTTTAACAGGTGAGAATATTTTTCGAATGCCTTTTTTATTATTTTGGTTTTATTGTTGTTTTTTTTTTTTTAATTTACTAGGTTGTGTTTTTATTATTACCTGTACTGCTGTACATGGCATTATGGAGAAGAATGGTATAATACTTCACCCCGTCGGCTCTGCGAACGTGCTCTAAGGGAGCTGCCTAAAAAGGCTGGGGAACAACTTGTAATCTTGTCTCAGGTTCGAACTATAAGTCCTTTTTGTGATGCAAACTTTTTAGTTTGTCAATTTCAGTTACAAGAAAGACTAAGCAAAATTTGTGTCCTAGATGAATCAATATAGAAAGAAGCTTCCTTTCTTTTGGAAAATGATTTTAACTATATAATCTTGGATGCTACTGTTTGTTTTCATATAATTTTTGAGAATACTTCTTTCAAGTTCGTTTTTTTTACGCACAGGCAGTTTCATTGTTAAACTCCATTTGTTGTATTAAAGAACAAACATGTGTGCTTTTGTTATTATATTATTTTTTTCAAATATACCTTGTAGGGTTATGCAACATCCGTTTCAACTGCATTGTTCTGGGAGGGTCCATACCCCCTTTAGAAGCATAGGCCTCTGTGCTATTAATTTAGAGCTAGAACTGCTGCTGTCTGGAATCCTCTCACCTCATTGATGGAGTTCAAAAACTCCACCGGTGGTGTATGACAGTTGTCCCAATTTTTTCGATAAACATTAGCGAGTTTTCGAAATCCCTTTATTTCTCGTAACGGATTAGACTAAATCTGAAGAATTAACCGATTTGTTTCATTCGATTTGGTTAGTTAAAATAAGTTTTGAATGCATGTTTTACTATTTAGTATTTTTAATGTAATATTCATTTCATTTGAAATCTGAAGATTTTTTATTGTGTTCTTTTCATTCGAAATCCCTCTATTATTATGATCAATTTTAGGGACTGGGGAGTCTTTTAGAAGGCTTTTGGGTATAATTTATTTTGGGATTTCCTCAGGGTTTGTCCTCTATGAAGAATAAACTCCGTTTTTTAATGAATTTTTCATAAATTCTTAGATTTTAAAATGTTATCACGAACAGAATCAATGTTAGCACATTTTTAAAGACCACCAATAGAGCGGATCATTGACATGAAAAGTCCTTATTTTGAAGCGTTTATAGTCTTGATCCTGCCTCATAGCATTTTGCCGATCGGTGTATCTCTTGGTATATACTGATCAACTTATTTTGGGTTTATTTCTTCTTCAGTTTAGGTCAATGTTCTTGTTTTCGAGTGCTATAATGTGGGTTCATTAACTATTTGGTTGTTTTAACTTTGTATTATATTTGATGGTTCATTCTCTTAATAACTGCTTGTTGTGTTGTTTCATTAATTTTGTCATTTTATGCAAAAACTTTGCTTCCTGATTTATTTTTCGTGGTTCATTCATAATTTAATTCATACTATGCTTAATATTAATCTTGAAATTCCTACGTAGGTTTTAGTTTTCAGTGATAGAAAAAATGCTTGCCGTTGTAAGTTTAATCTTTCTAGTATTTGTTATTTGATTGTGGGTTTGGGATATCATTATGAAGTAGTGTACTTTGAACTAACCATTTAATCTTTGAATACTGCCTGCAATGCCCTTCATGAGGGAAGACTTTCTAAACTGTTAAAATATAGTTTCCACTAACCCTGTGAAATCTATTTTTATGCATTTGCAGTGATATAAGTCTTGTAATCGGTGGTGGCGAACTATGATTCTTGGAAGTAAATCCATCCGAGAAACCCACTATGATGTTCTATCTGTGAAGGAAGATTCGAGTTATGATGAAATTCGTACAAGTTATCGAAATGCTATCCTTAATTGTCATCCAGATAAGTTAAATTCTGATTACGAGTCTGGAGAGAGATTTTTGAGAGTACAAAAGGCTTGGGAAATCCTTAGTGATCCCAATTCGCGGACAGTCTATGATAGGAAACTGCGAGATTCAAGACAAGATGTAGTGGCCTCGGAAGATATTGGCTTAGATGATATGATGATTGAAGATGCTGGTGAAGTCATGGAGCTTTATTACCAGTGCCGGTGCGGTGATCACTTCTCAGTTGATTCTTTGGAGTTGACTAAAATAGGGTACACTTTACTGAGGGATGGGACTGAAATATTTGTGAGGACCCCTGATGCTTTACCAGCTTCTGTTGTTCTTCCTTGCGGTTCTTGTTCTCTGCTTGTTCGACTGATGATAAATCCAGATGTTAAAGTTCCAATTGCTAGGTATTTGTGATAGGTTTTGTTTTCCATTATTTTAGCTGAAAACAAGACATGCTTGCTTTGATCGAGTTGGATGGAGCTTGTAATATATCATTTGATTCTGACTTAAAAGTTGAGAATTTAAGATCTCCCTGATTGCGTTCCCCACGATTTGGTTCTTAACAATTGACTTTGAAGTCTTCAAATGTTTTTCTAATCTAAAAATTTAGAAGGCTCGGCCTGCAGATATGCCACATCAACCACGGGTGTTGATTGTTAGTTGATTAACGGTTTTCATCCAACAATAGTGAAATTTGAATGAAAAATAAAACAGCTATTTGCACAAAAAAAAGATAAGACTAAAATGACCAAAATGTAATGTTTGTTTTACATTACATGTCAATAACTAATTTAAAACTATAAAATATTTAATAAAATATAAAAATTTCAAATTTCAAAAAATATTTATAAATTCAAATAAAATTGCATAACTTGTATATAAACTTTCATGTGAGATATTTTGTCAACGATATTAAAAATTTAACATTTTAATTAGTATTATTGTTTAAAAAATAATGATTTTGACTTTTTTTAAAAGATTGAGGACTAAGTCAAAAGTATAAAGAAGATTAAGTAATTAAGATTAAGTCTATCATTATGACATAAATCAATCAATAATTCTCTTATGTCAACCTATGAACTTGTCAATATTAATGCACCGATCAATTTTATTCAATTGTTTGATTCAAGGACTAAAAAAGGGGAAAGTTAAGTGTCAAAAAATGAACCAAATGGCTTTAGATAGCCAATGGTTAAAAAGGATGTAAAACGCCTGTTAGACTTGTATGGGAAAATTCCTAGAGAACTGATTGTAAACTTGTTGCCTACCGTTGTATGACATAAGGGTATTTCAATCCATATGAATATATGATACAACAGAGTTTACACCGACCTGGAATGAAGGATTTGGTTCGAGCCGCATGCTTCTCCGATGGAAACCGGAGACCCACTCTTCTATCCATTTCAACAAACGACACCGTTAAACATCTAGCTTCTCATCTACTTGAAGGTTTAATATCTCATATAAGTTCAGCCAGGAACAAACGAATCCTAGTTACCACCCAATTGGCCGGTCTTCCTGCTTCGTATTTTAATCACGGGCTTATGTTGCCCTTCTAATGCTGCGAAATTTGCATCACCACGGTTAACGATTCGCAAAGGGTGTGCTTCTGTGTTGAATACCCATTCATCCAAAGGGATGACCGTGGGTGGAGAGAAAAGAAGGTAAAGATATTTCAGAGTCTCCGCGAGAAAGAAGCTTTGCATCATGTTGTCTTTAATACCAGTGTTAACCTGAAGAAACCAACAATTAAGAATCACAACACTATCGTCTTCAGGTTAGGCAAAGTTAATATCCCACAAGATATTGCTAACTTGACTAAATTTCAATTTCCTATAATCACTTGCACACGGAAATGTATATAAAAATCTCAGAGAATTCTTTACCTTCACCAGATCATAAATTTCACTCAGTTAGTTTTTGATACTCTTTTTAACAATAGAATAGAACGGAGAGTTACAAAGGAAAAAAGAAAGAAAAACAAAGTTGGTTATCTGCATTTCTTAAAACTATAAATCCTGAACCTATGTTGTCATAGGATGAATAGTAAAATTATTGACACACTAGAAAGTAAGGTAAATAAATATACTGCCAAAAGGGAAGGTTCCATAGAAGGTCATTCACCGTATAATGTTACAAGCCCAAGCTGTTGTCCGTACTAAACGGCTAGTTTTGGGGTCATTTTGTTTTCTTTATGTGCAGTGTTTCACCCAAGTAACTAGTTAATCCTTGTTTAAATTTCAGTTAATCGTTGTAATTAAGCATTGTTAAAGACAGGTTTTCAATTCCCTTGATGAGTTGGCTGGTCCTTGATGGTTTTCTAAATTGAATTTACAAGCAGGTTACCATGAAACCTCTTAATGCCTCATGTTCTCATCTTCTAATCGGATTAGCTCTTCAATCAACTCTTGGTCCTCACAATTTACTGAAGAGCCTAACAATTTGCTTAGTTCCCATATTGATTGTGCTTCTTACCTAATTATTTTCCCTCAACCATGTGAGAAAAGGGCCATGGTGGCCGGAGATGCAATGAATAATGGTGGTTTGTGTGTGATCGGTGGTTAGAGATTTGTTGTTTAAAGAAGATGAGTAGGATATTTTCCAGAGAGAACAATGTGTTTCTCTGTATTTTCTTATTATTCTTAATTATCAAATGTATACAGAGTAAGCCTTTAAATAGGCTGATATAGAGTTTAATATAACTAGAACTATACTTTTGTCTTTAATTTAAATAATACTTATTCCTAATTTAAATAAGACTTCTAGTAAATCTAAACTACTGATTAGGAATAAACTATAATTACACATTAAATAAAACTCTAACACTCCTCGTCAACTTACACTCCCCCTCAAGCTCTAACACTTCTCAGATAACTTACAAACCACACACTGTGCTAGGGAGATAAAAAAATATCTCAAAGGACAAGAAAAGGTAATCAGGCATTAAGTATGTATTCATGACCAAACTAGCTAAAGTACTGAAAACCTATACTAAGCTTCTAGGAGTTTTTTTTTTATTATTAAAAATTGTGATCTTTGAAAGGATTCCAAAGAACACACAAATATAAACACGGGTAACATGTGCTGGGGGTTTGATAGAGCACTTACATCTTTCAGTCCAACATATCCAGATTCTATCCGAGAGTTCTTTTCAAATGCTTGAAATATATTCCAGCCCCACTCTTGATATGTCCTATTACCAGTTAAGCGCCACAGGTAAAAGAGTGATTCAACTGTCTCCGGTCTCAATATGTTCCAGGATGTGCCCACACTCATGTCCTGAAAAGATTACATTTAGAACTATCACCATATAACATTATAAGAGCTCGTATATCATTGAGAATAATGCTAACTTACCTGTCCGGAATTAAAGAAATAATTCTCTCCAGCTAACTTTGTTGGTGTGGATTGGTAGAAATTATAACAAGTCCAAGCAAGCTGCATAAGACGACAAATAATTCAGGAGCCAAAGAATCAACTTCTATTCAAATGGATTATACAGGGGAATGCAAGTATGAGGAACCCAACCTATCTAAAACCTGCTTATATCTAATCAAAACCATTCATTTGACACCCTTTCAAGAAAGCACAATATTTTACATACCCCCCCCCCCCCCCAATAAACGGAAATAAAAGAGAGAACTGCAATCACATGTTCTTTTATTTGGAAAGCAAGCAGAAGAGCAAAAAACGGAAGCGGATATGAAGCCAAACTCTTCATCACCACAAACCGCACATACGAGGGAAATGTTCCTATAATAATGCATTTAAGAAGATAATGCTATATGGAAAAAAGGATACCGAGGAAAGAAATCTACAGCGCCAACAGGAGAAGCACTAAGTTCATCATAAATAAATTGGTTGTAGACCCCTACCATTTTTTCTTAAATAGAATAAAAGTTGGTATGTACAATTTCATTATTGGGTTCCAATTTGCCAAAGGGAAAAAATTTCTTCTAATAGAAGGCATGAAGAAATTCTTATCATTGGGAATCATATAGAAAAAAAAATGGTTTAATTCTCCTTTATTTAGCAAGCGACAATCTTAACCTATCTAGTTTATTCTTCCCGAAAGATGGGTAAGACCTTAAGGCTATGAAACTCCTTTTTAGTTTTGACCGTTAAAGGAAAAGTTATTTCCTATTTCGTGCCAATATTTCCTTCATATATATGCTGTATGAAAACCAAAAAAAAAAACATTAGCAGTAATCTTGGTTACTTGCTAATCTCATGGACTACATCAACTTTCTGTATCAGAGCCAGTAAGGCTAACTTTGATAGTGAAAAATCTATAAACATTTTTCAGTAGTATAACCACGGTGAAAGCATTTTATGCTTGCCAGTTAAAGTCGTCAAAGATACCTCTTCAGCAAGTGAAAGAATTTTCTTTGCCTCATCAGGACCATAACCAGATGAACCTAAAGCCAGCATTCCTGGAGCAAAGCATGCTAATTCATCCATCTGCATAAATATGAAGTATTGAAGCAAGAAGTGAAATACACAAAAGTATAAAATAACAATGCAGCAGTAGTCATAGTAAGCCACATTACCTTGTTTGTCAGTGAATACCCATTTTTCTCACAAATATATGCAAAAGATGACGGTGTCGATCTTCTAATTAAGCTTTGTAGACCTTTCATTGATGTCTCCCACATATCTCTATATCCAACATACCAATGGGGTTTTCTCATTAGAAAGTTAAATTAAAATAAAATAGTTGAGTATTGCATTAAAATCAATATGCTTAAAGCATGAATAAAGGCTTTCAGCATTTTTATTCTTGTTCAAGCTAGAATGTTTTTTTTATTCGAAAGCCCGTTAAGGATTTATCTCTACCCAAACTTCAGCCTTCACCAAGTCTTAACATTTCATTTTCATATTCTTGACTTCAGAACCGAAAAAATAAATGCAAAATATGGAAGTGACATCCATTTTATATTAGTATAATGCATTAGATCCTTGTCACAGTCTGCATGAGCCTAAAGATGAGCCAACAACAAAAGGTGCTTTCATTATAAAGGAACAGAATAAAATAAGCAAAAGTAGACCCCAAAATCACCAAGTAGTGAACAATGAGTCGTTTTCTGAAATATTATGTTAAACATAAACTTGATTATGCAGGGTGGAGGGAGGCTCAGTTCTTTCAAAGACTTGACATTTAAACAAAAATTATTTTAACATCCAATGAATCAGCTATTAATAGCAGCAATTCAAAATTGTAAATTGCGAGAGATAATCGAGTCCTCACCTATAAAGCTTCAAAGATGATGTTTTGTTTCCTTGTATCCAGGCTTTGAGCAGATACTCATAGAAACTGCGATAAACTTACTCATATTACGTAGAACTTCAACTGAAAGAAATGATGATTGTTAAGCCAAAAAAAACAGAAAGGTTGATTTTCAAATAGTAAATACCTGTCGCCCATAGCACCAAATGTTATAGTGGAGGATGAACTGGTTCCACTGTCAGGATTAATATAGATGGGAAGCAGACCATCAGCCGGGAAAGTTTTATTAAGCACAACTATGACCTTCTCCACCTAGTGCATCAAAACACAATCAGATTAATTAGCCACCATAGCAACCAATAGCCACTTTGAAAAAGAAAAGAAATTAACCCTGAATCCTAAATTTCGATTGTTTCAATTGGCTCTACACAAAAGCTAGATATCAAGAAAGAAGTCCTACCGCAAGAATTAGAAAAATGTACATACATATAAACACGAGAGGAATATACCTGTAGAATTGTATGAAATTCTCTCTACTTTCATTCATAAGACAACTTAGGATATATACATAGTTGACTCACTGTTTAAGGAAACTAAATATTCCCTAGTAATTACTGCAATATTTACCCTAACTACCAGATACAAAACTTTAATACATAATATGTTTCTATTCTAATGAGAAATAACCTACACTCCCCCTCAAACTGGTGTATATATGTTGTATATACCCAGTTTGGATGTGAAACCATCAAACATTACTCTTGGAAGTGCTTTGGTGAAGATATCAGCAATTTGATTGGTAGTTGGAACGTAGTTGAGCTTCACAGTTCCGTTATTAGCCTTCTCAAAGATGAAATGTCTGTCTATCTCAATATGTTTGGTTCTATCATGCTGCACTGGATTCTTGGCAATACTTATTGCCGATTGACTGTCACTGTAAATGCCCAATTCTGACTTTTCATCTAGTTCTAACTCAGTGATGAGTTTTTTAATCCACATCCCTTCACAAATTCCAAGGGCCATTGCCCTAAACTCTGCCTCTGCACTGCTTCTAGATATTACAGACTGCTTCTTGCTTCTCCATGTGACTAGATTGCCCCACACAAATGTACAAAAGCCACTTACTGACCTTCGATCTGTTATTTCACCTGCCCAACTCGAATCTGTGTAAACCTTTATTGTTCTGTCCTGGTTTTTTCTAAAAATGAGTCCAGATCCTGGTGTGAACTTTAAATATCTCAAGATCCTATTTACTGCTTCCATGTGTATTTCTCGAGGATCACTCATGTATTGACTTACTATGCTTACTGAATAAGCAAGGTCAGGTCTTGTAAGTGATAAATAAATTAATTTTCCTACCAAACGTTGGTAAGATTCTTTGTTCACTGGATTCCCAGGTTCATCTTTGCTGAACTTCAAGCCTGGTTCTATTGGAGTGTTGGCTGGTCTACAGTCAAGCATTTTGGTCTCTGAAAGAAGATCCAAAATATATTTTCTTTGGTTAATGACTAACACTTCCTTAGATCTAGCCACCTCCATTCCTAAGAAATATCTGAGATTCCCCAAATCCTTTGTCTCGAACTCCTTTGCTAGAGCAACCTTCAATCTTTCTATCTCCTTTGTATCATTTCCCGTGATAATCATATCATCGACATACACAATTAGGAGTGTCATTTTACCTTCTGGAGTAACCTTTTTGAATAAGGTATGATCTGCTTGGCTTTGTTTGAAACCATTCTGAACCATGGCTTTAGCAAATCTGTCAAACCATGCTCTCGGAGACTGTTTTAATCCATACAAAGATCTATTCAGTTTGCATACTGTCCCTCTTGTTGTACTTTCCTTCAAACCTGGTGGAACTTCCATGTAAACTTCCTCCTCGAGACTCCCATTTAGAAAGGCATTTTTTATGTCCAACTGATGCAACTCCCAGTCTTTGTTAACAGCCACTGAGAGTAACACCCTGATGGTGTTTAACTTAGCAACTGGTGCAAACGTTTCTTGATAATCCACTCCATATGATTGAGTGAATCCTTTAGCTACAAGCCTTGCCTTGTATCGTTCAATGCCTCCATTGGAATGATACTTGACTGTGAAAACCCATTTGCACCCGATCACCTTTTTTCCTTCTGGTAGACTGGTTAGGTTCCAAGTATTATTCTTTTGCAGTGCAGTAACCTCATCTTCAACTGCTTTTCTCCACTCGGGACTTTTGAAAGCTTCTTCCACTGTCCTTGGTATTTGCACACTGTCAATGCTGGCTGTAAAAGCTTTCAAACCAGATAACAATTTTCCATAGGCCACAAATTTGTTAATGGGATGAGTAGTGCATTTCCTTACCCCCTTTCTAATAGCAATAGGAAAATCATCTAAATCAACAGTTGTAGAGTCTTGAGGAATACTATTACCTTCTGTTTCCACAGCAGTAGGACTCGAAGCTAGCTCTTGGCAAGTGTTGGGCTGACTAACAGCTTCGGGAAGGGTTCTTCTCTTTCTTGTATAAACACTCAACTGTTTTTCTGCAAGTTGAGGAGTTGGAGATGTGTATGGAATAGCTTTAAGAGTTGGAGGAGGTGTAGTATAAGGGCTAGACATTTTTGACAAAGGAGAAGGTATGTCTACTGGATTACTAGTTCTAGTAATTTCTTCCTCATTTGAAGGAACAGATTGTTGAGGAGAATCTAAACTAGTGGTTTCCGCATTAAGAATAGGCAACAGAAGTAAGGATTGAGAAACTGGTAGGGACTGGAATTCCTTGTATGTCTCCCCCTGAATAGAAGTCCCTGAAAAATAAGGTTGCTGCTCAAAGAAAGTAACATCGAATGAGACATAGGTTTTTCTGGTGGTGGGAGAGTAACATTTGTAGCCCTTCTGACTCGAGGAGTATCCAATAAAAACACATTTTAAAGACCTAGCATCAAGTTTACCTCTATTAGGAGCCTGCACATGAATAAAAGCTGTACAGCCAAAAACACGAAGAGGAAGAGAGGAAGAAAGGGGTTTAAAATGAGGAAACTGATGTAAAAGAGTTTCAGTAGGAACCTTAAAACCAAGAGGTCTGCTAGGCATTCTGTTGATAAGGTAAGTGGCAGTTAAAAGGGCATCCCCCCAAAGATACTTGGGAGCATTGGCAGAAAATAAAAGAGATCGTGTAACTTCAAGAAGATGTCTATTTTTGCGCTCAGCCACACCATTTTGCTGAGGTGTGTTAACGCAAGAAGTTATATGAAAAATTCCCTTTTCCCGAAAGAAACTCCCAAGTGACTTGCTAAGATACTCACTCCCATTGTCACTCTTCAAAATTTTAATAGGAGTAGAAAATTGATTATGGACCATACTATAAAAGTCTTTAAATATTTGTTCAATGTCAGACTTATCTTTCATTAGGAATGTCCATGTTGTCCTAGAGAAGTCATCTATAAACGACACAAACCACCTAGAACCAGAAATACTTTGAACCTTAGAAGGGCCCCAAATGTCACTATGTATAAGAGAAAAGGGAGAAGTAGGCTTAAATTGGGAAGGTACATAAGATTGTCTAGTATGTTTAGCCATTTGACAGAGTTCACAGTTGAAAGAGGAAGGATTCTTATTAATAAATAAAGTAGGAAACATTCTTTTCATATAAGAAAAATTGGGATGTCCCAATCGAAAATGCCACATCATAATATCATTTGAAAGTAAATTGGAAGGGAAAGCAGAAGTGTGAAGACCAATTGAACTAGAATGAATTGAGGAGGACAAGGCATCAAGGACATATAAGCCATTAGACAGCCTAGCATTGCCAATCACCAGATTCGAACCCTGCTCCTGAAAAACACAACCAGTAAGGCCAAAGTGAACATCACAGAGTCTCTCTTTAATTAATTGTCCAACCGATAACAAATTGCATGTAAGGTTAGGGACATAAAGAACAGAAGATAGTAGAATTTTATCACTTAATCGAATTGAACCCCTGCCAAGTACTGTGGAAAGGGAACCATCTGCAATCTTAATTGTGGATTGAGGGCTGGATCTTGAAAAAGAACAAAACAGGCTGAGATTGCCTGTCATATGGTCAGAAGCACCTGAATCTACTATCCAACTAGAGGAGAGACCTGAGGATGAAGAACTACCTTCAGTTGCTGTGAAAGCTGTAGTGGTAGGAGGAGATGAGATGCGGCTCATGAGTTGCTGAAGTTCAACAATCTGTTGGGGACTGAAGCTGCTGGGCAGGTTTTCAGAGGCAGCAACATAAGCTTCTTTCAAGGGTCGAGGTTTGACATTTAGTTTATAGGATGTGATTGAAGAGTAAGAGTTTTCTGACAGTGGAATATCAGAGGAACGAGGGTTTGTGAGAGAACTGACTTCAGAGTCAGATTCCATGGAGGACGAGATTTTTGGATCGAAAGAAAAACTGGAGAGGATCGACCTAATCTGATACCATGTAGAATTGTATGAAATTCTCTCTACTTTCATTCATAAGACAACTTAGGATATATACATAGTTGACTCACTGTTTAAGGAAACTAAATATTCCCTAGTAATTACTGCGATATTTACCCTAACTACCAGATACAAAACTTTAATACATAATATGTTTCTATTCTAATGAGAAATAACCTACAATACCTTCTCCTGATACTTGGGATCTCCTGTTCTTTGTGAAAGTGCAATAAACTCCAGTTGTTCAGTCCCTGAGTCTGCAAGAATGCTTTGACCCTAGGGAACAAGGTAAAAAGCAAACTCAATGAAATAAATATATAAGACAAATATCTAATACAAGCTCCAAATTCAAATAACAGAGCTTTCTGCTTAGTAGGTAACTTTTTTATGGATAGAATGACAAACTACCATATGAAGGACAACGAAAGACCTAACAAATTAATTGCCAAAAGCAGACATAGATTAATCTCCAGGGCACATGATCTCATTTGTTGGACAGGATAACCAAATAATAGTTTCAAGTCAAACTCATTTGAGCTTTAATCTCAACTAGAGGAATCAACTACACAAATACTTCTGCAGAATTCCACTAAACCAACACATGTTCCATTAAGTCTTCAGCACCGCTAGTGATGTCTGATGCACAAGGATTTGTTTACATCAACCCAAAGCACAAGATGATAGAAATGCATTTGCCCTAAAATGTAAGGTGCTAAGGTTTGTATATTAAAAAATAATAATAAATAACAAACACATGCATATACATATAAGTAATACAATTCTACACATTGTCTAAAAAGCTTGAAATCTATACACTATTAATTGGCATTAATAAATTAGCTCCATTCAATCAGCTAATTTATTCAAAAGATCAAGTTCTATCAGTAATTAACTAAAAGTCGTCATCAGACACTAGCTCAATTTTCCTTCTCTTCCATACTGATGCATGTTACATCGTAAGATCGTAACAATGCAGGAGCTTTAGTTTTTCTATATTAATTTTTTACTTCAGTAATATTTATTAATTATAAGACCTTATGGATGGCTAAGATTATAAGATATCTTTAGGGTTTCAATCTAGGGTTAGGGTTAACTTTATTGGTAACCTTAGGAAATAAGCTGTAAAATATTTACATCCACATTATTCTCTTTATTTTCTTGAATTAATAGAAAGAAACTAGTGATTTTATAATCGTAACTTTTCTAAAGTCCCATCTTTCTTACACGTTTGTTCATCCCTAATTTATTGATTCTCTGTTGTTTCTCACTAAACCACATCATATGTTCAATACGAAGGTGCACATAACCATATTATTGATCTTTATTTTAAAGAGCATTTGAATTATTCCTTCTTTTTACTAAAGCAGCCAAAGGGACACTTAAGTTGTTCTTGCTTTTATGTGCCTTGACAAAATTGTGTCTAGGTGCAAAAGCGTGCACCTTGTCAAAGACATCCCTTAACCAAAAGGGGTGCAAGGAACCTTTGCTAATTTGGCACTGATGCTAGGTGCATACTTTTATATACTAAGTACCAATCATCTTTAGGATTACAAGGAGATGGAAATTGCAAGGAGGCCATAACTTGCTGATCCAACAGCAAAAAAAACAGAGCTTCCAACTGGTGTAAGCTAGAGAGGTCACAAACCAAGCAATAGCTTATTCACGGTATTTAAAAGAAACTTTCATAGCATTAGCATCAATGCAATGTTGTAAAAACCAGACTAGAAGTCGAACCGGATTGACTTTCGATTTCAAGTTCAATTTCAGTTTAAATAATAATAATAAAAGCTGTGCATGGTCCCGTTCACTAGCAGTGCTTCAAATTCACTAGCTGTGTCAACCATAAATGATCTTTTTATATTGGGTTTGGCTAATCTATGCCACAAGACATAGGATAAGGGTGCTATATTGGGTAACTATTTGAATTTTACTTTATAACATAACATAACATCATTTAAGAGATTTTACTTCGAAAAGGCACCATAATTACCTAATATAGCACCCTTATTCTATACCTTGTGGCATAAGTTAGACGATTCCTTTTATATTTAAATTTTTAATTTTTAATATATTTATTTTTACTTTTCAAAACTCCTTTAGCTGTACTACAACTATTAACTATCCTAATATTAAAGTATAGCCATAAATAGCCTCTTTTACCTTTCAATTTTTTAGTCCTTTAATATCCTTCTTTTACTCAGAAATTTCTTCATTTCTTTATGTTTTTGCAAACACTTTTTTTCCTTCCTTACTAATTCTACACCTCTCCAATCTCCACCCATCATCTTAATATCACAGTTTTTTTTTATGCTAAGATTGTTCGAAGGAAACATCTACTTGATTAAAAGAGGAGGAAATTTGTAAGATTTGTTTCTTCATAAAGAAGAATGTTTGAGGCACATCAAAGAAGTCTTAGATATTGTTTTAGTCCTCAGTTTTCTCCACCGACTGTCTGATTGTTATTGTATATACTTATTTTCTCTCCTTTATTTTGGGTCAAATGAAAGAGGACTGCAGCAAGCCTTGATGAAGATCGAAGAAAATGGCAGAAAATGTCAAAAACCGGTTTAGACGATCTGAGTTTCGGTTTTAAATGGTTTAAACTGGTTCTATGAAAACCCGGTTCTATAAGTTCATAACACTAGTTGAAGCACTGGACCTGCCGGTTCCCAGTTCAACCGACCGGTCCGGTTTCAACAATACTGCATCAAGGAGAGTAAACACTAAACAGCAGCAATGCAAAGAACTTACCCCACTCCACCCCGGGTTATGTGGATTTCCATGAGCCAAGTTGATAACATTATAAGGGATCCCAGTGGAAGTATCCCATGCAGGTAGCAATCTATCTGCAATATCTCTAGCTTTTTCAAGGAAAACCTTGTCCCCTGAAAGATCATAAGCACTTAGAAGTCCACCTACAACTCTGAATTTTCAATTAGAATTAGATATGAAAAATTAATCAAACATCAATGTGAATTTAAAATTAAACAACACCAGAAGGGGGGAAACTATTTAGATGGGGAAAATGGATAATAACTCAGAATAGCTTCCTGGAAAGAAAACTAATGCATATATAAACCAGAAAAATGCAACCTTATGGTTGTCTCGAAAACACTGGCGTCATAGTCCTTGTTAAAATCCAATGACTTTGCAACCCACCTGCAAGCAGTAGCACCAAAGTAGCTATTAATAGTAGCTTAACCATAATACCTCTAGGAAAACAGTATATTATCTGTAATTCCCTGCTCACCAGAGCACCAATGATCACACCCCAGCATTATAAGAACAACCCGAACGTAACACTCCTAGCTATCACAACCAGAGGATCACGCGAGCCAATCAAATTCATATTACTGAACTCAGACAGTTGGAATCAAATTAAGCAAATAACCAACTACAATTAGTAGCCTCAAGGGATACATAGGTATCCTTGTAAACTTGTAAGAAAAAAGAACAAAGAACAAAGAACAAAATGAGCATCTGAAGAAAATAATAGGAACAAGAAACAGATATGGATTCAGACAAGGAGGTTGGTGGCACAAGAATGAATGCTAAGAATGTTGAAAGATACTTGAGAAACACACAGCAGGAAAATGTGAGTAAACGGAAGGAGGAGTAAGGGAGAGCGAAATGATGAAAATTATATCGATATTTGATAACCAATAAGATCTTGCCCCATATCTATTTTCATCGTTCCACATGTTCAACACTATAATAATATGGCAATCTAAGAGTTTCTTATTGAAAATACAAGGTGAGCTACAATTTCCTTGACGAAAAATGAAACATATGTAAAGCTTTAACAAATAAGGTGAGCTGTTGTATCCTAGAGGCACAGAAGTAGGAAAAACCATTATGTGAAGCCACAAATTGATTGAATCATACATTAACAGTCCAGTATCTCCACACTTGCAGAGTCATTCTTACTTTGAGAAGTGCACTTGTTAGGTGCACAAGCAATAAAGCATAGCCTAGGGGAACAAAATTGAACAATATGAACCTGATTTTCGGTCATAAATGGAAAATTGCAGTGATGGTAAAAAACAATACATCATTACTACGAGAACAGATATCTGATAGGTGTGAGGGACAAGCTGTTAATTTCAAAAAAGATAATATTTCCAAAAAAAGAGAATAGGAAAAATGATATTTTTGCATTGCCACAATTTACCAATGTGGTTATATTAAGCTTATCATTTATTAAAATTCGAAATAAAATGCAAAAATTAAGAAAAAGAATTAGGGGAAGCTTTCACAAAATCCAATTCAGAGAAAATGGAGCTCAAGCATCAGGGAAAGCTCTATGCCTTCTTTTTTCAATTTAAATGCTCCATCTGCTATTTATCTCATGTGCAAGATGCATGTTAGAACCGAATAGAGTATGTTTGTGTATGCGCATGTCTGTGTACGTACATGTAAATAGTCAAAATCAAATAAAAAGATAAGCAAAATTAGGAACTTCCAACAATTTAGAACTTTTTTATGATGGAAAAGATATTATTGTCTCATTGATTAGAGATAAAAAGAAGCTACTTGAGAGGTTAAAGTACTTAAAGAAAATAATTTGTTACTTTGTTATATTTTCATGGTTTAGTTGTAATTATTTTTCGAAAAATTGCAATGCATCATGTGTTTAACTTTATTGATACGTCTGCGGTATACTATTTAGGATGTTTTATATTGATTAGTATTTTACTTATTTCTAGGGGTATGGTTGTTTGGTATTTTGAGCTTATATTACAGTTTAGTTGGTTTAGGGAAGCTGAAGAGCCAAGTGGTGAAGCTGGCATTTGTTGCGCCTAAACTAAAGCACGGTGCAATAATATCAATATAGCCATCACCTGATTGAAGTAGCCTCACCTAGTATATTGTGAGCGGTTTTACTCATCTTGGCTGCACCTGAGTGCCTAGGCAAGCACCTGAGTGCCTAGGCAAGCACCTGAGTGCCTAGGCAAGCACCTTAACCAGGGATTTAATTTGCATTTGCAGCCGTATTTTCGGTCTCAACGCATTTATCACGATTGCATACATAACAAATGCTATTGCGGCCATTGTGGGTATCGTAGTTGTTAATTTTTTTCAAAATCACACAACTCATGGTAGAACATAACAATAGCAACCATAATTACAAAAAAAAATCATTGAAAATGAGTTTTAGAGAGGATTGTGAACAATGGATTTTTATTTACATGAGAACGCATTTTTTATCATTATAGTCACATACATTTATTATTAAAATCATTTTTATTCAATGAATATTAACAAAGCAATATTCTCATTTCTCCTATATTTAATCATTTAAGTTTAATTAATTTTGATATAATCACATTTCTTCAAGTTCAAAAAATTTCTTCCTAATCAATTTTAATAAAATTCATATTCATAAATACATTATTAAAATTTAAAACTTAAATTGTTACACTAAATTTATATTATAAAATTTAATACAATATAAAATAATAATAAATTGTCTAAATCTACATTTAAGTAAAAAATCCCACCAACTATAGTTGCAGACAGCTTTGTTCTCCCCCCGAAAATTCCAAATAGTTTCCCTCAAAGTTTTGTTAAATTTCCTTAAAATATTGCATAATTTTGGCAATATTTTGTCCCAATTTTCTTTCCCTAAATCATCTGAATCTAGCGACTGATGAGAACAAAGCTTGCTGCCCATTAATCTTTTTTATCAATAACTTTCTGTCATTTATTTAGAAAGAATCGAGAAGTAATTGAACCTTTGTACGATCTACTCTACTCGTTTTTTGCTCTGTCGATCTACTTTCCTCTGTTTTCAGCTTTGCTTCTCAATATGGTAAGTTTTTTTTTTGAAAAATTGGGTAATAACAGAATAATGCTCCATTATTACTGCTATCCACCGTTACCCCAGTATTTCGCGGCCACTAACCACCGCAATTGATGTGATTTTTAATTCACACTGCTATTCCGGGATTTAGAGGTGGTGATACCAATAGCGGCCTCTATACCGCTACTTGAATCCCTGGCCTTAACATCACTGCTCAGGATCCTTTTTCTTATTTCTGTTTAGCATTTACAAGTTCCATTCTCAGTTTCAAATATGAAACCAGCTTGTCTGGCTCCGCTGAAACTTTAGAGATCTTTTTCTAACCAACTCCTAGAAGCTCGTATCTTATCACCATCAAAACTCTACCTTAAAATCCAGAATGAGGTTCTAAGTACTTTCAGAAATTCCTCTTCCAAAATGCAGAAACAAAGTGTGAGATAAACTAAACATTTGCTAAGAAACTTCTCATTTGACTCATGTCTTATGGAAAAGAACTAATAACTGCTTATAAATGGTAATATCTCTGTGACAAGTAAATCGCCAGCCCCCCATTGGTAAAGTAGCATGGCATGTAATATCTAACTTATTGGTATGGAACTTCATCCAAATACCAAGCACATGCAAACAGAAATTCAGACCAAGAATGCATTTCTGATTAGAAGATGAGAGAACGAAGGAATCTAGCATAGACACAAAACTTTATATTTGAGGGGGGGAAAGAGACTGGAATAGAAAGTTGAACTCACTCTCTTGCTTTCTGGAACTGCTCATCTAGACCCATAATATATAAAGTATCAAGAGCATCTATTAGTGTTGCACCAAGACCCCCAAAGCTATCAACACCATTCTTTGACTGTGGCTGGTATAGGACATCAAAAGTAAACGAAATCAGCATCTTTGAGGACCCGTCCACATTCTTTTAAGATATGAAATTATGACTATTTGCATCAATTATAGTCTTAATTAACAGAAAAGGCAGTGTTTGAAACAAGTTGAGGTTGCTATGCATAAAATTTCAAGATAGTTTCTGTTTTCTATCATCCAATGTTTTTCAACAATTATAAGTTCATGAATACTGCAAACTGACAATATGTGCTTAATTCTACTTCAAAAAACTTTTGAATTAGTTTCTAAATTGTTCACATTCGACTCTTTGACACTTCATTTCAAGTGAGATTTTATTGCTAACAGAAATTTATGTAAAACATGGTGATGACTGCAGTATTTGCAACGGCCATATCATTTTCCATATGACTGAAGAGCAAGCACTCCGAACCTCATGAAATCAATCACTTTAAGTTCTTCAAGAAAGCTCAAAAAGGTTTGTAAGCTAGTCAAGTTCTGACAAGCAGAATTAGTATGGCAAACATATTGCAATGATATTCAAGTTCACTGAACCTAATGTTGATGTGCAAACTGAACACAGCTAAAAATAATAAAGGCAAAGACAAAATTACAAATTTTGGCAAAAAAAGGCCCCAGTTTGTAGAGCAAATCATTGATATTATTTGTTACTTTACATATCATAACTATGGTAATATGACCAAAAATATAGTAAGCGAGAAAAAAGTCAGGACAACTGCTTGATATAATATACATAGAAAGATTGAGCCTACCTGAAGTTCGTCATTGCCCCATGCATACTTCTCATATGAACTCCAGGCATGAACCATAGCTTCCTTCACTTTTTCTCTTCTTTGCATTTCAATGGGATCCTCCGGCACCGCCTTACTCTTTAATTCCTCCAGCTGAAAGAACCAAAATTTAATCCTCAGTCCATGCTTCTAGTCAAAACTTACTTCACTGGTACATATTAAGAGCAATATAACACAACAGGATCCATGAAGACAGAATAAAAGAAGAAATGCAGATTATTTCATGAACAAATCACTAATCCCACAATTTTTTACAATATGTTGACATGAACTAAAAAATAATGCCTAAATCTAGAGTCTCCAAACCAATTCATCTAAATATTTGTCATTCAACAGCAATAATTCAAAACCCCCTCCCAGAAGGGGAAAAAAGGTTAATGAATGTGAAAAATGGTATTTTACACTTATTCAAATATGTAGGAGAAAATACTTAACTTGAGCATACAAATGGAGCTCTTACCATATCTTGTAATTGGCGCACTTCATCAGTTAACTTGGACACTTCAACCTGCGTGTCAGCATGAGATGTGTTATACACAGGCACTTGAAAAGAATATAGCTCTCATATCCAGTGTGTATCCACTTCAAGTAAGGAATATGAAAACAACAGCCTTCACCTATCATTCTTGCGAATTCATAACAAATATCTACATCATTTTTAAGCCATCAAGTCCATATAAATATTTTTTTTACTCATCTTTAAAAACAAAACAAAAAAATCGATGTTGCCAGAATCAACAAGCAAAACGCTTCATACACCACATTTGAAAATTAGAAAATCTTTTGCTAATTTCTCAACTGTAAAATAGTGAATCAAACCGCAATTAATTCTCCCAAAAGTCAACATCAAATTACCAAATATAGAGAGAGAGACTCAAATTAACGAGTTATCATTTCAAAATAAAAATTCATCCACATTCCATTAACATTATTAGAATTATAGATATGTCCATACTGATTAGTTCTCAGATTTGTCCCAAATTCATGATCTAACAAATCTAACTCATTTCTTCAGGAAAAAAAATATTCCAATTCCTTCATTTCACATCAATTTAACAAAATAATAATTACCTCATCGTTCCTGATTTCTCCAAACACACACACATAGAGCAATACATAAAGTTAAAGAGTGAAAAAAATTAAGGAGATTACCTCGTGTTCTCTAACGAGAGTTTGACGATCCCAAACGAAAAAAGTAGCGGAAACAAAGAGAATTAAAAGCAAAGCCAAACGCTTCGGTCTTTTCAAATAATACGACGGATTACAGTATCTAAATTTACTTGAAGATGGCGACGATCTAATCCTCGCCATTATCTAATTGTTCTTTCGTTAAATAAGATTTTTATTGAGTAATTCGTTAAATAAGAATTGGATCTTCAAAACCAAAGATATTTCATATATAATAAAGAGGGAGAAAGGAGGATCAAGAAAACTGGGTACAACTGAAAATGAAAATTAAAAGGGTAAATTGCACAGATCATCACTCAATAATCTTTTCACTCCTATTTTGGTCACTCAACTTTCAATTTTTCCTATTTAACAACTGAACTTTTTACATCAAAGGTTTTTTTGCCATTCACGAATATTTTATTATTATTTTCGAATTTTTTAATATTGTTTAATAGAAAATAATTTAAAATAAATAATAAAAATTTTAAAATTATTTAAACAATTGTTGTCGCTGTCATCACCCGGCGGCCACCATCGACCACCGACGACCTTTAAAACTAGTGGTCGTTTGACCCTAAATTACAGCGGGTGACTCGTTTTGACACGTTGATTCCGAATTCGGTAGTTGTTTCACCGGAAAATGTCCTGAAACTCGTGAATCTCGATATAAACTTTTCAGTTTCCTCACTTCAGATCTCTTTTCCGTGAATTTCGAAGCATTTTCTGACAAAATGAAGGCTGGATTCGGACTTAGGGGAGTGAGACGAAGTAACTGGTGAAATAAGGGACCGAACGACCACCATCTACGGCTGTCGGCGGCGCAGCAAATGGTGGTCGGCGTACAATATGATTTTTCTTTTTTATTTTAAATTATTTTTATATTAAATAATATTAAAAAATTTAAAAATAATTAATAAAATATTCGTGAGTGACCAAAAATGTTTGATGTATAAAGTTCGGTTATTAAATAAAAAATGAAAGTTGAGTGACCAAAATAGGAGTGAAAAGATTGTTGAGTGATGATCTGTGTAATTTACCCAAAGTAAAAAAAACTGAATATTTGAAGTATAAAAAACAATAAAATAAAAAAATTACGTGTAGAATCCAATGTGAGCAATGCTAAAGGTTGAGGTGCTACTAGCAACATTGTTCAAATTTTATTGTGTGTAAAATATGGTTAAAATGTTCTCCAAGTCCCTGCACTTTTTATACATTTAGAATTCAGTCATCTAACTTTTATTTTCAGACACTATCATCTTCTTTTCGGATTCAATTAGAAAACATCGTTAAAAATCCTTTTGTTAAATTCGATGATTGACATTTTAAAATAAAAATACGACGTGGCAACCATGTGGCAAAAAAATAGCATGTCAAGGGATGGACCTAGAGGAGGTGGTCGCCTCGCTAAAAATTTAAACTTTCTATATGATTTAAAAATTCTTTAGAAATATTCTATGTATTTCTTATTAAAAATCTATTTTCGCCCCTAA
The DNA here is from genome assembly GCA_958450335.1 of Hibiscus tridactylites. Classification (NCBI taxonomy): domain Eukaryota; kingdom Viridiplantae; phylum Streptophyta; class Magnoliopsida; order Malvales; family Malvaceae; genus Hibiscus; species Hibiscus tridactylites. The sequence continues at coordinate 11,700,318 of OY288265.1, forward strand.
AATTTTATAAGTTCATCACCCTACAAATTTATAGGTTCGCCCCCTAATATAAAGTTATGCGTCCGTCCTGTCAATTGACCTAAATTTAACAAAAGAATTCTAACCATACTAACGATCAAACACAATTTTTTAAGGGTTATATTTTGATACATAAATTGGGTAAAAAATTTACACAACCCTCCATATTTAAACTATAAAATCTAAAACCTAAATTCTTAACCCTAACACCATAAAACCTAAACAATAAACTTTAAACCCTAAACTTTAAATTCTAATTATAAATCTTAAATTTTACACTCTAAACCCTAACCTAAATTCCTAAACCCTAAAATTAAAAGGCTTGTGTAAACTTTAGAGAAACTAAACTTTAGAAAATAAAACGTTTAACTACAAAATAGTGTTCCCAAATTATATTTTTTTAAATAATTTTTTTAAATCTAAAACTACTCAAAATCTCAAAAATATTCTCAAATTCCTAAAACTCTAAAATCTTAAAAAAGTGTGCCAATCGAACGTAAAACGGTTGAAGCCTTTCGCATTTGTCATTCGTCGCTCGATTGGCACGCCACTCGTCAGATACCAACAATGGGTGGCTGTGGAAAATGGGTGGAGACCTCTGGCGACGGCGTTGATGGGGTCTAGTGAGGCTATCGACGACGACAATGGCATTAATTTTTAGATTCAGGGTTTTAGTGAGACTGTTTTGTAATTTCTAAAAATTTTGTGATATTTTTAATTTATTTTATTTTTTAAAATAAAAATAAAAGTCACGTGTCAAGCTATAATTGGGTGATGGTTTTTTTTGACAGATTGACTTTAAAATGAGCAAAATGAAACATTAAACACTATTTCAGCCAAAAAAATATTTTTGACACCTATTGCAAAAAGAGTGACAAAGTTTGAGCATCTATTTTATATTTAAGCCAAAATAAAAGGTAGAAAAACTATTTTTTTAAATACAGTGGATTATATTCAAAGTGATATGATTACAGAGGTATCACACCGCAAACATTAAAAGTTCAACGCGTAAAAATAAATACAATAAAACTCTAAGGGTGTAAAAGACATTAAAATATAAAATTTATTACTTTTCAGAAGGACTTGAATAAACTTTTGAATGAAATCCAACAAACTACTTTGACTAGAGTGCTCTACGAAGAAAGCAGATTCTTCTGCTACTTGTTCTTGGTATATCACACAACAACAAAAGGGAATCATAAGCATATATCGATCGGCCTCCTTCGCTGACATAAACGTTCGTTGATACTCGTCACTCGAAGGTTAAACTATCAAAAGACAGACAACTGTCACAAAGATGAGAAATTGTATCATAGGTTCGGCTCTCCACGTCATCTATCGTCCCAACCAATAAAAAGCATATATTTCATTAATTTTTCTATGTCATCTTATAACCAAGTGAATCTACAATTGGTAAAAAAGTGCATTTTAATTTAATTTACAGTAAATCTGAGTGAAGAATCACTTAGTAAAAAGATGCCATGAAAAACATTAATAAAATGGATGCTTTTTATTAGTTGGGACCATGGATGACGTGGGGAGCCGGGCCTATAATATAATTTCTCCACAAAAATAGACTATGACTACTATAAAAGCAGACGAAGAACTGTCATAAAAGCAAACGAAAGGACTGTTATAAAAGCAAATGTAATATGAATCTGGCAAAGTAAAAATAAAAACAAGAAAAAAAAAATCAAAAATAAAGTATTCATCAGTAAAGATGAATTTTATTTATATACAAAACTAACAAAACGGTTAAAAGTCGTCGTCGATGAAAAAACAACTTTAAAGAATTAAAAATTCTTTATAAGCACGACAGAGCAAATGAAAAACTAAATTTTAAATGCATGAAGAATAAAGGAATTTGAAGCATATTTTAATTGTAAAATATATGGGTAGGTTTTTCATCTTTAACTATTTATGGGTTTTAATTTTTATCAATGACGGAGCCATCCTTTAGCTAGAGGTATCACATGACACTCTAAATATTTTAAAGGAAACTTTTTTCTATAAATTTAATATAAAATAATATTAAAAATAAAATTAACACAATCTTAAATAAAAATTAACACACCTTGAAAGAAAATTGACACTCTTAAAAGGAATTTGGTGCCTATTGTTTGTTCTCATCTACTCAAAAAAATTTCATAAAAATTTTAAATATTGATACTTCAAACTAAATTTTCTGGCTTCATCCCTAGGCTTTATTCAGGTGGATTCGGATCATCAATTTGTTTAAGTATTATAATTATTAATTTTGTGTGTTTTTGTAATAATGATATCTATATATTGTATTGAATGATTTTAATTGTCGTCGTACGGAACCTAACAAGTGGTCTCAGTAAAAAAATAGATGATGTTCATTCTAGGAGAGCGAGATTTAAATCACTTTATCCGCAAGGTGTGTGCATTTTAAAATAGTTAAGAATATGTGTAAAAAAACGTGATGATCAAATCATTATATTTTATAAGATAAAAATTATAATTTATAAAATAAAAATTAAATCGAATCGGATCAAATCAAAACTCAACCCAAATTTGGATCTAGCAGTCGTTGGTTTCGCATGACAAGTTATATGACTTCCTTTCTAGAGATTTCAAGTCGTGGATCCTGTTGAATATTAAGAAACCGCGACAGTTCAGCATAAGTTCTCAAGATTGGGATCTTATATTTGGATCAATTCTCTGAAACTTGTGGCTCTCACGAAATGTGATGGTGTTTGATAATCCGATAGAGGAGACTAGGACAATCTTAGAATGTAGTCGTCGACTTCAGATGTTATCTTCTACGTCGTCTCAATATGTGACCAGTGTTCACGCGCCTGCTATGTCGGAAACAAACCCTGCAATTTGATCATGCCTACCTATTGATTGGGTTAAAGTGAATATGGACGACACTTGTAATCTGAGCGATGATAGAACCACATGTGGTGGAGTAGGGATGGATCACACTGGCCAATGGAGATTTGATGTAATGACCTGAATTTTAGAATTCGTGGGTCAAATTAACCCGAGTCTTGGGCCTTGCGTGTTGGGCCAAGAAGTTGAGCCATTTGAGGCTTAATGGGCTTCCTTATAGGTTTTTTGAGTTGTTGGGCCTTGCTTGTGTGTGTGGAAGAGGAGAAAAGGTAATAAAGTAATATATCCCCTTGTTTGTAATGGGAAAAGGGCTGAGAATTCATTAAGGTGGCTGCAAAAAGGAGGATTGGTGATATCACATTGTCTCCTACCTCCATCTTCTTCTCTACACACTTGCACCCGTCCCTTACTCTCCCACACAGTGAAAGCTTGAATCTTTGTCGTTTAGAGTTGATTCTTGAATTTTAGGTTTGAGGAAAGTTGATCATCTTTCAAGGATCTATCTATCAAGGTATGAATGGTTGAGTTTGGTGGAAGTTGGAAAATGAGTGTCTTGTGGGGGTTATAAAGGAAGAACGAGAATGAAAGATTTGACTCTGTTTTTTTTAATCCTTCATTTTTCATATTTTAAGTTTCTAGCAACGTTTTAACTTGTTTTACAACATCTCTTTGTATTGAAAGAGGTCGTGGAAGCTTCTAAGGCTCAAGAGAAGAGGGAGCTTGAGGTGTTGGCTTGGAGCTTCGTTTGCAGCTTATCATCAAAGTTGGTACATTACTAACTCTCTTGTGTTCTTGGAAATCATTAATGTGTTTGCCTTGTTGCTAGAATGATAAATTAGTTTCTTGAATGCTTGAGACTTCATTAGTGGTTAATCTTAAATTTAGTGTTAAAATGACCTAAAAATGGTATGAAACCACTTAAAATGCCTCTCATAACTTGTAGGTTTGTTTTGGGGTCTTAGCTTTGTGTGTTGAAGGCATGAGAGGGGTTCTACAAACTCTAGAAAATGAGTTCTGGGTTCGAGTACCGATACGAGTTAAACGCGCATCGGTACCTTGTGTCCTTGTGGCTGAAATCAAGCTTTCCTTAAAGGGCGTATCGGTACGCCTAAGGGGTACTGGTACCCTTTGTTCCATCAAATTTTAGTAGCCAAAATGGGCATCGGTACACTTGAGGGTGTATCAGTACAACTGGGGTATTGGTACACGACTTCGTGTATCGGTACGGGGTGACTAGTCAAACCCCTGCGAGTGTGAAGCTTGGTATCGATACGCTTGGATGGGTATCGGTACCCTGAAAGTTGTATCGGTACGCGTACGGGGGTATCGATACCCTCAAGGAGTCCTGATTTGACTCGACCCGATTGTGATATTGTTTTAATTTGGGTTTAGGGTAGATTTTTGAGAGAAAAATAATAATTGGGGTGAGGAAGATGTAAGTTTAAGATAAAAAAAATTTAACCCGACCCGAGTAATATTATAAAAGTACCAATATATTTTAACATGTTTATGGAAATATTAGTATACTATCGTCCAAATACTCGTCCATTTTCATTTTGAGTCACGTTGTTTATGTCCTTTATCGAGATTACTTTATTCATAGACGAATCTCTAATGAATAAGTCCTTAATTTTCTACGATGGATATACTTTTTTTTTATCTTGAATCTCTCTCAAAAGGGTATTTTAATCAAGGATGATTCAAGTGACCCGTTGAGTTATAAAAGTCTACTCGTATGTGAAGAAGAAGATGTCTCTCTTTATTCCAAGGTTCTTTGTCTAGCTTTGTTTGAGCTTGAATCAATTCTTTTTTTCTTGTTGTTTTTCTGTGTGTTGAGCCTGTTTCGATAGGTCTAGGTTATGATGATGGTCGTCTTTTGGGATGTCTTTTCTTTGTTGTTTTTTTTATGTTTAAGGAAACTTTTTACATAGGGATAAGATCCAGCTATATAATGTAAGAATTTTTAATTTTTATATGTTTTTAGGATCGTTGAATGTGTAAAATGGATGATTGAGATTAACAGTGGATTATGTGAAGATTATCACTTGGAAAAGAAAGTAAGGAGTTAATCTCAGTCATCCATTTTACCTATCCAACGATCCACGAAACGTGTAAAATTATGAATTTTACATTTTATGTACGTGGATCATATATCTTTTATATATTAAAAACTCTATTTGGTAGTGCCTAGAGCTTTAGAGAGACCTGACTCGATAAGTTTTTGTTTTTATTTTTTTGTCTGACCATTTAAAAAATCATAGTCAATTAAAACATGACACCCGAAAATGTTTTAATTTATAACTTCTTTTTATTTTTTTAAAAAGTGATACTTATTTTGTATTTTTTGAAAACCCCATAAAACCTAAAAATTTCTAAAAAAATACCTCATTCCCCCAAAAAAATCATAATCAAAATTCACAAATTTCTAAATTCATCCCATGTCTTCTTCGTCCAACCAACTACTACCAACAACCCCTTATGTTGTCGGACAACCACTATTGAATACTCATTATTTCATTACTTGAAATCGATGAATATTGTGTCGATAGAACGCTGAACATAAAATCTCAAAAACTTCTAATCGAGCGATGAACAACAAATAAATGAACGCCATATAACTTTGTTGATAGAAGGAGATTTTATTACAACGACGACTTGACAATCGATGATAATAATTATTTTTTTAAATTTTAGAGTTAGTTATGTGAGAATTTAGGGATTTGTGAGAATTTAATTTTTTAAGGTTTTCAAGTAACCATTAATGTAAACATTTCTGAATGAAAATACAATATTAATAGATTTTGCACATGTTGCCTTTTCTTTTACACTTCACTCTTTAATTCCTCCGATCGCGCGCACCACTTTTGATATATCATAGGTTATTTAATTTTCATTATTTATAATAATAGGTTAATTTATCATTATAATAATAGGTCAAATATCTTCAAATCTAATTAATTTAATATATAATTTATTGAGTGATTTCGATAATAAAAGATAATAATATTTTTTTTAAAATTATTTAAAGTTAAATATTATAGTCCATAGTTGAACCCAACAAGTATTTCAATTAAAAAATAATTGATGTTTATTTTAGGAGACACATGTTCAAATCACATTGTCATAAATATAGGCGTAAAAACTCATTTGACCTGAAAATTCGACTAAAGTTAAGCAATCCAAAGGTTAACTTGATATTGACTAGAACTGAAATCAACCGGCCCGAAAATTAACTGACCTGATATGATCCGAATAACCATAAACTTGAACTAAAACCGAACCAGATCCAAACCGAAACCAAATGTAGTTAAATTCAAAATGATATGAATCGAAATTATTTGAACCAAACCTGAACCGAGGGATCCATTTACAAGGGAGATTTTTTTTAAATAAAAAGAAATAAAGGGGTAAAATGGGAAAAATAGGAGAAAGGCGCACAGATCAAAGAAACCCAGATTTGGCGGGGCATTGGTTAAGTTGCAGGGAGAGTTGGTGCTTTTTCTTACTCATTTCTGACAATATTCTCTCACTGTTTCCTCATTTGTTTTTAAAAGAAAAAAAGCATTTCTTTTACTTAATTTAATAAAGAAAATGTTCAAATTTAATTTAAAAGAAACGACTTTTGCTTATGAGGAGGCTAGAACGGAAAGGAAAATGAAAGAACAATTTACCTTTAATTTATTAGGATTGTTTAACATTTATTACTATTTTCTATTCCCAAAAAAGAGAACATCACTCTTCTCTCCTCACTCATCACACTAGTACAGATTACTGTGTTTTTCTCTTCCAACAAGGCAACCTTGGGGTTATATATATACTATATATTTGTGGGTCTTTGTTTATTTAAAAAAAATAAAGAAAAAGAAAATGAGCTTTTGTTAAAACTATGGTTGATTTAGTTGCTTTTTTTTTAACTTTGTTGTAGGTACTTTCTTCTACAAGTGTAATCTCGGTTACAAAAATCTGTTTTTTTTTTTTTTACTGAGTAGCGAGTGAAATGCTAAAATAAAGACACTTGTGATTTCACTTTTTTGCTTTCATGGCTTTGGGGGTGTGGGGTTTGAACTTTTCGTCACTGTAAATTCTCTTGCTGGGGACTGGGGCCTTAGCAAAAAAGGCCATTTTTGAAAACATTTGGGGTTTTTTTATGCTTTCTTGGTTGCTTAGTGATGTGCTTCTTTTGGAAGCTTCAATGGTGAGGAAATGACAAATCTTGTGAGGATTTAGTGCTTCTGCTCATGTGTCAATTGCTTCTAAAGAATCTTTTCAGTTGCAAACTTGAGCTGTTTCAGTTGTTTCTCTTGTTTTAAGGTGAGATCTTCAGGGTTTTTAGTTCATCAGTTGCTTGCTTAAATTATGTTCAAAGGGTCTGGATTTTACTGTTGGACATTTTGTGGCTCAATCTACTGTTTTTACACTTGGCATTTTGGCTTGAAGGTCTGACATTTGTTCAACCAAATCTGTTTGAGAAAAAAGAGGTACATTTGCTGGGATCAGAATATTGTTGTTTACTTTAAAAGTTACTTTCTAAGTATCTTGGTATAATTCTGGGATCTAGAGGTTTACTTTATATTCAGAGAATCTAGTTAAAAAAACTTATTTGGCAGCTAGAAAGTGTAAGGGATGAATTTCTTGAAAGTTAAGAAATTTAGGAAAGTCCACAAGCCAGACCCTGAGAAGGGTTTGGAGGATAATAATGTGCCACAACCAGAAGAACCAAAGAATGGTAATGGTGCTGGTGAATTTGGTTTAAATGGATCATCCAAACCCGACCCTGCTGCAACTGACGTCGAGGATGATGATGATGATGATTTTATAACAAATGAGGTGAAGAGGAGATTGAAAGAACTAAGAAGAAACAGTTTTATGGTGTTAATTCCGGAAGAGGAAGAAGAGTTGTACCTAGAGGACGAGGAAGCTGAGGCTGGTGAGACCAGCTCGAGTGAGTGGAGGGATGTGGAAGCAGAAGGCAGACAATGGTGGGGTGGATTTGATGCCTTTTATGAGAAGTATTGCGAGCGAATGCTGTTCTTTGATCAGATAATTGCACAGCAGGTCAATAATGCCGGTAAATATTTCCATTTTCTCTATTGCATTGTCAAATCTTACAATGGACGAAATGAGCACATAGTCACTTTAATTCAGCAGGAACATATTGTTAGCTGCAGCCTGCATACTAGATGGACATTGTTTCTTGATTGTTTGAATTTTTTTAATTACAAGTGCCTCCCGTTTGCACTTCACTAGCATAATGAACAATTTAGGAGGTCCGAATGTATAAGGTCTTCGTGTGATGGGGCAGGGTTCATGTTTCATATGTCTCACCCCTATCTTTTTGTGATATGAATCTCCATCAAGTTACTTGAGAAAACAAAATTGTCTGAATTAGTAAACCGAATCAGCTTGTGAGGTATGCAACTATATTGAGTATTGGATTATTGAGCATTGCCATCTGCTTAGACTCACAATCAGGTTCCTTGACCTTGTTTAGCTGCTGATTTCTATTATATCCTTCAGATTGAAAAGTATTTTCCTGCAACTCAGTATGTTCGAATTGTGATGGTTCTCTCTTAAATGTTGGGAATAGGGATCGATCCAAGGTTAATTGCTGTCATATTCAGTCATGTTTGTAGTTTTATCATTTCCCCACTTCTTTCTTTGGCCACAGGCTTTAACCTTATTTATGTCCATGAATTGGAGAGATTTTTCTGTCTTGATGAGATCATACAGCTCAGGTAGATGCATAAATGATGAATACTATTTGCTGGCAGTATCCTTTTTCTTAAACATAATTAATCTCCAAGAAGAATAGTACTGAGTACTATCCGTAAGATCATTGGGGCATAAAAGTTTTTTATTGTTAGCACCGAATCTTGAATTCTCATTGCAAATAATCAATTGCCTTACAGGCTCTATAAATCCTTCACCAAAATCTGCATCTAAGAAACTTGCACCCCCCCTTAGTTGCCTTTCCTTGAAGAAGATTGAAGAACCCGATGAAGAAACTGAGCACCTGCAGCAGCCTATGAATGACCCGTATCATGACCTTGAGGCAGCATATGTAGCTCAAATTTGCTTAACTTGGGAGGCACTTCATTGCCAATACACACAACTTAGCCAGCTAGTTTTGTGCCAACCCGATAATCCTGCTTGTTACAACCACAGTGCTCAGCTCCTTCAACAGTTCCAAGTCTTATTACAAAGGTTCATTGAAAATGAACCTTTTGAGGATGGTCTTAGAGCTGAAATATATTCCCGTTCTAGGCATGTTTTGCCTAAGCTGCTTCAAATTCCAAACATACAAGGTAAATCTTAGGGGATCAATCGAGCAAAAGTGGGGAACTTTGATTTCTTAACCTTTTTTTGTGGCCTAGCAATTCTTTTTCAGTTTACAAATTGAACAAGGAAGAACTTGAGGATGTTTTTATTTGCTTTTTGCTTGAAGGGTAATGTTTTGAGTCTTTTCAGGTTTTGATCAGAAGGCTAAGGTGGAAGAGGAATCAGATTATTTGGTCCTTGCTCCTGATATCATCAGGATTATTGACAGCGTTATCCTTACATTCCGGCTGTTTGTAAAAATTGACAAGAAAAAACATAGTTTGTTTGGAAATCAGAGTCCGATGGCTACACCTCTTCAACAAGTTAAATCTTTATTAGAAAAGGTAACTTCATTCTACACTATCCAATTCAACTTTGTAGGATACCACTTGATTACACAGCACAGCCCGAGGTACCACAATCTGAACTAGTTATATAGACTATTACATTCCATGAGAATTGCAACTCAATTCCTGCCCCTTCATTATCAGTAGTTCATTTGCTTCGCTTGCTTTGATGTTCTAATGAGTATCGATGAAAATCTGTTTTTTTTCCGCAAAAATTTTAGTACATGATGAAAATTGCCTACAAACAGAATAAAAGTTGGCCAATTATGGTATACTACTAGAATGCCATAGTTTTATTTGTTTCCAAGGAAAAACAACAGTTTCAAATAAAAGCGCTTTTAAACTGATGAAATTTGGATTTCAAATGAACATGATACTGTACCCAATTTAAGCAAGTTTTTGGTCTACAAACATCACTTTACTAATCCATCACCTGCTATATTTGTATTGGAATATGTTTCTCCGACTCTTCATTTTCGTTGCTTGTGCCTGGCACCATATTTGACACATATTCAAACTTGCATCTCTCATCTGTCAAGGGGATGGTGCTGTTCAAACGACCGACCATACGGATTTACTCATTGTAACCTATGATGTTCTACAGTGTTTTCATTTCTATCTGCAGAAAGGGATGAAGCTGAAGGAACTGCGTAGAAAGAGAAAAGGGTGGAAAAAGAAATCCTGGCCGCTAACACCAGACGATGTTCCGTTGTTGTTTGGTCTCATCGACGTCAAAATTATATCCCGGGTTCTCAGAATGTCAAAGATCAGTAAAGAGCAGTTGTTTTGGTGTGAAGAAAAGATTAAAAAACTAGATTTATGCGATGGGAAATTGCAGAGAGACCCGTCACCCATCCTTTTTCCATGCTGATGGCTGTTGTTCGACCGAGCCGGTTTAATGGAAGACCCCTCTCTTTATCATATAAAACTAAGTGTTGCTGCTGATTTTCTCCTGGGAATGCTATTATCAATGCTTTTCAGTTGCATTGCCATTTCCCAGTTTTTGTTGATTAAACTACTTGTAATTTACTGATCTATTCAATGACATTGATATGTGCTTATGATCCTAACCAAAATTATTGAAAAGTATAGTGGCCTTTATGCAATATTGCCCCAAGTAACTGTAGTTGTCCATGAAGCGAGTGTTGTGTTTAAGTTGTATTTAGGACAGTCTGACTTTGAACTTCATCAAACTTTTGATGTTTCAGACGGATGTTGTGGATGTTGTCTGATATATATTTGGGTAAATTACACTTATGTTTTAGTTTTCTTTCATTTTAATCACTCAACTTTCAGAAGTTATATTATCGTCATTTATGTTATCGATAGTGATCAATTTTTTAATTTGATCCTTACTCTCTTATATATATATATATATATATTTTAAACTATAATTCATCCAGTTAGCTAATTTGGTTTCAATTTTTGTTGAAACAATGCACAAAATTTGATATCTGAGTTAATTTGTTCAATTTCCCCAAATACCTTGAAGCAGGCACATATAATGCAATGGTGGTATTTGAAGTGGCTATTGAAAGGAAGAAGCACGAGTGATGGTGGATGGTGCAATTGTAAGGTAAAATTTGGCAACTCTTTCCGGTTGTGGTGGTTGGTGGAAAAGGAGGAGGTTTGCCCCCAGCAAAATGGACAATAGCCGGTGCTGGTGAATAGAAATAATCTACTTTTCGGTGTTCTTATTTATGTCCCACACTAAAAAATTGAGTTTAAGATTAAGGTTTAGTGTTTAGGGTATTATGGATATGCTGTATTTTTTAGAGTTTAAGATTTAAAAATTATAATTTAAAGTTAAAATTTTAAAAAAAATTACGCATAGAAAGAAACACTAAAAAAACATAATATTTTTGTTCTATGCTCGTGGTAGTGGAAGTGACCTTAGTGGTGTTGGTTTCCTTTTTGTATGAAATATTTAAATCTGCATATTGATTTAGTTTAAGGATTAAGATTCTATACAGCACGTAAATATGATGGTATTAGGCTATGCACCTCTTTTATGTGGATCATTATTATCAATAGCTCTTCTAGTCATTGCATTTCGAAAAGCCATAAAAATTATTGGTAAAAACAATAATTTATTAAATCAATCATTTTCGTTTGGCGAAATCCAATACATGAATGAAAGAAGCAATGTTTTTACTAAACAATGATTTTCTTTCTTCTAAAAATTATTACAGATATCAATTGACTCAACAATTGAATTGTTGGAGTTATCGTATTATTAGTCTCGGATTTATCTTTTTAACCATAGGAATTCTTTCAGGAGCCGTATGGGCTAATGAGGCATGGGATCGTATTAGAATTGGGATCCAAAGGAAACTTGGGCATTTATTACTTAGATCGTATTCGCGATTTATTTACATACCCGAACAAATAAAAAATTTGAAGGTGTAAATTTCGCACTTGTGGCTTCTATGGGATTTCTTATAACATGGATAGTTCAATGTGCTCATCAGCGTCTGACCCTGAGATGTGGATCATCCAAGGCACATTAGCATGGCGTACTTCTCCTGTTCGAACTGGGGTTTGAAACCAAACTTCTCCTCGGGAGGATAGATGGGGCGATTCATGTGAGATTCAATGTAGATCCAACTTTCTATTCACTCGTGGGATCTGGGCGGTCCGGGGGACCACCACGACTCCTCTCTTCTCGATAATCCATACATCCCTTATCAGTGTATGGACATCTATCTCTCGAGCACAGGTTTAGGTTCAGCTTCAATGGAAAAATAAAATGGAGCACCTAACAACGTATCTTCACAGACCAAGAACTACGAGATCACCCCTTTCATTATGGGGTGACGGAGCGGTGGAAATTGAAAGTTTCCACAAGCGCATTAGTTTTAGGATATAGGGAGTTAGTTTAAGGTATAAGGTTTAGAAGTTTAGGTGAGAAGTTAGAATTTAGAGATAGTTGTTTTAATTTAAGGTTTATGGTTATAATTCAAGGGTTATAGGTTAGTGTTTAGTTTTTAGGGTAATATGGTGAGGAATTAGGTTTTAACCTATAAAACCTAAATTATAACCCTAAACTTTAAATTGAAACAATTATCTCTAAATTTAACCATATAGACCTAAACCCCTAAACCCTATACTCTAAACTAACTTCTTATACCCTAAAGCTAAGGCGCTTGTGAAAACTTTCAATTTCTATCGCCTGTGTATAGAATATTTATCCTTGGTTTAAATCATACACAAAATTCGAATACCAATCGCATTACTAAGTGATCAATTATTTTTTTCAATATTCTATTATTGGTTATTTCAATTTAAAATCAGTTAATGAACTGAATAAATTAAAATTTTGATATATAACTAATATATTTTTAATTTTATCAGTTAATTAACTGAATAAATTAAAATCTTGATATATAACTAATATATTTTTAATTTTAAGTTCAAATCTTATTAGTGACTAATAATATTTAAAACCCAGTATTTATATTTTAATCTCAATTATTAAATTCAATCCAAAAAAAATAACAATAAAAAATATCTAATAAAACAAACCCACTTTCAATTTAGAATTACTTTAATTACTATATTGAATAAAAAAATAAGGTATATATCAAGGGTTTTTATAAAAAAAATAGTAATTTTAATAAGGGTAAACTACTGCAGGGGTCACTTTCGTTTCTCGTTTGTACAAATTTAGTCACCATTTTTGAAAAGTGCCAATAAGTGGTCATCTACGTTTTCGATGTGTAAAGACTTGGTCACTCCGACGTTATAGTCCGTTAGTCCCCTAACGGATTGGGAATTAATTAACGAAAAAATAAGGGTAAATTACTGCAATAGCCATTAAAATTTATCTCATGTACATTTTTTTCTCCTCAATTTAAAAAAGTAAACATTATAGTCACTAATAAAAATGTTTCTTTATAATTTCACCCTTAATTTTTAAAAATTCATTTTTCAATCCTAAAACTTTACAATTCAAACTTTATTTTGAATTTTTGAGACGAGTTTATGAAATTATGAGTCGAGTATTTTCACATCAAACCTAAAAATTTAATTTTTTCGAGTCAAGTCGAGTTATTGGAATTTCTATTTTATAATTCAAACTTTATTTTGAATTTTTTAGTCGAGTTTCTGAAATTATGAGTCGAGTATTTTCACATCAAACCTAAAATTTTAATTTTTTCGAGTCAAGTCGAGTTATTGGAATTTCTATTTTATAATTCAAACTTTATTTTCAATTTTTGAGTCGAGTTTATGAAATTATGAGTCGAGTATTTTCACATCAAACCTAAAAATTTAATTTTTTCGAATCAAGTCGAGTGTTGCAATTCCCTACATATAATTTTTAATTTTAATCCGTGTTTGTCAACGGGCAGGTTTAGGCGAAGCTCCGACGAAGCCTTAAACGACAGCGAACCGACGATTGGCGGTATGAGCTTTGTTTGCCTCGACACGAGGAACTCAATAACAGTGACGACGCGGCGAGCGGACAGTTGCGGTGGCCGGAATCGCAGAAAAACAGAGGGGACGAACGAACCTTTGTCACAACTTTCGCGGCAACCGGCGGTGAACTACTGCGAGTGGCGGCTGGGGTTTTGTTCGGGGGACGATGGCGGATAAGGAGGTGATGACGGTGTACACCACCGTCGAGCGGTGGCCGAGATCAACGTGAAAACACAAGCGATGGTGGGTTTCCTCTCTAAGCTTCAAACTGCTCGCCATGGCTGACGACAGTGACTTACCGCGAGTGGTCACCGTGGTTGTGATCAGGGGGAGTGGGCGGACACCATGGCGGCAGCGGTGAAGGCCACGGCCGGGCGGTGTGGCAGATCGGAGCAAAAGCCGGAGCGGGGAAGGTGAGGGATCGAGAGAAAAAAATGGAAGGGTCTGGATATTTTGGGGTGTTAATTATCCCATGTGGGTTTTTGGTTCAGACATTTATTAGATTTCGATTTAAACAAAACAATTAGTTGGGACAAACACGGATTAAAATTAAAAATTATATGTAGGGAAGTGCAACACTCGACCTGATTTGAAAAAATTAAATTTTTAGGTTTGATGTGAAAATACTCGACTCATAATTTCATAAACTCGACTCAAAAATTCAAAATAAAGTTTGAATTGTAAAGTTTTAGGATTGAAAAATGAATTTTTAAAAATTTAAGGGTGAAATTATAAAGAAACATTTTTATTAGTGACTATAATGTTTACTTTTTTAAATCGAGGAGAAAAAATGTACATAAGATAAATTTTAATGGCTATTGCAGTAATTTACCCTTATTTTTTGTTAACCCAATCCGTTAGGGGACTAACGAACTATAACGTCGGAGTGACCAAGTCTTTACACATCGAAAACGTAGATGACCACTTATTGGCACTTTTAAAAAGTGGTGACTAAATCTGTACAAACGAGAAACGAAAGTGACCCCTGCAGTAGTTTACCCTTTTAATAAAAATGTATTAATTTAAAGGGTAAACTACTGCAGGGGTCACTTTCGTTTCCCGTTTGTACAGATTTAGTCACCACTTTTGAAAAGTGCCAATAAGTGGTCATCTACGTTTTCGATGTGTAAAGACTTGGTCACTCCGACGTTATAGTCCGTTAGTCCCCTAACGAATTGCTGATGTGGCGGAATTAAAATAAGGATAAATTACTGCAATAGCCATTAAAATTTATCTCATGTACATTTTTTCTCCTCAATTTAAAAAAGTAAACATTATAGTCACTAATAAAAATGTTTCTTTATAATTTCACCCTTAAATTTTTAAAAATTCATTTTTCAATCCTAAAACTTTACAATCAATTAGTACAATAATATTATAAAGGGTAAACTACTGCAGGGGTCACTTTCGTTTCCCGTTTGTACAGATTTAGTCACCACTTTTGAAAAGTGCCAATAAGTGGTCATCTACGTTTTCGATGTGTAAAGACTTGGTCACTCCGACGTTATAGTCTGTTAGTCCCCTAACGGATTGCTGATGTGGCGGAATTAAAATAAGGATAAATTACTGCAATAGCAATTAAAATTTATCTCATTTACATTTTTTCTCCTCAATTTAAAAAAGTAAACATTATAGTCACTAATAAAAATGTTTCTTTATAATTTCACCCTTAAATTTTTAAAAATTCATTTTTCAATCCTAAAATTTTACAATCTATTAGTACAATAATATTATAAATGCTTAGATGAAAAATAGGTGCCCAAAGTATACCCTTTGAAACTTAGGTGCCCAAATTGCTCTTATTTAATAACTCAAACTTAAAAATTTAGTCCACTAACTACTAAAAAATTCGAGTTATTGGAATTTCTATTTTATAATTCAAACTTTATTTTGAATTTTTGAGTTGAGTTTATGAAATTATGAGTCGAGTATTTTCACATCAAACCAACAAATTTAATTTTTTCGAGTCAAGTCGAGTTATTGGAATTTCTATTTTATAATTCAAACTTTATTTTGAATTTTTGAGTCTAGTTTATGAAATTATGAGTCGAGTATTTTCACATCAAACCTAAAAATTTAATTTTTTCGAATCAAGTCGAGTGTTGCACTTCCCTACATATAATTTTTAAACCAAAGTCGGTTGAACTCGCATTACTCCGACAGGCCTTTATCGGCGTTGATCGGTCGATTGCCCAGTTGGGTTTTGCTCGCCATGGCTCAGAGATGACGATGACACTGACGGCACGACAAAAAGACGGTCGAGGCGGCCGGAAAACTCAAAAATCAGAGGCGAGAGGGAGGTTTCCGTCGAATCTTTAAATCGATCTCCTCGGCAGACGAAGCGTCAATTCTGCGCGTGGTGCTCGGGGTTCGATTCAGGGCACGACGGCGAACAAGAAGGTGACGGCGGTGCATGCCACGACGGGGTGGTGGAGGCGATCGAAGGAGTGGCCGATGGGGTTAGGTGAAGGGTCGGGGAAGGCTTCTCTCTTTTTCTTTTTTTTTTTCATATTCGAAAAGAATTAAATGAGCCAGGTTAAGAATTCTTTTAAAATTAAAAATTATATGTAGGGAAGTGCAACACTCGACTTGATTCGAAAAAAATTAAATTTTTAGGTTTGATGTGAAAATACTCGACTCATAATTTCATAAACTCGACTCAAAAATTCAAAATAAAGTTTGAATTATAAAATAGAAATTCCAATAACTCGACTTGACTCGAAAAAATTAAATTTTTTGGTTTGATGTGAAAATACTCGACTCATAATTTCATAAACTCGACTCAAAAATTCAAAAATAAAGTTTGAATTATAAAATAGAAATTCCAATAACTCGAAATTTTTAGTAGTTAGTGGACTAAATTTTTAAGTTTGAGTTATTAAATAGGAGCAATTTGGGCACCTAAGTTTCAAAGGGTATACTTTGGGCACCTATTTTTCATCTAAGCATTTATAATATTATTGTACTAATTGATTGTAAAGTTTTAGGATTGAAAAATGAATTTTTAAAAATTTAAGGGTGAAATTATAAAGAAACATTTTTATTAGTGACTATAATGTTTACTTTTTTAAATTGAGGAGAAAAAATGTACATGAGATAAATTTTAATGGCTATTGCAGTAATTTATCCTTATTTTAATTTCGCCACATCAGCAATCCGTTAGGGGACTAACGGACTATAACGTCGGAGTGACCAAGTCTTTACACATCGAAAACGTAGATGACCACTTATTGGCACTTTTCAAAAGTAGTGACTAAATCTGTACAAACGGGAAACGAAAGTGACCCCTGCAGTAGTTTACCCTATTATAAATGCTTAGATGAAAAATAGGTGCCCAAAGTATACCCTTTGAAACTTAGGTGCCCAAATTGCTCCTATTTAATAACTCAAACTTAAAAATTTAGTCCACTAACTACTAAAAAATTCGAGTTATTGAAATTTCTATTTTATTATTCAAACTTTATTTTAAATTTTTGAGTCGAGTTTATGAAATTATGAGTCGAGTATTTTCACATCAAACCAAAAAATTTAATTTTTTTGAGTCAAGTCGACTTATTGGAATTTCTATTTTATAATTCAAACTTTATTTTGAATTTTTGAGTCGAGTTTATGAAATTATGAGTCGAGTATTTTCACATCAAACCTAAAAATTTAATTTTTTCGAATCAAGTCGAGTGTTGCACTTCCCTACATATAATTTTTAATTTTAAAAGAATTCTTAACCTGGCTCATTTAATTCTTTTCGAATATGAAAAAAAGAGAAAAAGAGAGAAGCCTTCCCCGACCCTTCACCTAACCCCATCGGCCACTCCTCTGATCGCCTCCACCACCCCGTCGTGGCATGCACCGCCGTCACCTCCTTGTTCGCCGCCGTGCCCTGAATCGAACCCCGAGCACCACGCGTAGAACCGACGCTTCGTCTGCCGTGGAGATCGATTTAAAGATTCGACGGAAACCTCCCTCTCGCCTCTGATTTTTGAGTTTTCCGGCCGCTTCGACCGTCTTTTCGTCGTGCCGTCAGTGCCATCGTCATCTCTGAGCCATGTCGAGCAAAACCCAACTGCGCAACCGATCGATCAACGCCGATAAAGGCCTGTCGGAGTAACGCGAGTTTGACCGACTTTGGTTTAAAAATTATATGTAGGGAAGTGCAACACTCAACTTGATTCGAAAAAATTAAATTTTTAGGTTTGATGTGAAAATACTCGACTCATAATTTCATAAACTCGACTCAAAAATTCAAAATAAAGTTTGAATTATAAAATATAAATTCCAATAACTCGACTTGACTAGAAAAAATTAAATTTTTTAGTTTGATGTTAAAATACTCGATTAATAATTTCATAAACTCGACTCAAAAATTCAAAATAAAGTTTGAATTATAAAATAGAAATTTCAATAACTCGAATTTTTTAGTAGTTAGTGGACTAAATTTTTAAGTTTGAGTTATTAAATAGGAGCAATTTGGGCACCTAAGTTTCAAAGGGTATACTTTGGGCACCTATTTTTCATCTAAGCATTTATAATATTATTGTACTAATTGATTGTAAAGTTTTAAGATTGAAAAATGAATTTTTAAAAATCTAAGGGTGAAATTATAAAGAAACATTTTTATTAGTGACTATAATGTTTATTTTTTTAAATTGAGGAGAAAAAATGTACATGAGATAAATTTTAATGGCTATTGCAGTAATTTATCCTTATTTTAATTCCGCCACATCAGCAATCCGTTAGGGGACTAAATGACCATAACGTCGGAGTTACCAAGTCTTTACACATCGAAAACGTAGATGACCACTCATTGGCACTTTTCAAAAGTGGTGACTAAATCTGTACAAACGGGAAACAAATGTGACCCCTGCAGTAGTTTACCCTAATTTAAATGACTAAACTGAAAGCACTCTAAATTTCAATGACTATCCAATAAAAAGCCAGAAACTGAACAATCAAAATTCAAAACCATTCCCAAATTCTTACATGCTAAGCCCTACAATTCCTAGATTTGTAACTGTGATTTCCTGGACGCAAACCCTAAATCTTCAATCCATCAAGCTAAAACCTTTGATTTAGGGCATCCAACTTCAGTTTTCTTCTTCGCCCAAAATCTTGAAATAGCCTTTTACATATTTACCGAAACCAGAAGATTTAGGGCTTTGTTTTCATTTGATTTTAACAGGTGAGAATATTTTTCGAATGCCTTTTTTATTATTTTGGTTTTATTGTTGTTTTTTTTTTTTTAATTTACTAGGTTGTGTTTTTATTATTACCTGTACTGCTGTACATGGCATTATGGAGAAGAATGGTATAATACTTCACCCCGTCGGCTCTGCGAACGTGCTCTAAGGGAGCTGCCTAAAAAGGCTGGGGAACAACTTGTAATCTTGTCTCAGGTTCGAACTATAAGTCCTTTTTGTGATGCAAACTTTTTAGTTTGTCAATTTCAGTTACAAGAAAGACTAAGCAAAATTTGTGTCCTAGATGAATCAATATAGAAAGAAGCTTCCTTTCTTTTGGAAAATGATTTTAACTATATAATCTTGGATGCTACTGTTTGTTTTCATATAATTTTTGAGAATACTTCTTTCAAGTTCGTTTTTTTTACGCACAGGCAGTTTCATTGTTAAACTCCATTTGTTGTATTAAAGAACAAACATGTGTGCTTTTGTTATTATATTATTTTTTTCAAATATACCTTGTAGGGTTATGCAACATCCGTTTCAACTGCATTGTTCTGGGAGGGTCCATACCCCCTTTAGAAGCATAGGCCTCTGTGCTATTAATTTAGAGCTAGAACTGCTGCTGTCTGGAATCCTCTCACCTCATTGATGGAGTTCAAAAACTCCACCGGTGGTGTATGACAGTTGTCCCAATTTTTTCGATAAACATTAGCGAGTTTTCGAAATCCCTTTATTTCTCGTAACGGATTAGACTAAATCTGAAGAATTAACCGATTTGTTTCATTCGATTTGGTTAGTTAAAATAAGTTTTGAATGCATGTTTTACTATTTAGTATTTTTAATGTAATATTCATTTCATTTGAAATCTGAAGATTTTTTATTGTGTTCTTTTCATTCGAAATCCCTCTATTATTATGATCAATTTTAGGGACTGGGGAGTCTTTTAGAAGGCTTTTGGGTATAATTTATTTTGGGATTTCCTCAGGGTTTGTCCTCTATGAAGAATAAACTCCGTTTTTTAATGAATTTTTCATAAATTCTTAGATTTTAAAATGTTATCACGAACAGAATCAATGTTAGCACATTTTTAAAGACCACCAATAGAGCGGATCATTGACATGAAAAGTCCTTATTTTGAAGCGTTTATAGTCTTGATCCTGCCTCATAGCATTTTGCCGATCGGTGTATCTCTTGGTATATACTGATCAACTTATTTTGGGTTTATTTCTTCTTCAGTTTAGGTCAATGTTCTTGTTTTCGAGTGCTATAATGTGGGTTCATTAACTATTTGGTTGTTTTAACTTTGTATTATATTTGATGGTTCATTCTCTTAATAACTGCTTGTTGTGTTGTTTCATTAATTTTGTCATTTTATGCAAAAACTTTGCTTCCTGATTTATTTTTCGTGGTTCATTCATAATTTAATTCATACTATGCTTAATATTAATCTTGAAATTCCTACGTAGGTTTTAGTTTTCAGTGATAGAAAAAATGCTTGCCGTTGTAAGTTTAATCTTTCTAGTATTTGTTATTTGATTGTGGGTTTGGGATATCATTATGAAGTAGTGTACTTTGAACTAACCATTTAATCTTTGAATACTGCCTGCAATGCCCTTCATGAGGGAAGACTTTCTAAACTGTTAAAATATAGTTTCCACTAACCCTGTGAAATCTATTTTTATGCATTTGCAGTGATATAAGTCTTGTAATCGGTGGTGGCGAACTATGATTCTTGGAAGTAAATCCATCCGAGAAACCCACTATGATGTTCTATCTGTGAAGGAAGATTCGAGTTATGATGAAATTCGTACAAGTTATCGAAATGCTATCCTTAATTGTCATCCAGATAAGTTAAATTCTGATTACGAGTCTGGAGAGAGATTTTTGAGAGTACAAAAGGCTTGGGAAATCCTTAGTGATCCCAATTCGCGGACAGTCTATGATAGGAAACTGCGAGATTCAAGACAAGATGTAGTGGCCTCGGAAGATATTGGCTTAGATGATATGATGATTGAAGATGCTGGTGAAGTCATGGAGCTTTATTACCAGTGCCGGTGCGGTGATCACTTCTCAGTTGATTCTTTGGAGTTGACTAAAATAGGGTACACTTTACTGAGGGATGGGACTGAAATATTTGTGAGGACCCCTGATGCTTTACCAGCTTCTGTTGTTCTTCCTTGCGGTTCTTGTTCTCTGCTTGTTCGACTGATGATAAATCCAGATGTTAAAGTTCCAATTGCTAGGTATTTGTGATAGGTTTTGTTTTCCATTATTTTAGCTGAAAACAAGACATGCTTGCTTTGATCGAGTTGGATGGAGCTTGTAATATATCATTTGATTCTGACTTAAAAGTTGAGAATTTAAGATCTCCCTGATTGCGTTCCCCACGATTTGGTTCTTAACAATTGACTTTGAAGTCTTCAAATGTTTTTCTAATCTAAAAATTTAGAAGGCTCGGCCTGCAGATATGCCACATCAACCACGGGTGTTGATTGTTAGTTGATTAACGGTTTTCATCCAACAATAGTGAAATTTGAATGAAAAATAAAACAGCTATTTGCACAAAAAAAAGATAAGACTAAAATGACCAAAATGTAATGTTTGTTTTACATTACATGTCAATAACTAATTTAAAACTATAAAATATTTAATAAAATATAAAAATTTCAAATTTCAAAAAATATTTATAAATTCAAATAAAATTGCATAACTTGTATATAAACTTTCATGTGAGATATTTTGTCAACGATATTAAAAATTTAACATTTTAATTAGTATTATTGTTTAAAAAATAATGATTTTGACTTTTTTTAAAAGATTGAGGACTAAGTCAAAAGTATAAAGAAGATTAAGTAATTAAGATTAAGTCTATCATTATGACATAAATCAATCAATAATTCTCTTATGTCAACCTATGAACTTGTCAATATTAATGCACCGATCAATTTTATTCAATTGTTTGATTCAAGGACTAAAAAAGGGGAAAGTTAAGTGTCAAAAAATGAACCAAATGGCTTTAGATAGCCAATGGTTAAAAAGGATGTAAAACGCCTGTTAGACTTGTATGGGAAAATTCCTAGAGAACTGATTGTAAACTTGTTGCCTACCGTTGTATGACATAAGGGTATTTCAATCCATATGAATATATGATACAACAGAGTTTACACCGACCTGGAATGAAGGATTTGGTTCGAGCCGCATGCTTCTCCGATGGAAACCGGAGACCCACTCTTCTATCCATTTCAACAAACGACACCGTTAAACATCTAGCTTCTCATCTACTTGAAGGTTTAATATCTCATATAAGTTCAGCCAGGAACAAACGAATCCTAGTTACCACCCAATTGGCCGGTCTTCCTGCTTCGTATTTTAATCACGGGCTTATGTTGCCCTTCTAATGCTGCGAAATTTGCATCACCACGGTTAACGATTCGCAAAGGGTGTGCTTCTGTGTTGAATACCCATTCATCCAAAGGGATGACCGTGGGTGGAGAGAAAAGAAGGTAAAGATATTTCAGAGTCTCCGCGAGAAAGAAGCTTTGCATCATGTTGTCTTTAATACCAGTGTTAACCTGAAGAAACCAACAATTAAGAATCACAACACTATCGTCTTCAGGTTAGGCAAAGTTAATATCCCACAAGATATTGCTAACTTGACTAAATTTCAATTTCCTATAATCACTTGCACACGGAAATGTATATAAAAATCTCAGAGAATTCTTTACCTTCACCAGATCATAAATTTCACTCAGTTAGTTTTTGATACTCTTTTTAACAATAGAATAGAACGGAGAGTTACAAAGGAAAAAAGAAAGAAAAACAAAGTTGGTTATCTGCATTTCTTAAAACTATAAATCCTGAACCTATGTTGTCATAGGATGAATAGTAAAATTATTGACACACTAGAAAGTAAGGTAAATAAATATACTGCCAAAAGGGAAGGTTCCATAGAAGGTCATTCACCGTATAATGTTACAAGCCCAAGCTGTTGTCCGTACTAAACGGCTAGTTTTGGGGTCATTTTGTTTTCTTTATGTGCAGTGTTTCACCCAAGTAACTAGTTAATCCTTGTTTAAATTTCAGTTAATCGTTGTAATT
The DNA here is from genome assembly GCA_958450335.1 of Hibiscus tridactylites. Taxonomy (NCBI): domain Eukaryota; kingdom Viridiplantae; phylum Streptophyta; class Magnoliopsida; order Malvales; family Malvaceae; genus Hibiscus; species Hibiscus tridactylites. Next base: position 11,723,554 of record OY288265.1, read on the forward strand.
AAGCATTGTTAAAGACAGGTTTTCAATTCCCTTGATGAGTTGGCTGGTCCTTGATGGTTTTCTAAATTGAATTTACAAGCAGGTTACCATGAAACCTCTTAATGCCTCATGTTCTCATCTTCTAATCGGATTAGCTCTTCAATCAACTCTTGGTCCTCACAATTTACTGAAGAGCCTAACAATTTGCTTAGTTCCCATATTGATTGTGCTTCTTACCTAATTATTTTCCCTCAACCATGTGAGAAAAGGGCCATGGTGGCCGGAGATGCAATGAATAATGGTGGTTTGTGTGTGATCGGTGGTTAGAGATTTGTTGTTTAAAGAAGATGAGTAGGATATTTTCCAGAGAGAACAATGTGTTTCTCTGTATTTTCTTATTATTCTTAATTATCAAATGTATACAGAGTAAGCCTTTAAATAGGCTGATATAGAGTTTAATATAACTAGAACTATACTTTTGTCTTTAATTTAAATAATACTTATTCCTAATTTAAATAAGACTTCTAGTAAATCTAAACTACTGATTAGGAATAAACTATAATTACACATTAAATAAAACTCTAACACTCCTCGTCAACTTACACTCCCCCTCAAGCTCTAACACTTCTCAGATAACTTACAAACCACACACTGTGCTAGGGAGATAAAAAAATATCTCAAAGGACAAGAAAAGGTAATCAGGCATTAAGTATGTATTCATGACCAAACTAGCTAAAGTACTGAAAACCTATACTAAGCTTCTAGGAGTTTTTTTTTTATTATTAAAAATTGTGATCTTTGAAAGGATTCCAAAGAACACACAAATATAAACACGGGTAACATGTGCTGGGGGTTTGATAGAGCACTTACATCTTTCAGTCCAACATATCCAGATTCTATCCGAGAGTTCTTTTCAAATGCTTGAAATATATTCCAGCCCCACTCTTGATATGTCCTATTACCAGTTAAGCGCCACAGGTAAAAGAGTGATTCAACTGTCTCCGGTCTCAATATGTTCCAGGATGTGCCCACACTCATGTCCTGAAAAGATTACATTTAGAACTATCACCATATAACATTATAAGAGCTCGTATATCATTGAGAATAATGCTAACTTACCTGTCCGGAATTAAAGAAATAATTCTCTCCAGCTAACTTTGTTGGTGTGGATTGGTAGAAATTATAACAAGTCCAAGCAAGCTGCATAAGACGACAAATAATTCAGGAGCCAAAGAATCAACTTCTATTCAAATGGATTATACAGGGGAATGCAAGTATGAGGAACCCAACCTATCTAAAACCTGCTTATATCTAATCAAAACCATTCATTTGACACCCTTTCAAGAAAGCACAATATTTTACATACCCCCCCCCCCCCCCAATAAACGGAAATAAAAGAGAGAACTGCAATCACATGTTCTTTTATTTGGAAAGCAAGCAGAAGAGCAAAAAACGGAAGCGGATATGAAGCCAAACTCTTCATCACCACAAACCGCACATACGAGGGAAATGTTCCTATAATAATGCATTTAAGAAGATAATGCTATATGGAAAAAAGGATACCGAGGAAAGAAATCTACAGCGCCAACAGGAGAAGCACTAAGTTCATCATAAATAAATTGGTTGTAGACCCCTACCATTTTTTCTTAAATAGAATAAAAGTTGGTATGTACAATTTCATTATTGGGTTCCAATTTGCCAAAGGGAAAAAATTTCTTCTAATAGAAGGCATGAAGAAATTCTTATCATTGGGAATCATATAGAAAAAAAAATGGTTTAATTCTCCTTTATTTAGCAAGCGACAATCTTAACCTATCTAGTTTATTCTTCCCGAAAGATGGGTAAGACCTTAAGGCTATGAAACTCCTTTTTAGTTTTGACCGTTAAAGGAAAAGTTATTTCCTATTTCGTGCCAATATTTCCTTCATATATATGCTGTATGAAAACCAAAAAAAAAAACATTAGCAGTAATCTTGGTTACTTGCTAATCTCATGGACTACATCAACTTTCTGTATCAGAGCCAGTAAGGCTAACTTTGATAGTGAAAAATCTATAAACATTTTTCAGTAGTATAACCACGGTGAAAGCATTTTATGCTTGCCAGTTAAAGTCGTCAAAGATACCTCTTCAGCAAGTGAAAGAATTTTCTTTGCCTCATCAGGACCATAACCAGATGAACCTAAAGCCAGCATTCCTGGAGCAAAGCATGCTAATTCATCCATCTGCATAAATATGAAGTATTGAAGCAAGAAGTGAAATACACAAAAGTATAAAATAACAATGCAGCAGTAGTCATAGTAAGCCACATTACCTTGTTTGTCAGTGAATACCCATTTTTCTCACAAATATATGCAAAAGATGACGGTGTCGATCTTCTAATTAAGCTTTGTAGACCTTTCATTGATGTCTCCCACATATCTCTATATCCAACATACCAATGGGGTTTTCTCATTAGAAAGTTAAATTAAAATAAAATAGTTGAGTATTGCATTAAAATCAATATGCTTAAAGCATGAATAAAGGCTTTCAGCATTTTTATTCTTGTTCAAGCTAGAATGTTTTTTTTATTCGAAAGCCCGTTAAGGATTTATCTCTACCCAAACTTCAGCCTTCACCAAGTCTTAACATTTCATTTTCATATTCTTGACTTCAGAACCGAAAAAATAAATGCAAAATATGGAAGTGACATCCATTTTATATTAGTATAATGCATTAGATCCTTGTCACAGTCTGCATGAGCCTAAAGATGAGCCAACAACAAAAGGTGCTTTCATTATAAAGGAACAGAATAAAATAAGCAAAAGTAGACCCCAAAATCACCAAGTAGTGAACAATGAGTCGTTTTCTGAAATATTATGTTAAACATAAACTTGATTATGCAGGGTGGAGGGAGGCTCAGTTCTTTCAAAGACTTGACATTTAAACAAAAATTATTTTAACATCCAATGAATCAGCTATTAATAGCAGCAATTCAAAATTGTAAATTGCGAGAGATAATCGAGTCCTCACCTATAAAGCTTCAAAGATGATGTTTTGTTTCCTTGTATCCAGGCTTTGAGCAGATACTCATAGAAACTGCGATAAACTTACTCATATTACGTAGAACTTCAACTGAAAGAAATGATGATTGTTAAGCCAAAAAAAACAGAAAGGTTGATTTTCAAATAGTAAATACCTGTCGCCCATAGCACCAAATGTTATAGTGGAGGATGAACTGGTTCCACTGTCAGGATTAATATAGATGGGAAGCAGACCATCAGCCGGGAAAGTTTTATTAAGCACAACTATGACCTTCTCCACCTAGTGCATCAAAACACAATCAGATTAATTAGCCACCATAGCAACCAATAGCCACTTTGAAAAAGAAAAGAAATTAACCCTGAATCCTAAATTTCGATTGTTTCAATTGGCTCTACACAAAAGCTAGATATCAAGAAAGAAGTCCTACCGCAAGAATTAGAAAAATGTACATACATATAAACACGAGAGGAATATACCTGTAGAATTGTATGAAATTCTCTCTACTTTCATTCATAAGACAACTTAGGATATATACATAGTTGACTCACTGTTTAAGGAAACTAAATATTCCCTAGTAATTACTGCAATATTTACCCTAACTACCAGATACAAAACTTTAATACATAATATGTTTCTATTCTAATGAGAAATAACCTACACTCCCCCTCAAACTGGTGTATATATGTTGTATATACCCAGTTTGGATGTGAAACCATCAAACATTACTCTTGGAAGTGCTTTGGTGAAGATATCAGCAATTTGATTGGTAGTTGGAACGTAGTTGAGCTTCACAGTTCCGTTATTAGCCTTCTCAAAGATGAAATGTCTGTCTATCTCAATATGTTTGGTTCTATCATGCTGCACTGGATTCTTGGCAATACTTATTGCCGATTGACTGTCACTGTAAATGCCCAATTCTGACTTTTCATCTAGTTCTAACTCAGTGATGAGTTTTTTAATCCACATCCCTTCACAAATTCCAAGGGCCATTGCCCTAAACTCTGCCTCTGCACTGCTTCTAGATATTACAGACTGCTTCTTGCTTCTCCATGTGACTAGATTGCCCCACACAAATGTACAAAAGCCACTTACTGACCTTCGATCTGTTATTTCACCTGCCCAACTCGAATCTGTGTAAACCTTTATTGTTCTGTCCTGGTTTTTTCTAAAAATGAGTCCAGATCCTGGTGTGAACTTTAAATATCTCAAGATCCTATTTACTGCTTCCATGTGTATTTCTCGAGGATCACTCATGTATTGACTTACTATGCTTACTGAATAAGCAAGGTCAGGTCTTGTAAGTGATAAATAAATTAATTTTCCTACCAAACGTTGGTAAGATTCTTTGTTCACTGGATTCCCAGGTTCATCTTTGCTGAACTTCAAGCCTGGTTCTATTGGAGTGTTGGCTGGTCTACAGTCAAGCATTTTGGTCTCTGAAAGAAGATCCAAAATATATTTTCTTTGGTTAATGACTAACACTTCCTTAGATCTAGCCACCTCCATTCCTAAGAAATATCTGAGATTCCCCAAATCCTTTGTCTCGAACTCCTTTGCTAGAGCAACCTTCAATCTTTCTATCTCCTTTGTATCATTTCCCGTGATAATCATATCATCGACATACACAATTAGGAGTGTCATTTTACCTTCTGGAGTAACCTTTTTGAATAAGGTATGATCTGCTTGGCTTTGTTTGAAACCATTCTGAACCATGGCTTTAGCAAATCTGTCAAACCATGCTCTCGGAGACTGTTTTAATCCATACAAAGATCTATTCAGTTTGCATACTGTCCCTCTTGTTGTACTTTCCTTCAAACCTGGTGGAACTTCCATGTAAACTTCCTCCTCGAGACTCCCATTTAGAAAGGCATTTTTTATGTCCAACTGATGCAACTCCCAGTCTTTGTTAACAGCCACTGAGAGTAACACCCTGATGGTGTTTAACTTAGCAACTGGTGCAAACGTTTCTTGATAATCCACTCCATATGATTGAGTGAATCCTTTAGCTACAAGCCTTGCCTTGTATCGTTCAATGCCTCCATTGGAATGATACTTGACTGTGAAAACCCATTTGCACCCGATCACCTTTTTTCCTTCTGGTAGACTGGTTAGGTTCCAAGTATTATTCTTTTGCAGTGCAGTAACCTCATCTTCAACTGCTTTTCTCCACTCGGGACTTTTGAAAGCTTCTTCCACTGTCCTTGGTATTTGCACACTGTCAATGCTGGCTGTAAAAGCTTTCAAACCAGATAACAATTTTCCATAGGCCACAAATTTGTTAATGGGATGAGTAGTGCATTTCCTTACCCCCTTTCTAATAGCAATAGGAAAATCATCTAAATCAACAGTTGTAGAGTCTTGAGGAATACTATTACCTTCTGTTTCCACAGCAGTAGGACTCGAAGCTAGCTCTTGGCAAGTGTTGGGCTGACTAACAGCTTCGGGAAGGGTTCTTCTCTTTCTTGTATAAACACTCAACTGTTTTTCTGCAAGTTGAGGAGTTGGAGATGTGTATGGAATAGCTTTAAGAGTTGGAGGAGGTGTAGTATAAGGGCTAGACATTTTTGACAAAGGAGAAGGTATGTCTACTGGATTACTAGTTCTAGTAATTTCTTCCTCATTTGAAGGAACAGATTGTTGAGGAGAATCTAAACTAGTGGTTTCCGCATTAAGAATAGGCAACAGAAGTAAGGATTGAGAAACTGGTAGGGACTGGAATTCCTTGTATGTCTCCCCCTGAATAGAAGTCCCTGAAAAATAAGGTTGCTGCTCAAAGAAAGTAACATCGAATGAGACATAGGTTTTTCTGGTGGTGGGAGAGTAACATTTGTAGCCCTTCTGACTCGAGGAGTATCCAATAAAAACACATTTTAAAGACCTAGCATCAAGTTTACCTCTATTAGGAGCCTGCACATGAATAAAAGCTGTACAGCCAAAAACACGAAGAGGAAGAGAGGAAGAAAGGGGTTTAAAATGAGGAAACTGATGTAAAAGAGTTTCAGTAGGAACCTTAAAACCAAGAGGTCTGCTAGGCATTCTGTTGATAAGGTAAGTGGCAGTTAAAAGGGCATCCCCCCAAAGATACTTGGGAGCATTGGCAGAAAATAAAAGAGATCGTGTAACTTCAAGAAGATGTCTATTTTTGCGCTCAGCCACACCATTTTGCTGAGGTGTGTTAACGCAAGAAGTTATATGAAAAATTCCCTTTTCCCGAAAGAAACTCCCAAGTGACTTGCTAAGATACTCACTCCCATTGTCACTCTTCAAAATTTTAATAGGAGTAGAAAATTGATTATGGACCATACTATAAAAGTCTTTAAATATTTGTTCAATGTCAGACTTATCTTTCATTAGGAATGTCCATGTTGTCCTAGAGAAGTCATCTATAAACGACACAAACCACCTAGAACCAGAAATACTTTGAACCTTAGAAGGGCCCCAAATGTCACTATGTATAAGAGAAAAGGGAGAAGTAGGCTTAAATTGGGAAGGTACATAAGATTGTCTAGTATGTTTAGCCATTTGACAGAGTTCACAGTTGAAAGAGGAAGGATTCTTATTAATAAATAAAGTAGGAAACATTCTTTTCATATAAGAAAAATTGGGATGTCCCAATCGAAAATGCCACATCATAATATCATTTGAAAGTAAATTGGAAGGGAAAGCAGAAGTGTGAAGACCAATTGAACTAGAATGAATTGAGGAGGACAAGGCATCAAGGACATATAAGCCATTAGACAGCCTAGCATTGCCAATCACCAGATTCGAACCCTGCTCCTGAAAAACACAACCAGTAAGGCCAAAGTGAACATCACAGAGTCTCTCTTTAATTAATTGTCCAACCGATAACAAATTGCATGTAAGGTTAGGGACATAAAGAACAGAAGATAGTAGAATTTTATCACTTAATCGAATTGAACCCCTGCCAAGTACTGTGGAAAGGGAACCATCTGCAATCTTAATTGTGGATTGAGGGCTGGATCTTGAAAAAGAACAAAACAGGCTGAGATTGCCTGTCATATGGTCAGAAGCACCTGAATCTACTATCCAACTAGAGGAGAGACCTGAGGATGAAGAACTACCTTCAGTTGCTGTGAAAGCTGTAGTGGTAGGAGGAGATGAGATGCGGCTCATGAGTTGCTGAAGTTCAACAATCTGTTGGGGACTGAAGCTGCTGGGCAGGTTTTCAGAGGCAGCAACATAAGCTTCTTTCAAGGGTCGAGGTTTGACATTTAGTTTATAGGATGTGATTGAAGAGTAAGAGTTTTCTGACAGTGGAATATCAGAGGAACGAGGGTTTGTGAGAGAACTGACTTCAGAGTCAGATTCCATGGAGGACGAGATTTTTGGATCGAAAGAAAAACTGGAGAGGATCGACCTAATCTGATACCATGTAGAATTGTATGAAATTCTCTCTACTTTCATTCATAAGACAACTTAGGATATATACATAGTTGACTCACTGTTTAAGGAAACTAAATATTCCCTAGTAATTACTGCGATATTTACCCTAACTACCAGATACAAAACTTTAATACATAATATGTTTCTATTCTAATGAGAAATAACCTACAATACCTTCTCCTGATACTTGGGATCTCCTGTTCTTTGTGAAAGTGCAATAAACTCCAGTTGTTCAGTCCCTGAGTCTGCAAGAATGCTTTGACCCTAGGGAACAAGGTAAAAAGCAAACTCAATGAAATAAATATATAAGACAAATATCTAATACAAGCTCCAAATTCAAATAACAGAGCTTTCTGCTTAGTAGGTAACTTTTTTATGGATAGAATGACAAACTACCATATGAAGGACAACGAAAGACCTAACAAATTAATTGCCAAAAGCAGACATAGATTAATCTCCAGGGCACATGATCTCATTTGTTGGACAGGATAACCAAATAATAGTTTCAAGTCAAACTCATTTGAGCTTTAATCTCAACTAGAGGAATCAACTACACAAATACTTCTGCAGAATTCCACTAAACCAACACATGTTCCATTAAGTCTTCAGCACCGCTAGTGATGTCTGATGCACAAGGATTTGTTTACATCAACCCAAAGCACAAGATGATAGAAATGCATTTGCCCTAAAATGTAAGGTGCTAAGGTTTGTATATTAAAAAATAATAATAAATAACAAACACATGCATATACATATAAGTAATACAATTCTACACATTGTCTAAAAAGCTTGAAATCTATACACTATTAATTGGCATTAATAAATTAGCTCCATTCAATCAGCTAATTTATTCAAAAGATCAAGTTCTATCAGTAATTAACTAAAAGTCGTCATCAGACACTAGCTCAATTTTCCTTCTCTTCCATACTGATGCATGTTACATCGTAAGATCGTAACAATGCAGGAGCTTTAGTTTTTCTATATTAATTTTTTACTTCAGTAATATTTATTAATTATAAGACCTTATGGATGGCTAAGATTATAAGATATCTTTAGGGTTTCAATCTAGGGTTAGGGTTAACTTTATTGGTAACCTTAGGAAATAAGCTGTAAAATATTTACATCCACATTATTCTCTTTATTTTCTTGAATTAATAGAAAGAAACTAGTGATTTTATAATCGTAACTTTTCTAAAGTCCCATCTTTCTTACACGTTTGTTCATCCCTAATTTATTGATTCTCTGTTGTTTCTCACTAAACCACATCATATGTTCAATACGAAGGTGCACATAACCATATTATTGATCTTTATTTTAAAGAGCATTTGAATTATTCCTTCTTTTTACTAAAGCAGCCAAAGGGACACTTAAGTTGTTCTTGCTTTTATGTGCCTTGACAAAATTGTGTCTAGGTGCAAAAGCGTGCACCTTGTCAAAGACATCCCTTAACCAAAAGGGGTGCAAGGAACCTTTGCTAATTTGGCACTGATGCTAGGTGCATACTTTTATATACTAAGTACCAATCATCTTTAGGATTACAAGGAGATGGAAATTGCAAGGAGGCCATAACTTGCTGATCCAACAGCAAAAAAAACAGAGCTTCCAACTGGTGTAAGCTAGAGAGGTCACAAACCAAGCAATAGCTTATTCACGGTATTTAAAAGAAACTTTCATAGCATTAGCATCAATGCAATGTTGTAAAAACCAGACTAGAAGTCGAACCGGATTGACTTTCGATTTCAAGTTCAATTTCAGTTTAAATAATAATAATAAAAGCTGTGCATGGTCCCGTTCACTAGCAGTGCTTCAAATTCACTAGCTGTGTCAACCATAAATGATCTTTTTATATTGGGTTTGGCTAATCTATGCCACAAGACATAGGATAAGGGTGCTATATTGGGTAACTATTTGAATTTTACTTTATAACATAACATAACATCATTTAAGAGATTTTACTTCGAAAAGGCACCATAATTACCTAATATAGCACCCTTATTCTATACCTTGTGGCATAAGTTAGACGATTCCTTTTATATTTAAATTTTTAATTTTTAATATATTTATTTTTACTTTTCAAAACTCCTTTAGCTGTACTACAACTATTAACTATCCTAATATTAAAGTATAGCCATAAATAGCCTCTTTTACCTTTCAATTTTTTAGTCCTTTAATATCCTTCTTTTACTCAGAAATTTCTTCATTTCTTTATGTTTTTGCAAACACTTTTTTTCCTTCCTTACTAATTCTACACCTCTCCAATCTCCACCCATCATCTTAATATCACAGTTTTTTTTTATGCTAAGATTGTTCGAAGGAAACATCTACTTGATTAAAAGAGGAGGAAATTTGTAAGATTTGTTTCTTCATAAAGAAGAATGTTTGAGGCACATCAAAGAAGTCTTAGATATTGTTTTAGTCCTCAGTTTTCTCCACCGACTGTCTGATTGTTATTGTATATACTTATTTTCTCTCCTTTATTTTGGGTCAAATGAAAGAGGACTGCAGCAAGCCTTGATGAAGATCGAAGAAAATGGCAGAAAATGTCAAAAACCGGTTTAGACGATCTGAGTTTCGGTTTTAAATGGTTTAAACTGGTTCTATGAAAACCCGGTTCTATAAGTTCATAACACTAGTTGAAGCACTGGACCTGCCGGTTCCCAGTTCAACCGACCGGTCCGGTTTCAACAATACTGCATCAAGGAGAGTAAACACTAAACAGCAGCAATGCAAAGAACTTACCCCACTCCACCCCGGGTTATGTGGATTTCCATGAGCCAAGTTGATAACATTATAAGGGATCCCAGTGGAAGTATCCCATGCAGGTAGCAATCTATCTGCAATATCTCTAGCTTTTTCAAGGAAAACCTTGTCCCCTGAAAGATCATAAGCACTTAGAAGTCCACCTACAACTCTGAATTTTCAATTAGAATTAGATATGAAAAATTAATCAAACATCAATGTGAATTTAAAATTAAACAACACCAGAAGGGGGGAAACTATTTAGATGGGGAAAATGGATAATAACTCAGAATAGCTTCCTGGAAAGAAAACTAATGCATATATAAACCAGAAAAATGCAACCTTATGGTTGTCTCGAAAACACTGGCGTCATAGTCCTTGTTAAAATCCAATGACTTTGCAACCCACCTGCAAGCAGTAGCACCAAAGTAGCTATTAATAGTAGCTTAACCATAATACCTCTAGGAAAACAGTATATTATCTGTAATTCCCTGCTCACCAGAGCACCAATGATCACACCCCAGCATTATAAGAACAACCCGAACGTAACACTCCTAGCTATCACAACCAGAGGATCACGCGAGCCAATCAAATTCATATTACTGAACTCAGACAGTTGGAATCAAATTAAGCAAATAACCAACTACAATTAGTAGCCTCAAGGGATACATAGGTATCCTTGTAAACTTGTAAGAAAAAAGAACAAAGAACAAAGAACAAAATGAGCATCTGAAGAAAATAATAGGAACAAGAAACAGATATGGATTCAGACAAGGAGGTTGGTGGCACAAGAATGAATGCTAAGAATGTTGAAAGATACTTGAGAAACACACAGCAGGAAAATGTGAGTAAACGGAAGGAGGAGTAAGGGAGAGCGAAATGATGAAAATTATATCGATATTTGATAACCAATAAGATCTTGCCCCATATCTATTTTCATCGTTCCACATGTTCAACACTATAATAATATGGCAATCTAAGAGTTTCTTATTGAAAATACAAGGTGAGCTACAATTTCCTTGACGAAAAATGAAACATATGTAAAGCTTTAACAAATAAGGTGAGCTGTTGTATCCTAGAGGCACAGAAGTAGGAAAAACCATTATGTGAAGCCACAAATTGATTGAATCATACATTAACAGTCCAGTATCTCCACACTTGCAGAGTCATTCTTACTTTGAGAAGTGCACTTGTTAGGTGCACAAGCAATAAAGCATAGCCTAGGGGAACAAAATTGAACAATATGAACCTGATTTTCGGTCATAAATGGAAAATTGCAGTGATGGTAAAAAACAATACATCATTACTACGAGAACAGATATCTGATAGGTGTGAGGGACAAGCTGTTAATTTCAAAAAAGATAATATTTCCAAAAAAAGAGAATAGGAAAAATGATATTTTTGCATTGCCACAATTTACCAATGTGGTTATATTAAGCTTATCATTTATTAAAATTCGAAATAAAATGCAAAAATTAAGAAAAAGAATTAGGGGAAGCTTTCACAAAATCCAATTCAGAGAAAATGGAGCTCAAGCATCAGGGAAAGCTCTATGCCTTCTTTTTTCAATTTAAATGCTCCATCTGCTATTTATCTCATGTGCAAGATGCATGTTAGAACCGAATAGAGTATGTTTGTGTATGCGCATGTCTGTGTACGTACATGTAAATAGTCAAAATCAAATAAAAAGATAAGCAAAATTAGGAACTTCCAACAATTTAGAACTTTTTTATGATGGAAAAGATATTATTGTCTCATTGATTAGAGATAAAAAGAAGCTACTTGAGAGGTTAAAGTACTTAAAGAAAATAATTTGTTACTTTGTTATATTTTCATGGTTTAGTTGTAATTATTTTTCGAAAAATTGCAATGCATCATGTGTTTAACTTTATTGATACGTCTGCGGTATACTATTTAGGATGTTTTATATTGATTAGTATTTTACTTATTTCTAGGGGTATGGTTGTTTGGTATTTTGAGCTTATATTACAGTTTAGTTGGTTTAGGGAAGCTGAAGAGCCAAGTGGTGAAGCTGGCATTTGTTGCGCCTAAACTAAAGCACGGTGCAATAATATCAATATAGCCATCACCTGATTGAAGTAGCCTCACCTAGTATATTGTGAGCGGTTTTACTCATCTTGGCTGCACCTGAGTGCCTAGGCAAGCACCTGAGTGCCTAGGCAAGCACCTGAGTGCCTAGGCAAGCACCTTAACCAGGGATTTAATTTGCATTTGCAGCCGTATTTTCGGTCTCAACGCATTTATCACGATTGCATACATAACAAATGCTATTGCGGCCATTGTGGGTATCGTAGTTGTTAATTTTTTTCAAAATCACACAACTCATGGTAGAACATAACAATAGCAACCATAATTACAAAAAAAAATCATTGAAAATGAGTTTTAGAGAGGATTGTGAACAATGGATTTTTATTTACATGAGAACGCATTTTTTATCATTATAGTCACATACATTTATTATTAAAATCATTTTTATTCAATGAATATTAACAAAGCAATATTCTCATTTCTCCTATATTTAATCATTTAAGTTTAATTAATTTTGATATAATCACATTTCTTCAAGTTCAAAAAATTTCTTCCTAATCAATTTTAATAAAATTCATATTCATAAATACATTATTAAAATTTAAAACTTAAATTGTTACACTAAATTTATATTATAAAATTTAATACAATATAAAATAATAATAAATTGTCTAAATCTACATTTAAGTAAAAAATCCCACCAACTATAGTTGCAGACAGCTTTGTTCTCCCCCCGAAAATTCCAAATAGTTTCCCTCAAAGTTTTGTTAAATTTCCTTAAAATATTGCATAATTTTGGCAATATTTTGTCCCAATTTTCTTTCCCTAAATCATCTGAATCTAGCGACTGATGAGAACAAAGCTTGCTGCCCATTAATCTTTTTTATCAATAACTTTCTGTCATTTATTTAGAAAGAATCGAGAAGTAATTGAACCTTTGTACGATCTACTCTACTCGTTTTTTGCTCTGTCGATCTACTTTCCTCTGTTTTCAGCTTTGCTTCTCAATATGGTAAGTTTTTTTTTTGAAAAATTGGGTAATAACAGAATAATGCTCCATTATTACTGCTATCCACCGTTACCCCAGTATTTCGCGGCCACTAACCACCGCAATTGATGTGATTTTTAATTCACACTGCTATTCCGGGATTTAGAGGTGGTGATACCAATAGCGGCCTCTATACCGCTACTTGAATCCCTGGCCTTAACATCACTGCTCAGGATCCTTTTTCTTATTTCTGTTTAGCATTTACAAGTTCCATTCTCAGTTTCAAATATGAAACCAGCTTGTCTGGCTCCGCTGAAACTTTAGAGATCTTTTTCTAACCAACTCCTAGAAGCTCGTATCTTATCACCATCAAAACTCTACCTTAAAATCCAGAATGAGGTTCTAAGTACTTTCAGAAATTCCTCTTCCAAAATGCAGAAACAAAGTGTGAGATAAACTAAACATTTGCTAAGAAACTTCTCATTTGACTCATGTCTTATGGAAAAGAACTAATAACTGCTTATAAATGGTAATATCTCTGTGACAAGTAAATCGCCAGCCCCCCATTGGTAAAGTAGCATGGCATGTAATATCTAACTTATTGGTATGGAACTTCATCCAAATACCAAGCACATGCAAACAGAAATTCAGACCAAGAATGCATTTCTGATTAGAAGATGAGAGAACGAAGGAATCTAGCATAGACACAAAACTTTATATTTGAGGGGGGGAAAGAGACTGGAATAGAAAGTTGAACTCACTCTCTTGCTTTCTGGAACTGCTCATCTAGACCCATAATATATAAAGTATCAAGAGCATCTATTAGTGTTGCACCAAGACCCCCAAAGCTATCAACACCATTCTTTGACTGTGGCTGGTATAGGACATCAAAAGTAAACGAAATCAGCATCTTTGAGGACCCGTCCACATTCTTTTAAGATATGAAATTATGACTATTTGCATCAATTATAGTCTTAATTAACAGAAAAGGCAGTGTTTGAAACAAGTTGAGGTTGCTATGCATAAAATTTCAAGATAGTTTCTGTTTTCTATCATCCAATGTTTTTCAACAATTATAAGTTCATGAATACTGCAAACTGACAATATGTGCTTAATTCTACTTCAAAAAACTTTTGAATTAGTTTCTAAATTGTTCACATTCGACTCTTTGACACTTCATTTCAAGTGAGATTTTATTGCTAACAGAAATTTATGTAAAACATGGTGATGACTGCAGTATTTGCAACGGCCATATCATTTTCCATATGACTGAAGAGCAAGCACTCCGAACCTCATGAAATCAATCACTTTAAGTTCTTCAAGAAAGCTCAAAAAGGTTTGTAAGCTAGTCAAGTTCTGACAAGCAGAATTAGTATGGCAAACATATTGCAATGATATTCAAGTTCACTGAACCTAATGTTGATGTGCAAACTGAACACAGCTAAAAATAATAAAGGCAAAGACAAAATTACAAATTTTGGCAAAAAAAGGCCCCAGTTTGTAGAGCAAATCATTGATATTATTTGTTACTTTACATATCATAACTATGGTAATATGACCAAAAATATAGTAAGCGAGAAAAAAGTCAGGACAACTGCTTGATATAATATACATAGAAAGATTGAGCCTACCTGAAGTTCGTCATTGCCCCATGCATACTTCTCATATGAACTCCAGGCATGAACCATAGCTTCCTTCACTTTTTCTCTTCTTTGCATTTCAATGGGATCCTCCGGCACCGCCTTACTCTTTAATTCCTCCAGCTGAAAGAACCAAAATTTAATCCTCAGTCCATGCTTCTAGTCAAAACTTACTTCACTGGTACATATTAAGAGCAATATAACACAACAGGATCCATGAAGACAGAATAAAAGAAGAAATGCAGATTATTTCATGAACAAATCACTAATCCCACAATTTTTTACAATATGTTGACATGAACTAAAAAATAATGCCTAAATCTAGAGTCTCCAAACCAATTCATCTAAATATTTGTCATTCAACAGCAATAATTCAAAACCCCCTCCCAGAAGGGGAAAAAAGGTTAATGAATGTGAAAAATGGTATTTTACACTTATTCAAATATGTAGGAGAAAATACTTAACTTGAGCATACAAATGGAGCTCTTACCATATCTTGTAATTGGCGCACTTCATCAGTTAACTTGGACACTTCAACCTGCGTGTCAGCATGAGATGTGTTATACACAGGCACTTGAAAAGAATATAGCTCTCATATCCAGTGTGTATCCACTTCAAGTAAGGAATATGAAAACAACAGCCTTCACCTATCATTCTTGCGAATTCATAACAAATATCTACATCATTTTTAAGCCATCAAGTCCATATAAATATTTTTTTTACTCATCTTTAAAAACAAAACAAAAAAATCGATGTTGCCAGAATCAACAAGCAAAACGCTTCATACACCACATTTGAAAATTAGAAAATCTTTTGCTAATTTCTCAACTGTAAAATAGTGAATCAAACCGCAATTAATTCTCCCAAAAGTCAACATCAAATTACCAAATATAGAGAGAGAGACTCAAATTAACGAGTTATCATTTCAAAATAAAAATTCATCCACATTCCATTAACATTATTAGAATTATAGATATGTCCATACTGATTAGTTCTCAGATTTGTCCCAAATTCATGATCTAACAAATCTAACTCATTTCTTCAGGAAAAAAAATATTCCAATTCCTTCATTTCACATCAATTTAACAAAATAATAATTACCTCATCGTTCCTGATTTCTCCAAACACACACACATAGAGCAATACATAAAGTTAAAGAGTGAAAAAAATTAAGGAGATTACCTCGTGTTCTCTAACGAGAGTTTGACGATCCCAAACGAAAAAAGTAGCGGAAACAAAGAGAATTAAAAGCAAAGCCAAACGCTTCGGTCTTTTCAAATAATACGACGGATTACAGTATCTAAATTTACTTGAAGATGGCGACGATCTAATCCTCGCCATTATCTAATTGTTCTTTCGTTAAATAAGATTTTTATTGAGTAATTCGTTAAATAAGAATTGGATCTTCAAAACCAAAGATATTTCATATATAATAAAGAGGGAGAAAGGAGGATCAAGAAAACTGGGTACAACTGAAAATGAAAATTAAAAGGGTAAATTGCACAGATCATCACTCAATAATCTTTTCACTCCTATTTTGGTCACTCAACTTTCAATTTTTCCTATTTAACAACTGAACTTTTTACATCAAAGGTTTTTTTGCCATTCACGAATATTTTATTATTATTTTCGAATTTTTTAATATTGTTTAATAGAAAATAATTTAAAATAAATAATAAAAATTTTAAAATTATTTAAACAATTGTTGTCGCTGTCATCACCCGGCGGCCACCATCGACCACCGACGACCTTTAAAACTAGTGGTCGTTTGACCCTAAATTACAGCGGGTGACTCGTTTTGACACGTTGATTCCGAATTCGGTAGTTGTTTCACCGGAAAATGTCCTGAAACTCGTGAATCTCGATATAAACTTTTCAGTTTCCTCACTTCAGATCTCTTTTCCGTGAATTTCGAAGCATTTTCTGACAAAATGAAGGCTGGATTCGGACTTAGGGGAGTGAGACGAAGTAACTGGTGAAATAAGGGACCGAACGACCACCATCTACGGCTGTCGGCGGCGCAGCAAATGGTGGTCGGCGTACAATATGATTTTTCTTTTTTATTTTAAATTATTTTTATATTAAATAATATTAAAAAATTTAAAAATAATTAATAAAATATTCGTGAGTGACCAAAAATGTTTGATGTATAAAGTTCAGTTATTAAATAAAAAATGAAAGTTGAGTGACCAAAATAGGAGTGAAAAGATTGTTGAGTGATGATCTGTGTAATTTACCCAAAGTAAAAAAAACTGAATATTTGAAGTATAAAAAACAATAAAATAAAAAAATTACGTGTAGAATCCAATGTGAGCAATGCTAAAGGTTGAGGTGCTACTAGCAACATTGTTCAAATTTTATTGTGTGTAAAATATGGTTAAAATGTTCTCCAAGTCCCTGCACTTTTTATACATTTAGAATTCAGTCATCTAACTTTTATTTTCAGACACTATCATCTTCTTTTCGGATTCAATTAGAAAACATCGTTAAAAATCCTTTTGTTAAATTCGATGATTGACATTTTAAAATAAAAATACGACGTGGCAACCATGTGGCAAAAAAATAGCATGTCAAGGGATGGACCTAGAGGAGGTGGTCGCCTCGCTAAAAATTTAAACTTTCTATATGATTTAAAAATTCTTTAGAAATATTCTATGTATTTCTTATTAAAAATCTATTTTCGCCCCTAAAATTTTATAAGTTCATCACCCTACAAATTTATAGGTTCGCCCCCTAATATAAAGTTATGCGTCCGTCCTGTCAATTGACCTAAATTTAACAAAAGAATTCTAACCATACTAACGATCAAACACAATTTTTTAAGGGTTATATTTTGATACATAAATTGGGTAAAAAATTTACACAACCCTCCATATTTAAACTATAAAATCTAAAACCTAAATTCTTAACCCTAACACCATAAAACCTAAACAATAAACTTTAAACCCTAAACTTTAAATTCTAATTATAAATCTTAAATTTTACACTCTAAACCCTAACCTAAATTCCTAAACCCTAAAATTAAAAGGCTTGTGTAAACTTTAGAGAAACTAAACTTTAGAAAATAAAACGTTTAACTACAAAATAGTGTTCCCAAATTATATTTTTTTAAATAATTTTTTTAAATCTAAAACTACTCAAAATCTCAAAAATATTCTCAAATTCCTAAAACTCTAAAATCTTAAAAAAGTGTGCCAATCGAACGTAAAACGGTTGAAGCCTTTCGCATTTGTCATTCGTCGCTCGATTGGCACGCCACTCGTCAGATACCAACAATGGGTGGCTGTGGAAAATGGGTGGAGACCTCTGGCGACGGCGTTGATGGGGTCTAGTGAGGCTATCGACGACGACAATGGCATTAATTTTTAGATTCAGGGTTTTAGTGAGACTGTTTTGTAATTTCTAAAAATTTTGTGATATTTTTAATTTATTTTATTTTTTAAAATAAAAATAAAAGTCACGTGTCAAGCTATAATTGGGTGATGGTTTTTTTTGACAGATTGACTTTAAAATGAGCAAAATGAAACATTAAACACTATTTCAGCCAAAAAAATATTTTTGACACCTATTGCAAAAAGAGTGACAAAGTTTGAGCATCTATTTTATATTTAAGCCAAAATAAAAGGTAGAAAAACTATTTTTTTAAATACAGTGGATTATATTCAAAGTGATATGATTACAGAGGTATCACACCGCAAACATTAAAAGTTCAACGCGTAAAAATAAATACAATAAAACTCTAAGGGTGTAAAAGACATTAAAATATAAAATTTATTACTTTTCAGAAGGACTTGAATAAACTTTTGAATGAAATCCAACAAACTACTTTGACTAGAGTGCTCTACGAAGAAAGCAGATTCTTCTGCTACTTGTTCTTGGTATATCACACAACAACAAAAGGGAATCATAAGCATATATCGATCGGCCTCCTTCGCTGACATAAACGTTCGTTGATACTCGTCACTCGAAGGTTAAACTATCAAAAGACAGACAACTGTCACAAAGATGAGAAATTGTATCATAGGTTCGGCTCTCCACGTCATCTATCGTCCCAACCAATAAAAAGCATATATTTCATTAATTTTTCTATGTCATCTTATAACCAAGTGAATCTACAATTGGTAAAAAAGTGCATTTTAATTTAATTTACAGTAAATCTGAGTGAAGAATCACTTAGTAAAAAGATGCCATGAAAAACATTAATAAAATGGATGCTTTTTATTAGTTGGGACCATGGATGACGTGGGGAGCCGGGCCTATAATATAATTTCTCCACAAAAATAGACTATGACTACTATAAAAGCAGACGAAGAACTGTCATAAAAGCAAACGAAAGGACTGTTATAAAAGCAAATGTAATATGAATCTGGCAAAGTAAAAATAAAAACAAGAAAAAAAAAATCAAAAATAAAGTATTCATCAGTAAAGATGAATTTTATTTATATACAAAACTAACAAAACGGTTAAAAGTCGTCGTCGATGAAAAAACAACTTTAAAGAATTAAAAATTCTTTATAAGCACGACAGAGCAAATGAAAAACTAAATTTTAAATGCATGAAGAATAAAGGAATTTGAAGCATATTTTAATTGTAAAATATATGGGTAGGTTTTTCATCTTTAACTATTTATGGGTTTTAATTTTTATCAATGACGGAGCCATCCTTTAGCTAGAGGTATCACATGACACTCTAAATATTTTAAAGGAAACTTTTTTCTATAAATTTAATATAAAATAATATTAAAAATAAAATTAACACAATCTTAAATAAAAATTAACACACCTTGAAAGAAAATTGACACTCTTAAAAGGAATTTGGTGCCTATTGTTTGTTCTCATCTACTCAAAAAAATTTCATAAAAATTTTAAATATTGATACTTCAAACTAAATTTTCTGGCTTCATCCCTAGGCTTTATTCAGGTGGATTCGGATCATCAATTTGTTTAAGTATTATAATTATTAATTTTGTGTGTTTTTGTAATAATGATATCTATATATTGTATTGAATGATTTTAATTGTCGTCGTACGGAACCTAACAAGTGGTCTCAGTAAAAAAATAGATGATGTTCATTCTAGGAGAGCGAGATTTAAATCACTTTATCCGCAAGGTGTGTGCATTTTAAAATAGTTAAGAATATGTGTAAAAAAACGTGATGATCAAATCATTATATTTTATAAGATAAAAATTATAATTTATAAAATAAAAATTAAATCGAATCGGATCAAATCAAAACTCAACCCAAATTTGGATCTAGCAGTCGTTGGTTTCGCATGACAAGTTATATGACTTCCTTTCTAGAGATTTCAAGTCGTGGATCCTGTTGAATATTAAGAAACCGCGACAGTTCAGCATAAGTTCTCAAGATTGGGATCTTATATTTGGATCAATTCTCTGAAACTTGTGGCTCTCACGAAATGTGATGGTGTTTGATAATCCGATAGAGGAGACTAGGACAATCTTAGAATGTAGTCGTCGACTTCAGATGTTATCTTCTACGTCGTCTCAATATGTGACCAGTGTTCACGCGCCTGCTATGTCGGAAACAAACCCTGCAATTTGATCATGCCTACCTATTGATTGGGTTAAAGTGAATATGGACGACACTTGTAATCTGAGCGATGATAGAACCACATGTGGTGGAGTAGGGATGGATCACACTGGCCAATGGAGATTTGATGTAATGACCTGAATTTTAGAATTCGTGGGTCAAATTAACCCGAGTCTTGGGCCTTGCGTGTTGGGCCAAGAAGTTGAGCCATTTGAGGCTTAATGGGCTTCCTTATAGGTTTTTTGAGTTGTTGGGCCTTGCTTGTGTGTGTGGAAGAGGAGAAAAGGTAATAAAGTAATATATCCCCTTGTTTGTAATGGGAAAAGGGCTGAGAATTCATTAAGGTGGCTGCAAAAAGGAGGATTGGTGATATCACATTGTCTCCTACCTCCATCTTCTTCTCTACACACTTGCACCCGTCCCTTACTCTCCCACACAGTGAAAGCTTGAATCTTTGTCGTTTAGAGTTGATTCTTGAATTTTAGGTTTGAGGAAAGTTGATCATCTTTCAAGGATCTATCTATCAAGGTATGAATGGTTGAGTTTGGTGGAAGTTGGAAAATGAGTGTCTTGTGGGGGTTATAAAGGAAGAACGAGAATGAAAGATTTGACTCTGTTTTTTTTAATCCTTCATTTTTCATATTTTAAGTTTCTAGCAACGTTTTAACTTGTTTTACAACATCTCTTTGTATTGAAAGAGGTCGTGGAAGCTTCTAAGGCTCAAGAGAAGAGGGAGCTTGAGGTGTTGGCTTGGAGCTTCGTTTGCAGCTTATCATCAAAGTTGGTACATTACTAACTCTCTTGTGTTCTTGGAAATCATTAATGTGTTTGCCTTGTTGCTAGAATGATAAATTAGTTTCTTGAATGCTTGAGACTTCATTAGTGGTTAATCTTAAATTTAGTGTTAAAATGACCTAAAAATGGTATGAAACCACTTAAAATGCCTCTCATAACTTGTAGGTTTGTTTTGGGGTCTTAGCTTTGTGTGTTGAAGGCATGAGAGGGGTTCTACAAACTCTAGAAAATGAGTTCTGGGTTCGAGTACCGATACGAGTTAAACGCGCATCGGTACCTTGTGTCCTTGTGGCTGAAATCAAGCTTTCCTTAAAGGGCGTATCGGTACGCCTAAGGGGTACTGGTACCCTTTGTTCCATCAAATTTTAGTAGCCAAAATGGGCATCGGTACACTTGAGGGTGTATCAGTACAACTGGGGTATTGGTACACGACTTCGTGTATCGGTACGGGGTGACTAGTCAAACCCCTGCGAGTGTGAAGCTTGGTATCGATACGCTTGGATGGGTATCGGTACCCTGAAAGTTGTATCGGTACGCGTACGGGGGTATCGATACCCTCAAGGAGTCCTGATTTGACTCGACCCGATTGTGATATTGTTTTAATTTGGGTTTAGGGTAGATTTTTGAGAGAAAAATAATAATTGGGGTGAGGAAGATGTAAGTTTAAGATAAAAAAAATTTAACCCGACCCGAGTAATATTATAAAAGTACCAATATATTTTAACATGTTTATGGAAATATTAGTATACTATCGTCCAAATACTCGTCCATTTTCATTTTGAGTCACGTTGTTTATGTCCTTTATCGAGATTACTTTATTCATAGACGAATCTCTAATGAATAAGTCCTTAATTTTCTACGATGGATATACTTTTTTTTTATCTTGAATCTCTCTCAAAAGGGTATTTTAATCAAGGATGATTCAAGTGACCCGTTGAGTTATAAAAGTCTACTCGTATGTGAAGAAGAAGATGTCTCTCTTTATTCCAAGGTTCTTTGTCTAGCTTTGTTTGAGCTTGAATCAATTCTTTTTTTCTTGTTGTTTTTCTGTGTGTTGAGCCTGTTTCGATAGGTCTAGGTTATGATGATGGTCGTCTTTTGGGATGTCTTTTCTTTGTTGTTTTTTTTATGTTTAAGGAAACTTTTTACATAGGGATAAGATCCAGCTATATAATGTAAGAATTTTTAATTTTTATATGTTTTTAGGATCGTTGAATGTGTAAAATGGATGATTGAGATTAACAGTGGATTATGTGAAGATTATCACTTGGAAAAGAAAGTAAGGAGTTAATCTCAGTCATCCATTTTACCTATCCAACGATCCACGAAACGTGTAAAATTATGAATTTTACATTTTATGTACGTGGATCATATATCTTTTATATATTAAAAACTCTATTTGGTAGTGCCTAGAGCTTTAGAGAGACCTGACTCGATAAGTTTTTGTTTTTATTTTTTTGTCTGACCATTTAAAAAATCATAGTCAATTAAAACATGACACCCGAAAATGTTTTAATTTATAACTTCTTTTTATTTTTTTAAAAAGTGATACTTATTTTGTATTTTTTGAAAACCCCATAAAACCTAAAAATTTCTAAAAAAACACCTCATTCCCCCAAAAAAATCATAATCAAAATTCACAAATTTCTAAATTCATCCCATGTCTTCTTCGTCCAACCAACTACTACCAACAACCCCTTATGTTGTCGGACAACCACTATTGAATACTCATTATTTCATTACTTGAAATCGATGAATATTGTGTCGATAGAACGCTGAACATAAAATCTCAAAAACTTCTAATCGAGCGATGAACAACAAATAAATGAACGCCATATAACTTTGTTGATAGAAGGAGATTTTATTACAACGACGACTTGACAATCGATGATAATAATTATTTTTTTAAATTTTAGAGTTAGTTATGTGAGAATTTAGGGATTTGTGAGAATTTAATTTTTTAAGGTTTTCAAGTAACCATTAATGTAAACATTTCTGAATGAAAATACAATATTAATAGATTTTGCACATGTTGCCTTTTCTTTTACACTTCACTCTTTAATTCCTCCGATCGCGCGCACCACTTTTGATATATCATAGGTTATTTAATTTTCATTATTTATAATAATAGGTTAATTTATCATTATAATAATAGGTCAAATATCTTCAAATCTAATTAATTTAATATATAATTTATTGAGTGATTTCGATAATAAAAGATAATAATATTTTTTTTAAAATTATTTAAAGTTAAATATTATAGTCCATAGTTGAACCCAACAAGTATTTCAATTAAAAAATAATTGATGTTTATTTTAGGAGACACATGTTCAAATCACATTGTCATAAATATAGGCGTAAAAACTCATTTGACCTGAAAATTCGACTAAAGTTAAGCAATCCAAAGGTTAACTTGATATTGACTAGAACTGAAATCAACCGGCCCGAAAATTAACTGACCTGATATGATCCGAATAACCATAAACTTGAACTAAAACCGAACCAGATCCAAACCGAAACCAAATGTAGTTAAATTCAAAATGATATGAATCGAAATTATTTGAACCAAACCTGAACCGAGGGATCCATTTACAAGGGAGATTTTTTTTAAATAAAAAGAAATAAAGGGGTAAAATGGGAAAAATAGGAGAAAGGCGCACAGATCAAAGAAACCCAGATTTGGCGGGGCATTGGTTAAGTTGCAGGGAGAGTTGGTGCTTTTTCTTACTCATTTCTGACAATATTCTCTCACTGTTTCCTCATTTGTTTTTAAAAGAAAAAAAGCATTTCTTTTACTTAATTTAATAAAGAAAATGTTCAAATTTAATTTAAAAGAAACGACTTTTGCTTATGAGGAGGCTAGAACGGAAAGGAAAATGAAAGAACAATTTACCTTTAATTTATTAGGATTGTTTAACATTTATTACTATTTTCTATTCCCAAAAAAGAGAACATCACTCTTCTCTCCTCACTCATCACACTAGTACAGATTACTGTGTTTTTCTCTTCCAACAAGGCAACCTTGGGGTTATATATATACTATATATTTGTGGGTCTTTGTTTATTTAAAAAAAATAAAGAAAAAGAAAATGAGCTTTTGTTAAAACTATGGTTGATTTAGTTGCTTTTTTTTTAACTTTGTTGTAGGTACTTTCTTCTACAAGTGTAATCTCGGTTACAAAAATCTGTTTTTTTTTTTTTTACTGAGTAGCGAGTGAAATGCTAAAATAAAGACACTTGTGATTTCACTTTTTTGCTTTCATGGCTTTGGGGGTGTGGGGTTTGAACTTTTCGTCACTGTAAATTCTCTTGCTGGGGACTGGGGCCTTAGCAAAAAAGGCCATTTTTGAAAACATTTGGGGTTTTTTTATGCTTTCTTGGTTGCTTAGTGATGTGCTTCTTTTGGAAGCTTCAATGGTGAGGAAATGACAAATCTTGTGAGGATTTAGTGCTTCTGCTCATGTGTCAATTGCTTCTAAAGAATCTTTTCAGTTGCAAACTTGAGCTGTTTCAGTTGTTTCTCTTGTTTTAAGGTGAGATCTTCAGGGTTTTTAGTTCATCAGTTGCTTGCTTAAATTATGTTCAAAGGGTCTGGATTTTACTGTTGGACATTTTGTGGCTCAATCTACTGTTTTTACACTTGGCATTTTGGCTTGAAGGTCTGACATTTGTTCAACCAAATCTGTTTGAGAAAAAAGAGGTACATTTGCTGGGATCAGAATATTGTTGTTTACTTTAAAAGTTACTTTCTAAGTATCTTGGTATAATTCTGGGATCTAGAGGTTTACTTTATATTCAGAGAATCTAGTTAAAAAAACTTATTTGGCAGCTAGAAAGTGTAAGGGATGAATTTCTTGAAAGTTAAGAAATTTAGGAAAGTCCACAAGCCAGACCCTGAGAAGGGTTTGGAGGATAATAATGTGCCACAACCAGAAGAACCAAAGAATGGTAATGGTGCTGGTGAATTTGGTTTAAATGGATCATCCAAACCCGACCCTGCTGCAACTGACGTCGAGGATGATGATGATGATGATTTTATAACAAATGAGGTGAAGAGGAGATTGAAAGAACTAAGAAGAAACAGTTTTATGGTGTTAATTCCGGAAGAGGAAGAAGAGTTGTACCTAGAGGACGAGGAAGCTGAGGCTGGTGAGACCAGCTCGAGTGAGTGGAGGGATGTGGAAGCAGAAGGCAGACAATGGTGGGGTGGATTTGATGCCTTTTATGAGAAGTATTGCGAGCGAATGCTGTTCTTTGATCAGATAATTGCACAGCAGGTCAATAATGCCGGTAAATATTTCCATTTTCTCTATTGCATTGTCAAATCTTACAATGGACGAAATGAGCACATAGTCACTTTAATTCAGCAGGAACATATTGTTAGCTGCAGCCTGCATACTAGATGGACATTGTTTCTTGATTGTTTGAATTTTTTTAATTACAAGTGCCTCCCGTTTGCACTTCACTAGCATAATGAACAATTTAGGAGGTCCGAATGTATAAGGTCTTCGTGTGATGGGGCAGGGTTCATGTTTCATATGTCTCACCCCTATCTTTTTGTGATATGAATCTCCATCAAGTTACTTGAGAAAACAAAATTGTCTGAATTAGTAAACCGAATCAGCTTGTGAGGTATGCAACTATATTGAGTATTGGATTATTGAGCATTGCCATCTGCTTAGACTCACAATCAGGTTCCTTGACCTTGTTTAGCTGCTGATTTCTATTATATCCTTCAGATTGAAAAGTATTTTCCTGCAACTCAGTATGTTCGAATTGTGATGGTTCTCTCTTAAATGTTGGGAATAGGGATCGATCCAAGGTTAATTGCTGTCATATTCAGTCATGTTTGTAGTTTTATCATTTCCCCACTTCTTTCTTTGGCCACAGGCTTTAACCTTATTTATGTCCATGAATTGGAGAGATTTTTCTGTCTTGATGAGATCATACAGCTCAGGTAGATGCATAAATGATGAATACTATTTGCTGGCAGTATCCTTTTTCTTAAACATAATTAATCTCCAAGAAGAATAGTACTGAGTACTATCCGTAAGATCATTGGGGCATAAAAGTTTTTTATTGTTAGCACCGAATCTTGAATTCTCATTGCAAATAATCAATTGCCTTACAGGCTCTATAAATCCTTCACCAAAATCTGCATCTAAGAAACTTGCACCCCCCCTTAGTTGCCTTTCCTTGAAGAAGATTGAAGAACCCGATGAAGAAACTGAGCACCTGCAGCAGCCTATGAATGACCCGTATCATGACCTTGAGGCAGCATATGTAGCTCAAATTTGCTTAACTTGGGAGGCACTTCATTGCCAATACACACAACTTAGCCAGCTAGTTTTGTGCCAACCCGATAATCCTGCTTGTTACAACCACAGTGCTCAGCTCCTTCAACAGTTCCAAGTCTTATTACAAAGGTTCATTGAAAATGAACCTTTTGAGGATGGTCTTAGAGCTGAAATATATTCCCGTTCTAGGCATGTTTTGCCTAAGCTGCTTCAAATTCCAAACATACAAGGTAAATCTTAGGGGATCAATCGAGCAAAAGTGGGGAACTTTGATTTCTTAACCTTTTTTTGTGGCCTAGCAATTCTTTTTCAGTTTACAAATTGAACAAGGAAGAACTTGAGGATGTTTTTATTTGCTTTTTGCTTGAAGGGTAATGTTTTGAGTCTTTTCAGGTTTTGATCAGAAGGCTAAGGTGGAAGAGGAATCAGATTATTTGGTCCTTGCTCCTGATATCATCAGGATTATTGACAGCGTTATCCTTACATTCCGGCTGTTTGTAAAAATTGACAAGAAAAAACATAGTTTGTTTGGAAATCAGAGTCCGATGGCTACACCTCTTCAACAAGTTAAATCTTTATTAGAAAAGGTAACTTCATTCTACACTATCCAATTCAACTTTGTAGGATACCACTTGATTACACAGCACAGCCCGAGGTACCACAATCTGAACTAGTTATATAGACTATTACATTCCATGAGAATTGCAACTCAATTCCTGCCCCTTCATTATCAGTAGTTCATTTGCTTCGCTTGCTTTGATGTTCTAATGAGTATCGATGAAAATCTGTTTTTTTTCCGCAAAAATTTTAGTACATGATGAAAATTGCCTACAAACAGAATAAAAGTTGGCCAATTATGGTATACTACTAGAATGCCATAGTTTTATTTGTTTCCAAGGAAAAACAACAGTTTCAAATAAAAGCGCTTTTAAACTGATGAAATTTGGATTTCAAATGAACATGATACTGTACCCAATTTAAGCAAGTTTTTGGTCTACAAACATCACTTTACTAATCCATCACCTGCTATATTTGTATTGGAATATGTTTCTCCGACTCTTCATTTTCGTTGCTTGTGCCTGGCACCATATTTGACACATATTCAAACTTGCATCTCTCATCTGTCAAGGGGATGGTGCTGTTCAAACGACCGACCATACGGATTTACTCATTGTAACCTATGATGTTCTACAGTGTTTTCATTTCTATCTGCAGAAAGGGATGAAGCTGAAGGAACTGCGTAGAAAGAGAAAAGGGTGGAAAAAGAAATCCTGGCCGCTAACACCAGACGATGTTCCGTTGTTGTTTGGTCTCATCGACGTCAAAATTATATCCCGGGTTCTCAGAATGTCAAAGATCAGTAAAGAGCAGTTGTTTTGGTGTGAAGAAAAGATTAAAAAACTAGATTTATGCGATGGGAAATTGCAGAGAGACCCGTCACCCATCCTTTTTCCATGCTGATGGCTGTTGTTCGACCGAGCCGGTTTAATGGAAGACCCCTCTCTTTATCATATAAAACTAAGTGTTGCTGCTGATTTTCTCCTGGGAATGCTATTATCAATGCTTTTCAGTTGCATTGCCATTTCCCAGTTTTTGTTGATTAAACTACTTGTAATTTACTGATCTATTCAATGACATTGATATGTGCTTATGATCCTAACCAAAATTATTGAAAAGTATAGTGGCCTTTATGCAATATTGCCCCAAGTAACTGTAGTTGTCCATGAAGCGAGTGTTGTGTTTAAGTTGTATTTAGGACAGTCTGACTTTGAACTTCATCAAACTTTTGATGTTTCAGACGGATGTTGTGGATGTTGTCTGATATATATTTGGGTAAATTACACTTATGTTTTAGTTTTCTTTCATTTTAATCACTCAACTTTCAGAAGTTATATTATCGTCATTTATGTTATCGATAGTGATCAATTTTTTAATTTGATCCTTACTCTCTTATATATATATATATATATATTTTAAACTATAATTCATCCAGTTAGCTAATTTGGTTTCAATTTTTGTTGAAACAATGCACAAAATTTGATATCTGAGTTAATTTGTTCAATTTCCCCAAATACCTTGAAGCAGGCACATATAATGCAATGGTGGTATTTGAAGTGGCTATTGAAAGGAAGAAGCACGAGTGATGGTGGATGGTGCAATTGTAAGGTAAAATTTGGCAACTCTTTCCGGTTGTGGTGGTTGGTGGAAAAGGAGGAGGTTTGCCCCCAGCAAAATGGACAATAGCCGGTGCTGGTGAATAGAAATAATCTACTTTTCGGTGTTCTTATTTATGTCCCACACTAAAAAATTGAGTTTAAGATTAAGGTTTAGTGTTTAGGGTATTATGGATATGCTGTATTTTTTAGAGTTTAAGATTTAAAAATTATAATTTAAAGTTAAAATTTTAAAAAAAATTACGCATAGAAAGAAACACTAAAAAAACATAATATTTTTGTTCTATGCTCGTGGTAGTGGAAGTGACCTTAGTGGTGTTGGTTTCCTTTTTGTATGAAATATTTAAATCTGCATATTGATTTAGTTTAAGGATTAAGATTCTATACAGCACGTAAATATGATGGTATTAGGCTATGCACCTCTTTTATGTGGATCATTATTATCAATAGCTCTTCTAGTCATTGCATTTCGAAAAGCCATAAAAATTATTGGTAAAAACAATAATTTATTAAATCAATCATTTTCGTTTGGCGAAATCCAATACATGAATGAAAGAAGCAATGTTTTTACTAAACAATGATTTTCTTTCTTCTAAAAATTATTACAGATATCAATTGACTCAACAATTGAATTGTTGGAGTTATCGTATTATTAGTCTCGGATTTATCTTTTTAACCATAGGAATTCTTTCAGGAGCCGTATGGGCTAATGAGGCATGGGATCGTATTAGAATTGGGATCCAAAGGAAACTTGGGCATTTATTACTTAGATCGTATTCGCGATTTATTTACATACCCGAACAAATAAAAAATTTGAAGGTGTAAATTTCGCACTTGTGGCTTCTATGGGATTTCTTATAACATGGATAGTTCAATGTGCTCATCAGCGTCTGACCCTGAGATGTGGATCATCCAAGGCACATTAGCATGGCGTACTTCTCCTGTTCGAACTGGGGTTTGAAACCAAACTTCTCCTCGGGAGGATAGATGGGGCGATTCATGTGAGATTCAATGTAGATCCAACTTTCTATTCACTCGTGGGATCTGGGCGGTCCGGGGGACCACCACGACTCCTCTCTTCTCGATAATCCATACATCCCTTATCAGTGTATGGACATCTATCTCTCGAGCACAGGTTTAGGTTCAGCTTCAATGGAAAAATAAAATGGAGCACCTAACAACGTATCTTCACAGACCAAGAACTACGAGATCACCCCTTTCATTATGGGGTGACGGAGCGGTGGAAATTGAAAGTTTCCACAAGCGCATTAGTTTTAGGATATAGGGAGTTAGTTTAAGGTATAAGGTTTAGAAGTTTAGGTGAGAAGTTAGAATTTAGAGATAGTTGTTTTAATTTAAGGTTTATGGTTATAATTCAAGGGTTATAGGTTAGTGTTTAGTTTTTAGGGTAATATGGTGAGGAATTAGGTTTTAACCTATAAAACCTAAATTATAACCCTAAACTTTAAATTGAAACAATTATCTCTAAATTTAACCATATAGACCTAAACCCCTAAACCCTATACTCTAAACTAACTTCTTATACCCTAAAGCTAAGGCGCTTGTGAAAACTTTCAATTTCTATCGCCTGTGTATAGAATATTTATCCTTGGTTTAAATCATACACAAAATTCGAATACCAATCGCATTACTAAGTGATCAATTATTTTTTTCAATATTCTATTATTGGTTATTTCAATTTAAAATCAGTTAATGAACTGAATAAATTAAAATTTTGATATATAACTAATATATTTTTAATTTTATCAGTTAATTAACTGAATAAATTAAAATCTTGATATATAACTAATATATTTTTAATTTTAAGTTCAAATCTTATTAGTGACTAATAATATTTAAAACCCAGTATTTATATTTTAATCTCAATTATTAAATTCAATCCAAAAAAAATAACAATAAAAAATATCTAATAAAACAAACCCACTTTCAATTTAGAATTACTTTAATTACTATATTGAATAAAAAAATAAGGTATATATCAAGGGTTTTTATAAAAAAAATAGTAATTTTAATAAGGGTAAACTACTGCAGGGGTCACTTTCGTTTCTCGTTTGTACAAATTTAGTCACCATTTTTGAAAAGTGCCAATAAGTGGTCATCTACGTTTTCGATGTGTAAAGACTTGGTCACTCCGACGTTATAGTCCGTTAGTCCCCTAACGGATTGGGAATTAATTAACGAAAAAATAAGGGTAAATTACTGCAATAGCCATTAAAATTTATCTCATGTACATTTTTTTCTCCTCAATTTAAAAAAGTAAACATTATAGTCACTAATAAAAATGTTTCTTTATAATTTCACCCTTAATTTTTAAAAATTCATTTTTCAATCCTAAAACTTTACAATTCAAACTTTATTTTGAATTTTTGAGACGAGTTTATGAAATTATGAGTCGAGTATTTTCACATCAAACCTAAAAATTTAATTTTTTCGAGTCAAGTCGAGTTATTGGAATTTCTATTTTATAATTCAAACTTTATTTTGAATTTTTTAGTCGAGTTTCTGAAATTATGAGTCGAGTATTTTCACATCAAACCTAAAATTTTAATTTTTTCGAGTCAAGTCGAGTTATTGGAATTTCTATTTTATAATTCAAACTTTATTTTCAATTTTTGAGTCGAGTTTATGAAATTATGAGTCGAGTATTTTCACATCAAACCTAAAAATTTAATTTTTTCGAATCAAGTCGAGTGTTGCAATTCCCTACATATAATTTTTAATTTTAATCCGTGTTTGTCAACGGGCAGGTTTAGGCGAAGCTCCGACGAAGCCTTAAACGACAGCGAACCGACGATTGGCGGTATGAGCTTTGTTTGCCTCGACACGAGGAACTCAATAACAGTGACGACGCGGCGAGCGGACAGTTGCGGTGGCCGGAATCGCAGAAAAACAGAGGGGACGAACGAACCTTTGTCACAACTTTCGCGGCAACCGGCGGTGAACTACTGCGAGTGGCGGCTGGGGTTTTGTTCGGGGGACGATGGCGGATAAGGAGGTGATGACGGTGTACACCACCGTCGAGCGGTGGCCGAGATCAACGTGAAAACACAAGCGATGGTGGGTTTCCTCTCTAAGCTTCAAACTGCTCGCCATGGCTGACGACAGTGACTTACCGCGAGTGGTCACCGTGGTTGTGATCAGGGGGAGTGGGCGGACACCATGGCGGCAGCGGTGAAGGCCACGGCCGGGCGGTGTGGCAGATCGGAGCAAAAGCCGGAGCGGGGAAGGTGAGGGATCGAGAGAAAAAAATGGAAGGGTCTGGATATTTTGGGGTGTTAATTATCCCATGTGGGTTTTTGGTTCAGACATTTATTAGATTTCGATTTAAACAAAACAATTAGTTGGGACAAACACGGATTAAAATTAAAAATTATATGTAGGGAAGTGCAACACTCGACCTGATTTGAAAAAATTAAATTTTTAGGTTTGATGTGAAAATACTCGACTCATAATTTCATAAACTCGACTCAAAAATTCAAAATAAAGTTTGAATTGTAAAGTTTTAGGATTGAAAAATGAATTTTTAAAAATTTAAGGGTGAAATTATAAAGAAACATTTTTATTAGTGACTATAATGTTTACTTTTTTAAATCGAGGAGAAAAAATGTACATAAGATAAATTTTAATGGCTATTGCAGTAATTTACCCTTATTTTTTGTTAACCCAATCCGTTAGGGGACTAACGAACTATAACGTCGGAGTGACCAAGTCTTTACACATCGAAAACGTAGATGACCACTTATTGGCACTTTTAAAAAGTGGTGACTAAATCTGTACAAACGAGAAACGAAAGTGACCCCTGCAGTAGTTTACCCTTTTAATAAAAATGTATTAATTTAAAGGGTAAACTACTGCAGGGGTCACTTTCGTTTCCCGTTTGTACAGATTTAGTCACCACTTTTGAAAAGTGCCAATAAGTGGTCATCTACGTTTTCGATGTGTAAAGACTTGGTCACTCCGACGTTATAGTCCGTTAGTCCCCTAACGAATTGCTGATGTGGCGGAATTAAAATAAGGATAAATTACTGCAATAGCCATTAAAATTTATCTCATGTACATTTTTTCTCCTCAATTTAAAAAAGTAAACATTATAGTCACTAATAAAAATGTTTCTTTATAATTTCACCCTTAAATTTTTAAAAATTCATTTTTCAATCCTAAAACTTTACAATCAATTAGTACAATAATATTATAAAGGGTAAACTACTGCAGGGGTCACTTTCGTTTCCCGTTTGTACAGATTTAGTCACCACTTTTGAAAAGTGCCAATAAGTGGTCATCTACGTTTTCGATGTGTAAAGACTTGGTCACTCCGACGTTATAGTCTGTTAGTCCCCTAACGGATTGCTGATGTGGCGGAATTAAAATAAGGATAAATTACTGCAATAGCAATTAAAATTTATCTCATTTACATTTTTTCTCCTCAATTTAAAAAAGTAAACATTATAGTCACTAATAAAAATGTTTCTTTATAATTTCACCCTTAAATTTTTAAAAATTCATTTTTCAATCCTAAAATTTTACAATCTATTAGTACAATAATATTATAAATGCTTAGATGAAAAATAGGTGCCCAAAGTATACCCTTTGAAACTTAGGTGCCCAAATTGCTCTTATTTAATAACTCAAACTTAAAAATTTAGTCCACTAACTACTAAAAAATTCGAGTTATTGGAATTTCTATTTTATAATTCAAACTTTATTTTGAATTTTTGAGTTGAGTTTATGAAATTATGAGTCGAGTATTTTCACATCAAACCAACAAATTTAATTTTTTCGAGTCAAGTCGAGTTATTGGAATTTCTATTTTATAATTCAAACTTTATTTTGAATTTTTGAGTCTAGTTTATGAAATTATGAGTCGAGTATTTTCACATCAAACCTAAAAATTTAATTTTTTCGAATCAAGTCGAGTGTTGCACTTCCCTACATATAATTTTTAAACCAAAGTCGGTTGAACTCGCATTACTCCGACAGGCCTTTATCGGCGTTGATCGGTCGATTGCCCAGTTGGGTTTTGCTCGCCATGGCTCAGAGATGACGATGACACTGACGGCACGACAAAAAGACGGTCGAGGCGGCCGGAAAACTCAAAAATCAGAGGCGAGAGGGAGGTTTCCGTCGAATCTTTAAATCGATCTCCTCGGCAGACGAAGCGTCAATTCTGCGCGTGGTGCTCGGGGTTCGATTCAGGGCACGACGGCGAACAAGAAGGTGACGGCGGTGCATGCCACGACGGGGTGGTGGAGGCGATCGAAGGAGTGGCCGATGGGGTTAGGTGAAGGGTCGGGGAAGGCTTCTCTCTTTTTCTTTTTTTTTTTCATATTCGAAAAGAATTAAATGAGCCAGGTTAAGAATTCTTTTAAAATTAAAAATTATATGTAGGGAAGTGCAACACTCGACTTGATTCGAAAAAAATTAAATTTTTAGGTTTGATGTGAAAATACTCGACTCATAATTTCATAAACTCGACTCAAAAATTCAAAATAAAGTTTGAATTATAAAATAGAAATTCCAATAACTCGACTTGACTCGAAAAAATTAAATTTTTTGGTTTGATGTGAAAATACTCGACTCATAATTTCATAAACTCGACTCAAAAATTCAAAAATAAAGTTTGAATTATAAAATAGAAATTCCAATAACTCGAAATTTTTAGTAGTTAGTGGACTAAATTT
Organism: Hibiscus tridactylites; assembly: GCA_958450335.1. Taxonomy (NCBI): domain Eukaryota; kingdom Viridiplantae; phylum Streptophyta; class Magnoliopsida; order Malvales; family Malvaceae; genus Hibiscus; species Hibiscus tridactylites. The sequence continues at coordinate 11,757,890 of OY288265.1, forward strand.
TTAAGTTTGAGTTATTAAATAGGAGCAATTTGGGCACCTAAGTTTCAAAGGGTATACTTTGGGCACCTATTTTTCATCTAAGCATTTATAATATTATTGTACTAATTGATTGTAAAGTTTTAGGATTGAAAAATGAATTTTTAAAAATTTAAGGGTGAAATTATAAAGAAACATTTTTATTAGTGACTATAATGTTTACTTTTTTAAATTGAGGAGAAAAAATGTACATGAGATAAATTTTAATGGCTATTGCAGTAATTTATCCTTATTTTAATTTCGCCACATCAGCAATCCGTTAGGGGACTAACGGACTATAACGTCGGAGTGACCAAGTCTTTACACATCGAAAACGTAGATGACCACTTATTGGCACTTTTCAAAAGTAGTGACTAAATCTGTACAAACGGGAAACGAAAGTGACCCCTGCAGTAGTTTACCCTATTATAAATGCTTAGATGAAAAATAGGTGCCCAAAGTATACCCTTTGAAACTTAGGTGCCCAAATTGCTCCTATTTAATAACTCAAACTTAAAAATTTAGTCCACTAACTACTAAAAAATTCGAGTTATTGAAATTTCTATTTTATTATTCAAACTTTATTTTAAATTTTTGAGTCGAGTTTATGAAATTATGAGTCGAGTATTTTCACATCAAACCAAAAAATTTAATTTTTTTGAGTCAAGTCGACTTATTGGAATTTCTATTTTATAATTCAAACTTTATTTTGAATTTTTGAGTCGAGTTTATGAAATTATGAGTCGAGTATTTTCACATCAAACCTAAAAATTTAATTTTTTCGAATCAAGTCGAGTGTTGCACTTCCCTACATATAATTTTTAATTTTAAAAGAATTCTTAACCTGGCTCATTTAATTCTTTTCGAATATGAAAAAAAGAGAAAAAGAGAGAAGCCTTCCCCGACCCTTCACCTAACCCCATCGGCCACTCCTCTGATCGCCTCCACCACCCCGTCGTGGCATGCACCGCCGTCACCTCCTTGTTCGCCGCCGTGCCCTGAATCGAACCCCGAGCACCACGCGTAGAACCGACGCTTCGTCTGCCGTGGAGATCGATTTAAAGATTCGACGGAAACCTCCCTCTCGCCTCTGATTTTTGAGTTTTCCGGCCGCTTCGACCGTCTTTTCGTCGTGCCGTCAGTGCCATCGTCATCTCTGAGCCATGTCGAGCAAAACCCAACTGCGCAACCGATCGATCAACGCCGATAAAGGCCTGTCGGAGTAACGCGAGTTTGACCGACTTTGGTTTAAAAATTATATGTAGGGAAGTGCAACACTCAACTTGATTCGAAAAAATTAAATTTTTAGGTTTGATGTGAAAATACTCGACTCATAATTTCATAAACTCGACTCAAAAATTCAAAATAAAGTTTGAATTATAAAATATAAATTCCAATAACTCGACTTGACTAGAAAAAATTAAATTTTTTAGTTTGATGTTAAAATACTCGATTAATAATTTCATAAACTCGACTCAAAAATTCAAAATAAAGTTTGAATTATAAAATAGAAATTTCAATAACTCGAATTTTTTAGTAGTTAGTGGACTAAATTTTTAAGTTTGAGTTATTAAATAGGAGCAATTTGGGCACCTAAGTTTCAAAGGGTATACTTTGGGCACCTATTTTTCATCTAAGCATTTATAATATTATTGTACTAATTGATTGTAAAGTTTTAAGATTGAAAAATGAATTTTTAAAAATCTAAGGGTGAAATTATAAAGAAACATTTTTATTAGTGACTATAATGTTTATTTTTTTAAATTGAGGAGAAAAAATGTACATGAGATAAATTTTAATGGCTATTGCAGTAATTTATCCTTATTTTAATTCCGCCACATCAGCAATCCGTTAGGGGACTAAATGACCATAACGTCGGAGTTACCAAGTCTTTACACATCGAAAACGTAGATGACCACTCATTGGCACTTTTCAAAAGTGGTGACTAAATCTGTACAAACGGGAAACAAATGTGACCCCTGCAGTAGTTTACCCTAATTTAAATGACTAAACTGAAAGCACTCTAAATTTCAATGACTATCCAATAAAAAGCCAGAAACTGAACAATCAAAATTCAAAACCATTCCCAAATTCTTACATGCTAAGCCCTACAATTCCTAGATTTGTAACTGTGATTTCCTGGACGCAAACCCTAAATCTTCAATCCATCAAGCTAAAACCTTTGATTTAGGGCATCCAACTTCAGTTTTCTTCTTCGCCCAAAATCTTGAAATAGCCTTTTACATATTTACCGAAACCAGAAGATTTAGGGCTTTGTTTTCATTTGATTTTAACAGGTGAGAATATTTTTCGAATGCCTTTTTTATTATTTTGGTTTTATTGTTGTTTTTTTTTTTTTAATTTACTAGGTTGTGTTTTTATTATTACCTGTACTGCTGTACATGGCATTATGGAGAAGAATGGTATAATACTTCACCCCGTCGGCTCTGCGAACGTGCTCTAAGGGAGCTGCCTAAAAAGGCTGGGGAACAACTTGTAATCTTGTCTCAGGTTCGAACTATAAGTCCTTTTTGTGATGCAAACTTTTTAGTTTGTCAATTTCAGTTACAAGAAAGACTAAGCAAAATTTGTGTCCTAGATGAATCAATATAGAAAGAAGCTTCCTTTCTTTTGGAAAATGATTTTAACTATATAATCTTGGATGCTACTGTTTGTTTTCATATAATTTTTGAGAATACTTCTTTCAAGTTCGTTTTTTTTACGCACAGGCAGTTTCATTGTTAAACTCCATTTGTTGTATTAAAGAACAAACATGTGTGCTTTTGTTATTATATTATTTTTTTCAAATATACCTTGTAGGGTTATGCAACATCCGTTTCAACTGCATTGTTCTGGGAGGGTCCATACCCCCTTTAGAAGCATAGGCCTCTGTGCTATTAATTTAGAGCTAGAACTGCTGCTGTCTGGAATCCTCTCACCTCATTGATGGAGTTCAAAAACTCCACCGGTGGTGTATGACAGTTGTCCCAATTTTTTCGATAAACATTAGCGAGTTTTCGAAATCCCTTTATTTCTCGTAACGGATTAGACTAAATCTGAAGAATTAACCGATTTGTTTCATTCGATTTGGTTAGTTAAAATAAGTTTTGAATGCATGTTTTACTATTTAGTATTTTTAATGTAATATTCATTTCATTTGAAATCTGAAGATTTTTTATTGTGTTCTTTTCATTCGAAATCCCTCTATTATTATGATCAATTTTAGGGACTGGGGAGTCTTTTAGAAGGCTTTTGGGTATAATTTATTTTGGGATTTCCTCAGGGTTTGTCCTCTATGAAGAATAAACTCCGTTTTTTAATGAATTTTTCATAAATTCTTAGATTTTAAAATGTTATCACGAACAGAATCAATGTTAGCACATTTTTAAAGACCACCAATAGAGCGGATCATTGACATGAAAAGTCCTTATTTTGAAGCGTTTATAGTCTTGATCCTGCCTCATAGCATTTTGCCGATCGGTGTATCTCTTGGTATATACTGATCAACTTATTTTGGGTTTATTTCTTCTTCAGTTTAGGTCAATGTTCTTGTTTTCGAGTGCTATAATGTGGGTTCATTAACTATTTGGTTGTTTTAACTTTGTATTATATTTGATGGTTCATTCTCTTAATAACTGCTTGTTGTGTTGTTTCATTAATTTTGTCATTTTATGCAAAAACTTTGCTTCCTGATTTATTTTTCGTGGTTCATTCATAATTTAATTCATACTATGCTTAATATTAATCTTGAAATTCCTACGTAGGTTTTAGTTTTCAGTGATAGAAAAAATGCTTGCCGTTGTAAGTTTAATCTTTCTAGTATTTGTTATTTGATTGTGGGTTTGGGATATCATTATGAAGTAGTGTACTTTGAACTAACCATTTAATCTTTGAATACTGCCTGCAATGCCCTTCATGAGGGAAGACTTTCTAAACTGTTAAAATATAGTTTCCACTAACCCTGTGAAATCTATTTTTATGCATTTGCAGTGATATAAGTCTTGTAATCGGTGGTGGCGAACTATGATTCTTGGAAGTAAATCCATCCGAGAAACCCACTATGATGTTCTATCTGTGAAGGAAGATTCGAGTTATGATGAAATTCGTACAAGTTATCGAAATGCTATCCTTAATTGTCATCCAGATAAGTTAAATTCTGATTACGAGTCTGGAGAGAGATTTTTGAGAGTACAAAAGGCTTGGGAAATCCTTAGTGATCCCAATTCGCGGACAGTCTATGATAGGAAACTGCGAGATTCAAGACAAGATGTAGTGGCCTCGGAAGATATTGGCTTAGATGATATGATGATTGAAGATGCTGGTGAAGTCATGGAGCTTTATTACCAGTGCCGGTGCGGTGATCACTTCTCAGTTGATTCTTTGGAGTTGACTAAAATAGGGTACACTTTACTGAGGGATGGGACTGAAATATTTGTGAGGACCCCTGATGCTTTACCAGCTTCTGTTGTTCTTCCTTGCGGTTCTTGTTCTCTGCTTGTTCGACTGATGATAAATCCAGATGTTAAAGTTCCAATTGCTAGGTATTTGTGATAGGTTTTGTTTTCCATTATTTTAGCTGAAAACAAGACATGCTTGCTTTGATCGAGTTGGATGGAGCTTGTAATATATCATTTGATTCTGACTTAAAAGTTGAGAATTTAAGATCTCCCTGATTGCGTTCCCCACGATTTGGTTCTTAACAATTGACTTTGAAGTCTTCAAATGTTTTTCTAATCTAAAAATTTAGAAGGCTCGGCCTGCAGATATGCCACATCAACCACGGGTGTTGATTGTTAGTTGATTAACGGTTTTCATCCAACAATAGTGAAATTTGAATGAAAAATAAAACAGCTATTTGCACAAAAAAAAGATAAGACTAAAATGACCAAAATGTAATGTTTGTTTTACATTACATGTCAATAACTAATTTAAAACTATAAAATATTTAATAAAATATAAAAATTTCAAATTTCAAAAAATATTTATAAATTCAAATAAAATTGCATAACTTGTATATAAACTTTCATGTGAGATATTTTGTCAACGATATTAAAAATTTAACATTTTAATTAGTATTATTGTTTAAAAAATAATGATTTTGACTTTTTTTAAAAGATTGAGGACTAAGTCAAAAGTATAAAGAAGATTAAGTAATTAAGATTAAGTCTATCATTATGACATAAATCAATCAATAATTCTCTTATGTCAACCTATGAACTTGTCAATATTAATGCACCGATCAATTTTATTCAATTGTTTGATTCAAGGACTAAAAAAGGGGAAAGTTAAGTGTCAAAAAATGAACCAAATGGCTTTAGATAGCCAATGGTTAAAAAGGATGTAAAACGCCTGTTAGACTTGTATGGGAAAATTCCTAGAGAACTGATTGTAAACTTGTTGCCTACCGTTGTATGACATAAGGGTATTTCAATCCATATGAATATATGATACAACAGAGTTTACACCGACCTGGAATGAAGGATTTGGTTCGAGCCGCATGCTTCTCCGATGGAAACCGGAGACCCACTCTTCTATCCATTTCAACAAACGACACCGTTAAACATCTAGCTTCTCATCTACTTGAAGGTTTAATATCTCATATAAGTTCAGCCAGGAACAAACGAATCCTAGTTACCACCCAATTGGCCGGTCTTCCTGCTTCGTATTTTAATCACGGGCTTATGTTGCCCTTCTAATGCTGCGAAATTTGCATCACCACGGTTAACGATTCGCAAAGGGTGTGCTTCTGTGTTGAATACCCATTCATCCAAAGGGATGACCGTGGGTGGAGAGAAAAGAAGGTAAAGATATTTCAGAGTCTCCGCGAGAAAGAAGCTTTGCATCATGTTGTCTTTAATACCAGTGTTAACCTGAAGAAACCAACAATTAAGAATCACAACACTATCGTCTTCAGGTTAGGCAAAGTTAATATCCCACAAGATATTGCTAACTTGACTAAATTTCAATTTCCTATAATCACTTGCACACGGAAATGTATATAAAAATCTCAGAGAATTCTTTACCTTCACCAGATCATAAATTTCACTCAGTTAGTTTTTGATACTCTTTTTAACAATAGAATAGAACGGAGAGTTACAAAGGAAAAAAGAAAGAAAAACAAAGTTGGTTATCTGCATTTCTTAAAACTATAAATCCTGAACCTATGTTGTCATAGGATGAATAGTAAAATTATTGACACACTAGAAAGTAAGGTAAATAAATATACTGCCAAAAGGGAAGGTTCCATAGAAGGTCATTCACCGTATAATGTTACAAGCCCAAGCTGTTGTCCGTACTAAACGGCTAGTTTTGGGGTCATTTTGTTTTCTTTATGTGCAGTGTTTCACCCAAGTAACTAGTTAATCCTTGTTTAAATTTCAGTTAATCGTTGTAATTAAGCATTGTTAAAGACAGGTTTTCAATTCCCTTGATGAGTTGGCTGGTCCTTGATGGTTTTCTAAATTGAATTTACAAGCAGGTTACCATGAAACCTCTTAATGCCTCATGTTCTCATCTTCTAATCGGATTAGCTCTTCAATCAACTCTTGGTCCTCACAATTTACTGAAGAGCCTAACAATTTGCTTAGTTCCCATATTGATTGTGCTTCTTACCTAATTATTTTCCCTCAACCATGTGAGAAAAGGGCCATGGTGGCCGGAGATGCAATGAATAATGGTGGTTTGTGTGTGATCGGTGGTTAGAGATTTGTTGTTTAAAGAAGATGAGTAGGATATTTTCCAGAGAGAACAATGTGTTTCTCTGTATTTTCTTATTATTCTTAATTATCAAATGTATACAGAGTAAGCCTTTAAATAGGCTGATATAGAGTTTAATATAACTAGAACTATACTTTTGTCTTTAATTTAAATAATACTTATTCCTAATTTAAATAAGACTTCTAGTAAATCTAAACTACTGATTAGGAATAAACTATAATTACACATTAAATAAAACTCTAACACTCCTCGTCAACTTACACTCCCCCTCAAGCTCTAACACTTCTCAGATAACTTACAAACCACACACTGTGCTAGGGAGATAAAAAAATATCTCAAAGGACAAGAAAAGGTAATCAGGCATTAAGTATGTATTCATGACCAAACTAGCTAAAGTACTGAAAACCTATACTAAGCTTCTAGGAGTTTTTTTTTTATTATTAAAAATTGTGATCTTTGAAAGGATTCCAAAGAACACACAAATATAAACACGGGTAACATGTGCTGGGGGTTTGATAGAGCACTTACATCTTTCAGTCCAACATATCCAGATTCTATCCGAGAGTTCTTTTCAAATGCTTGAAATATATTCCAGCCCCACTCTTGATATGTCCTATTACCAGTTAAGCGCCACAGGTAAAAGAGTGATTCAACTGTCTCCGGTCTCAATATGTTCCAGGATGTGCCCACACTCATGTCCTGAAAAGATTACATTTAGAACTATCACCATATAACATTATAAGAGCTCGTATATCATTGAGAATAATGCTAACTTACCTGTCCGGAATTAAAGAAATAATTCTCTCCAGCTAACTTTGTTGGTGTGGATTGGTAGAAATTATAACAAGTCCAAGCAAGCTGCATAAGACGACAAATAATTCAGGAGCCAAAGAATCAACTTCTATTCAAATGGATTATACAGGGGAATGCAAGTATGAGGAACCCAACCTATCTAAAACCTGCTTATATCTAATCAAAACCATTCATTTGACACCCTTTCAAGAAAGCACAATATTTTACATACCCCCCCCCCCCCCCAATAAACGGAAATAAAAGAGAGAACTGCAATCACATGTTCTTTTATTTGGAAAGCAAGCAGAAGAGCAAAAAACGGAAGCGGATATGAAGCCAAACTCTTCATCACCACAAACCGCACATACGAGGGAAATGTTCCTATAATAATGCATTTAAGAAGATAATGCTATATGGAAAAAAGGATACCGAGGAAAGAAATCTACAGCGCCAACAGGAGAAGCACTAAGTTCATCATAAATAAATTGGTTGTAGACCCCTACCATTTTTTCTTAAATAGAATAAAAGTTGGTATGTACAATTTCATTATTGGGTTCCAATTTGCCAAAGGGAAAAAATTTCTTCTAATAGAAGGCATGAAGAAATTCTTATCATTGGGAATCATATAGAAAAAAAAATGGTTTAATTCTCCTTTATTTAGCAAGCGACAATCTTAACCTATCTAGTTTATTCTTCCCGAAAGATGGGTAAGACCTTAAGGCTATGAAACTCCTTTTTAGTTTTGACCGTTAAAGGAAAAGTTATTTCCTATTTCGTGCCAATATTTCCTTCATATATATGCTGTATGAAAACCAAAAAAAAAAACATTAGCAGTAATCTTGGTTACTTGCTAATCTCATGGACTACATCAACTTTCTGTATCAGAGCCAGTAAGGCTAACTTTGATAGTGAAAAATCTATAAACATTTTTCAGTAGTATAACCACGGTGAAAGCATTTTATGCTTGCCAGTTAAAGTCGTCAAAGATACCTCTTCAGCAAGTGAAAGAATTTTCTTTGCCTCATCAGGACCATAACCAGATGAACCTAAAGCCAGCATTCCTGGAGCAAAGCATGCTAATTCATCCATCTGCATAAATATGAAGTATTGAAGCAAGAAGTGAAATACACAAAAGTATAAAATAACAATGCAGCAGTAGTCATAGTAAGCCACATTACCTTGTTTGTCAGTGAATACCCATTTTTCTCACAAATATATGCAAAAGATGACGGTGTCGATCTTCTAATTAAGCTTTGTAGACCTTTCATTGATGTCTCCCACATATCTCTATATCCAACATACCAATGGGGTTTTCTCATTAGAAAGTTAAATTAAAATAAAATAGTTGAGTATTGCATTAAAATCAATATGCTTAAAGCATGAATAAAGGCTTTCAGCATTTTTATTCTTGTTCAAGCTAGAATGTTTTTTTTATTCGAAAGCCCGTTAAGGATTTATCTCTACCCAAACTTCAGCCTTCACCAAGTCTTAACATTTCATTTTCATATTCTTGACTTCAGAACCGAAAAAATAAATGCAAAATATGGAAGTGACATCCATTTTATATTAGTATAATGCATTAGATCCTTGTCACAGTCTGCATGAGCCTAAAGATGAGCCAACAACAAAAGGTGCTTTCATTATAAAGGAACAGAATAAAATAAGCAAAAGTAGACCCCAAAATCACCAAGTAGTGAACAATGAGTCGTTTTCTGAAATATTATGTTAAACATAAACTTGATTATGCAGGGTGGAGGGAGGCTCAGTTCTTTCAAAGACTTGACATTTAAACAAAAATTATTTTAACATCCAATGAATCAGCTATTAATAGCAGCAATTCAAAATTGTAAATTGCGAGAGATAATCGAGTCCTCACCTATAAAGCTTCAAAGATGATGTTTTGTTTCCTTGTATCCAGGCTTTGAGCAGATACTCATAGAAACTGCGATAAACTTACTCATATTACGTAGAACTTCAACTGAAAGAAATGATGATTGTTAAGCCAAAAAAAACAGAAAGGTTGATTTTCAAATAGTAAATACCTGTCGCCCATAGCACCAAATGTTATAGTGGAGGATGAACTGGTTCCACTGTCAGGATTAATATAGATGGGAAGCAGACCATCAGCCGGGAAAGTTTTATTAAGCACAACTATGACCTTCTCCACCTAGTGCATCAAAACACAATCAGATTAATTAGCCACCATAGCAACCAATAGCCACTTTGAAAAAGAAAAGAAATTAACCCTGAATCCTAAATTTCGATTGTTTCAATTGGCTCTACACAAAAGCTAGATATCAAGAAAGAAGTCCTACCGCAAGAATTAGAAAAATGTACATACATATAAACACGAGAGGAATATACCTGTAGAATTGTATGAAATTCTCTCTACTTTCATTCATAAGACAACTTAGGATATATACATAGTTGACTCACTGTTTAAGGAAACTAAATATTCCCTAGTAATTACTGCAATATTTACCCTAACTACCAGATACAAAACTTTAATACATAATATGTTTCTATTCTAATGAGAAATAACCTACACTCCCCCTCAAACTGGTGTATATATGTTGTATATACCCAGTTTGGATGTGAAACCATCAAACATTACTCTTGGAAGTGCTTTGGTGAAGATATCAGCAATTTGATTGGTAGTTGGAACGTAGTTGAGCTTCACAGTTCCGTTATTAGCCTTCTCAAAGATGAAATGTCTGTCTATCTCAATATGTTTGGTTCTATCATGCTGCACTGGATTCTTGGCAATACTTATTGCCGATTGACTGTCACTGTAAATGCCCAATTCTGACTTTTCATCTAGTTCTAACTCAGTGATGAGTTTTTTAATCCACATCCCTTCACAAATTCCAAGGGCCATTGCCCTAAACTCTGCCTCTGCACTGCTTCTAGATATTACAGACTGCTTCTTGCTTCTCCATGTGACTAGATTGCCCCACACAAATGTACAAAAGCCACTTACTGACCTTCGATCTGTTATTTCACCTGCCCAACTCGAATCTGTGTAAACCTTTATTGTTCTGTCCTGGTTTTTTCTAAAAATGAGTCCAGATCCTGGTGTGAACTTTAAATATCTCAAGATCCTATTTACTGCTTCCATGTGTATTTCTCGAGGATCACTCATGTATTGACTTACTATGCTTACTGAATAAGCAAGGTCAGGTCTTGTAAGTGATAAATAAATTAATTTTCCTACCAAACGTTGGTAAGATTCTTTGTTCACTGGATTCCCAGGTTCATCTTTGCTGAACTTCAAGCCTGGTTCTATTGGAGTGTTGGCTGGTCTACAGTCAAGCATTTTGGTCTCTGAAAGAAGATCCAAAATATATTTTCTTTGGTTAATGACTAACACTTCCTTAGATCTAGCCACCTCCATTCCTAAGAAATATCTGAGATTCCCCAAATCCTTTGTCTCGAACTCCTTTGCTAGAGCAACCTTCAATCTTTCTATCTCCTTTGTATCATTTCCCGTGATAATCATATCATCGACATACACAATTAGGAGTGTCATTTTACCTTCTGGAGTAACCTTTTTGAATAAGGTATGATCTGCTTGGCTTTGTTTGAAACCATTCTGAACCATGGCTTTAGCAAATCTGTCAAACCATGCTCTCGGAGACTGTTTTAATCCATACAAAGATCTATTCAGTTTGCATACTGTCCCTCTTGTTGTACTTTCCTTCAAACCTGGTGGAACTTCCATGTAAACTTCCTCCTCGAGACTCCCATTTAGAAAGGCATTTTTTATGTCCAACTGATGCAACTCCCAGTCTTTGTTAACAGCCACTGAGAGTAACACCCTGATGGTGTTTAACTTAGCAACTGGTGCAAACGTTTCTTGATAATCCACTCCATATGATTGAGTGAATCCTTTAGCTACAAGCCTTGCCTTGTATCGTTCAATGCCTCCATTGGAATGATACTTGACTGTGAAAACCCATTTGCACCCGATCACCTTTTTTCCTTCTGGTAGACTGGTTAGGTTCCAAGTATTATTCTTTTGCAGTGCAGTAACCTCATCTTCAACTGCTTTTCTCCACTCGGGACTTTTGAAAGCTTCTTCCACTGTCCTTGGTATTTGCACACTGTCAATGCTGGCTGTAAAAGCTTTCAAACCAGATAACAATTTTCCATAGGCCACAAATTTGTTAATGGGATGAGTAGTGCATTTCCTTACCCCCTTTCTAATAGCAATAGGAAAATCATCTAAATCAACAGTTGTAGAGTCTTGAGGAATACTATTACCTTCTGTTTCCACAGCAGTAGGACTCGAAGCTAGCTCTTGGCAAGTGTTGGGCTGACTAACAGCTTCGGGAAGGGTTCTTCTCTTTCTTGTATAAACACTCAACTGTTTTTCTGCAAGTTGAGGAGTTGGAGATGTGTATGGAATAGCTTTAAGAGTTGGAGGAGGTGTAGTATAAGGGCTAGACATTTTTGACAAAGGAGAAGGTATGTCTACTGGATTACTAGTTCTAGTAATTTCTTCCTCATTTGAAGGAACAGATTGTTGAGGAGAATCTAAACTAGTGGTTTCCGCATTAAGAATAGGCAACAGAAGTAAGGATTGAGAAACTGGTAGGGACTGGAATTCCTTGTATGTCTCCCCCTGAATAGAAGTCCCTGAAAAATAAGGTTGCTGCTCAAAGAAAGTAACATCGAATGAGACATAGGTTTTTCTGGTGGTGGGAGAGTAACATTTGTAGCCCTTCTGACTCGAGGAGTATCCAATAAAAACACATTTTAAAGACCTAGCATCAAGTTTACCTCTATTAGGAGCCTGCACATGAATAAAAGCTGTACAGCCAAAAACACGAAGAGGAAGAGAGGAAGAAAGGGGTTTAAAATGAGGAAACTGATGTAAAAGAGTTTCAGTAGGAACCTTAAAACCAAGAGGTCTGCTAGGCATTCTGTTGATAAGGTAAGTGGCAGTTAAAAGGGCATCCCCCCAAAGATACTTGGGAGCATTGGCAGAAAATAAAAGAGATCGTGTAACTTCAAGAAGATGTCTATTTTTGCGCTCAGCCACACCATTTTGCTGAGGTGTGTTAACGCAAGAAGTTATATGAAAAATTCCCTTTTCCCGAAAGAAACTCCCAAGTGACTTGCTAAGATACTCACTCCCATTGTCACTCTTCAAAATTTTAATAGGAGTAGAAAATTGATTATGGACCATACTATAAAAGTCTTTAAATATTTGTTCAATGTCAGACTTATCTTTCATTAGGAATGTCCATGTTGTCCTAGAGAAGTCATCTATAAACGACACAAACCACCTAGAACCAGAAATACTTTGAACCTTAAAAGGGCCCCAAATGTCACTATGTATAAGAGAAAAGGGAGAAGTAGGCTTAAATTGGGAAGGTACATAAGATTGTCTAGTATGTTTAGCCATTTGACAGAGTTCACAGTTGAAAGAGGAAGGATTCTTATTAATAAATAAAGTAGGAAACATTCTTTTCATATAAGAAAAATTGGGATGTCCCAATCGAAAATGCCACATCATAATATCATTTGAAAGTAAATTGGAAGGGAAAGCAGAAGTGTGAAGACCAATTGAACTAGAATGAATTGAGGAGGACAAGGCATCAAGGACATATAAGCCATTAGACAGCCTAGCATTGCCAATCACCAGATTCGAACCCTGCTCCTGAAAAACACAACCAGTAAGGCCAAAGTGAACATCACAGAGTCTCTCTTTAATTAATTGTCCAACCGATAACAAATTGCATGTAAGGTTAGGGACATAAAGAACAGAAGATAGTAGAATTTTATCACTTAATCGAATTGAACCCCTGCCAAGTACTGTGGAAAGGGAACCATCTGCAATCTTAATTGTGGATTGAGGGCTGGATCTTGAAAAAGAACAAAACAGGCTGAGATTGCCTGTCATATGGTCAGAAGCACCTGAATCTACTATCCAACTAGAGGAGAGACCTGAGGATGAAGAACTACCTTCAGTTGCTGTGAAAGCTGTAGTGGTAGGAGGAGATGAGATGCGGCTCATGAGTTGCTGAAGTTCAACAATCTGTTGGGGACTGAAGCTGCTGGGCAGGTTTTCAGAGGCAGCAACATAAGCTTCTTTCAAGGGTCGAGGTTTGACATTTAGTTTATAGGATGTGATTGAAGAGTAAGAGTTTTCTGACAGTGGAATATCAGAGGAACGAGGGTTTGTGAGAGAACTGACTTCAGAGTCAGATTCCATGGAGGACGAGATTTTTGGATCGAAAGAAAAACTGGAGAGGATCGACCTAATCTGATACCATGTAGAATTGTATGAAATTCTCTCTACTTTCATTCATAAGACAACTTAGGATATATACATAGTTGACTCACTGTTTAAGGAAACTAAATATTCCCTAGTAATTACTGCGATATTTACCCTAACTACCAGATACAAAACTTTAATACATAATATGTTTCTATTCTAATGAGAAATAACCTACAATACCTTCTCCTGATACTTGGGATCTCCTGTTCTTTGTGAAAGTGCAATAAACTCCAGTTGTTCAGTCCCTGAGTCTGCAAGAATGCTTTGACCCTAGGGAACAAGGTAAAAAGCAAACTCAATGAAATAAATATATAAGACAAATATCTAATACAAGCTCCAAATTCAAATAACAGAGCTTTCTGCTTAGTAGGTAACTTTTTTATGGATAGAATGACAAACTACCATATGAAGGACAACGAAAGACCTAACAAATTAATTGCCAAAAGCAGACATAGATTAATCTCCAGGGCACATGATCTCATTTGTTGGACAGGATAACCAAATAATAGTTTCAAGTCAAACTCATTTGAGCTTTAATCTCAACTAGAGGAATCAACTACACAAATACTTCTGCAGAATTCCACTAAACCAACACATGTTCCATTAAGTCTTCAGCACCGCTAGTGATGTCTGATGCACAAGGATTTGTTTACATCAACCCAAAGCACAAGATGATAGAAATGCATTTGCCCTAAAATGTAAGGTGCTAAGGTTTGTATATTAAAAAATAATAATAAATAACAAACACATGCATATACATATAAGTAATACAATTCTACACATTGTCTAAAAAGCTTGAAATCTATACACTATTAATTGGCATTAATAAATTAGCTCCATTCAATCAGCTAATTTATTCAAAAGATCAAGTTCTATCAGTAATTAACTAAAAGTCGTCATCAGACACTAGCTCAATTTTCCTTCTCTTCCATACTGATGCATGTTACATCGTAAGATCGTAACAATGCAGGAGCTTTAGTTTTTCTATATTAATTTTTTACTTCAGTAATATTTATTAATTATAAGACCTTATGGATGGCTAAGATTATAAGATATCTTTAGGGTTTCAATCTAGGGTTAGGGTTAACTTTATTGGTAACCTTAGGAAATAAGCTGTAAAATATTTACATCCACATTATTCTCTTTATTTTCTTGAATTAATAGAAAGAAACTAGTGATTTTATAATCGTAACTTTTCTAAAGTCCCATCTTTCTTACACGTTTGTTCATCCCTAATTTATTGATTCTCTGTTGTTTCTCACTAAACCACATCATATGTTCAATACGAAGGTGCACATAACCATATTATTGATCTTTATTTTAAAGAGCATTTGAATTATTCCTTCTTTTTACTAAAGCAGCCAAAGGGACACTTAAGTTGTTCTTGCTTTTATGTGCCTTGACAAAATTGTGTCTAGGTGCAAAAGCGTGCACCTTGTCAAAGACATCCCTTAACCAAAAGGGGTGCAAGGAACCTTTGCTAATTTGGCACTGATGCTAGGTGCATACTTTTATATACTAAGTACCAATCATCTTTAGGATTACAAGGAGATGGAAATTGCAAGGAGGCCATAACTTGCTGATCCAACAGCAAAAAAAACAGAGCTTCCAACTGGTGTAAGCTAGAGAGGTCACAAACCAAGCAATAGCTTATTCACGGTATTTAAAAGAAACTTTCATAGCATTAGCATCAATGCAATGTTGTAAAAACCAGACTAGAAGTCGAACCGGATTGACTTTCGATTTCAAGTTCAATTTCAGTTTAAATAATAATAATAAAAGCTGTGCATGGTCCCGTTCACTAGCAGTGCTTCAAATTCACTAGCTGTGTCAACCATAAATGATCTTTTTATATTGGGTTTGGCTAATCTATGCCACAAGACATAGGATAAGGGTGCTATATTGGGTAACTATTTGAATTTTACTTTATAACATAACATAACATCATTTAAGAGATTTTACTTCGAAAAGGCACCATAATTACCTAATATAGCACCCTTATTCTATACCTTGTGGCATAAGTTAGACGATTCCTTTTATATTTAAATTTTTAATTTTTAATATATTTATTTTTACTTTTCAAAACTCCTTTAGCTGTACTACAACTATTAACTATCCTAATATTAAAGTATAGCCATAAATAGCCTCTTTTACCTTTCAATTTTTTAGTCCTTTAATATCCTTCTTTTACTCAGAAATTTCTTCATTTCTTTATGTTTTTGCAAACACTTTTTTTCCTTCCTTACTAATTCTACACCTCTCCAATCTCCACCCATCATCTTAATATCACAGTTTTTTTTTATGCTAAGATTGTTCGAAGGAAACATCTACTTGATTAAAAGAGGAGGAAATTTGTAAGATTTGTTTCTTCATAAAGAAGAATGTTTGAGGCACATCAAAGAAGTCTTAGATATTGTTTTAGTCCTCAGTTTTCTCCACCGACTGTCTGATTGTTATTGTATATACTTATTTTCTCTCCTTTATTTTGGGTCAAATGAAAGAGGACTGCAGCAAGCCTTGATGAAGATCGAAGAAAATGGCAGAAAATGTCAAAAACCGGTTTAGACGATCTGAGTTTCGGTTTTAAATGGTTTAAACTGGTTCTATGAAAACCCGGTTCTATAAGTTCATAACACTAGTTGAAGCACTGGACCTGCCGGTTCCCAGTTCAACCGACCGGTCCGGTTTCAACAATACTGCATCAAGGAGAGTAAACACTAAACAGCAGCAATGCAAAGAACTTACCCCACTCCACCCCGGGTTATGTGGATTTCCATGAGCCAAGTTGATAACATTATAAGGGATCCCAGTGGAAGTATCCCATGCAGGTAGCAATCTATCTGCAATATCTCTAGCTTTTTCAAGGAAAACCTTGTCCCCTGAAAGATCATAAGCACTTAGAAGTCCACCTACAACTCTGAATTTTCAATTAGAATTAGATATGAAAAATTAATCAAACATCAATGTGAATTTAAAATTAAACAACACCAGAAGGGGGGAAACTATTTAGATGGGGAAAATGGATAATAACTCAGAATAGCTTCCTGGAAAGAAAACTAATGCATATATAAACCAGAAAAATGCAACCTTATGGTTGTCTCGAAAACACTGGCGTCATAGTCCTTGTTAAAATCCAATGACTTTGCAACCCACCTGCAAGCAGTAGCACCAAAGTAGCTATTAATAGTAGCTTAACCATAATACCTCTAGGAAAACAGTATATTATCTGTAATTCCCTGCTCACCAGAGCACCAATGATCACACCCCAGCATTATAAGAACAACCCGAACGTAACACTCCTAGCTATCACAACCAGAGGATCACGCGAGCCAATCAAATTCATATTACTGAACTCAGACAGTTGGAATCAAATTAAGCAAATAACCAACTACAATTAGTAGCCTCAAGGGATACATAGGTATCCTTGTAAACTTGTAAGAAAAAAGAACAAAGAACAAAGAACAAAATGAGCATCTGAAGAAAATAATAGGAACAAGAAACAGATATGGATTCAGACAAGGAGGTTGGTGGCACAAGAATGAATGCTAAGAATGTTGAAAGATACTTGAGAAACACACAGCAGGAAAATGTGAGTAAACGGAAGGAGGAGTAAGGGAGAGCGAAATGATGAAAATTATATCGATATTTGATAACCAATAAGATCTTGCCCCATATCTATTTTCATCGTTCCACATGTTCAACACTATAATAATATGGCAATCTAAGAGTTTCTTATTGAAAATACAAGGTGAGCTACAATTTCCTTGACGAAAAATGAAACATATGTAAAGCTTTAACAAATAAGGTGAGCTGTTGTATCCTAGAGGCACAGAAGTAGGAAAAACCATTATGTGAAGCCACAAATTGATTGAATCATACATTAACAGTCCAGTATCTCCACACTTGCAGAGTCATTCTTACTTTGAGAAGTGCACTTGTTAGGTGCACAAGCAATAAAGCATAGCCTAGGGGAACAAAATTGAACAATATGAACCTGATTTTCGGTCATAAATGGAAAATTGCAGTGATGGTAAAAAACAATACATCATTACTACGAGAACAGATATCTGATAGGTGTGAGGGACAAGCTGTTAATTTCAAAAAAGATAATATTTCCAAAAAAAGAGAATAGGAAAAATGATATTTTTGCATTGCCACAATTTACCAATGTGGTTATATTAAGCTTATCATTTATTAAAATTCGAAATAAAATGCAAAAATTAAGAAAAAGAATTAGGGGAAGCTTTCACAAAATCCAATTCAGAGAAAATGGAGCTCAAGCATCAGGGAAAGCTCTATGCCTTCTTTTTTCAATTTAAATGCTCCATCTGCTATTTATCTCATGTGCAAGATGCATGTTAGAACCGAATAGAGTATGTTTGTGTATGCGCATGTCTGTGTACGTACATGTAAATAGTCAAAATCAAATAAAAAGATAAGCAAAATTAGGAACTTCCAACAATTTAGAACTTTTTTATGATGGAAAAGATATTATTGTCTCATTGATTAGAGATAAAAAGAAGCTACTTGAGAGGTTAAAGTACTTAAAGAAAATAATTTGTTACTTTGTTATATTTTCATGGTTTAGTTGTAATTATTTTTCGAAAAATTGCAATGCATCATGTGTTTAACTTTATTGATACGTCTGCGGTATACTATTTAGGATGTTTTATATTGATTAGTATTTTACTTATTTCTAGGGGTATGGTTGTTTGGTATTTTGAGCTTATATTACAGTTTAGTTGGTTTAGGGAAGCTGAAGAGCCAAGTGGTGAAGCTGGCATTTGTTGCGCCTAAACTAAAGCACGGTGCAATAATATCAATATAGCCATCACCTGATTGAAGTAGCCTCACCTAGTATATTGTGAGCGGTTTTACTCATCTTGGCTGCACCTGAGTGCCTAGGCAAGCACCTGAGTGCCTAGGCAAGCACCTGAGTGCCTAGGCAAGCACCTTAACCAGGGATTTAATTTGCATTTGCAGCCGTATTTTCGGTCTCAACGCATTTATCACGATTGCATACATAACAAATGCTATTGCGGCCATTGTGGGTATCGTAGTTGTTAATTTTTTTCAAAATCACACAACTCATGGTAGAACATAACAATAGCAACCATAATTACAAAAAAAAATCATTGAAAATGAGTTTTAGAGAGGATTGTGAACAATGGATTTTTATTTACATGAGAACGCATTTTTTATCATTATAGTCACATACATTTATTATTAAAATCATTTTTATTCAATGAATATTAACAAAGCAATATTCTCATTTCTCCTATATTTAATCATTTAAGTTTAATTAATTTTGATATAATCACATTTCTTCAAGTTCAAAAAATTTCTTCCTAATCAATTTTAATAAAATTCATATTCATAAATACATTATTAAAATTTAAAACTTAAATTGTTACACTAAATTTATATTATAAAATTTAATACAATATAAAATAATAATAAATTGTCTAAATCTACATTTAAGTAAAAAATCCCACCAACTATAGTTGCAGACAGCTTTGTTCTCCCCCCGAAAATTCCAAATAGTTTCCCTCAAAGTTTTGTTAAATTTCCTTAAAATATTGCATAATTTTGGCAATATTTTGTCCCAATTTTCTTTCCCTAAATCATCTGAATCTAGCGACTGATGAGAACAAAGCTTGCTGCCCATTAATCTTTTTTATCAATAACTTTCTGTCATTTATTTAGAAAGAATCGAGAAGTAATTGAACCTTTGTACGATCTACTCTACTCGTTTTTTGCTCTGTCGATCTACTTTCCTCTGTTTTCAGCTTTGCTTCTCAATATGGTAAGTTTTTTTTTTGAAAAATTGGGTAATAACAGAATAATGCTCCATTATTACTGCTATCCACCGTTACCCCAGTATTTCGCGGCCACTAACCACCGCAATTGATGTGATTTTTAATTCACACTGCTATTCCGGGATTTAGAGGTGGTGATACCAATAGCGGCCTCTATACCGCTACTTGAATCCCTGGCCTTAACATCACTGCTCAGGATCCTTTTTCTTATTTCTGTTTAGCATTTACAAGTTCCATTCTCAGTTTCAAATATGAAACCAGCTTGTCTGGCTCCGCTGAAACTTTAGAGATCTTTTTCTAACCAACTCCTAGAAGCTCGTATCTTATCACCATCAAAACTCTACCTTAAAATCCAGAATGAGGTTCTAAGTACTTTCAGAAATTCCTCTTCCAAAATGCAGAAACAAAGTGTGAGATAAACTAAACATTTGCTAAGAAACTTCTCATTTGACTCATGTCTTATGGAAAAGAACTAATAACTGCTTATAAATGGTAATATCTCTGTGACAAGTAAATCGCCAGCCCCCCATTGGTAAAGTAGCATGGCATGTAATATCTAACTTATTGGTATGGAACTTCATCCAAATACCAAGCACATGCAAACAGAAATTCAGACCAAGAATGCATTTCTGATTAGAAGATGAGAGAACGAAGGAATCTAGCATAGACACAAAACTTTATATTTGAGGGGGGGAAAGAGACTGGAATAGAAAGTTGAACTCACTCTCTTGCTTTCTGGAACTGCTCATCTAGACCCATAATATATAAAGTATCAAGAGCATCTATTAGTGTTGCACCAAGACCCCCAAAGCTATCAACACCATTCTTTGACTGTGGCTGGTATAGGACATCAAAAGTAAACGAAATCAGCATCTTTGAGGACCCGTCCACATTCTTTTAAGATATGAAATTATGACTATTTGCATCAATTATAGTCTTAATTAACAGAAAAGGCAGTGTTTGAAACAAGTTGAGGTTGCTATGCATAAAATTTCAAGATAGTTTCTGTTTTCTATCATCCAATGTTTTTCAACAATTATAAGTTCATGAATACTGCAAACTGACAATATGTGCTTAATTCTACTTCAAAAAACTTTTGAATTAGTTTCTAAATTGTTCACATTCGACTCTTTGACACTTCATTTCAAGTGAGATTTTATTGCTAACAGAAATTTATGTAAAACATGGTGATGACTGCAGTATTTGCAACGGCCATATCATTTTCCATATGACTGAAGAGCAAGCACTCCGAACCTCATGAAATCAATCACTTTAAGTTCTTCAAGAAAGCTCAAAAAGGTTTGTAAGCTAGTCAAGTTCTGACAAGCAGAATTAGTATGGCAAACATATTGCAATGATATTCAAGTTCACTGAACCTAATGTTGATGTGCAAACTGAACACAGCTAAAAATAATAAAGGCAAAGACAAAATTACAAATTTTGGCAAAAAAAGGCCCCAGTTTGTAGAGCAAATCATTGATATTATTTGTTACTTTACATATCATAACTATGGTAATATGACCAAAAATATAGTAAGCGAGAAAAAAGTCAGGACAACTGCTTGATATAATATACATAGAAAGATTGAGCCTACCTGAAGTTCGTCATTGCCCCATGCATACTTCTCATATGAACTCCAGGCATGAACCATAGCTTCCTTCACTTTTTCTCTTCTTTGCATTTCAATGGGATCCTCCGGCACCGCCTTACTCTTTAATTCCTCCAGCTGAAAGAACCAAAATTTAATCCTCAGTCCATGCTTCTAGTCAAAACTTACTTCACTGGTACATATTAAGAGCAATATAACACAACAGGATCCATGAAGACAGAATAAAAGAAGAAATGCAGATTATTTCATGAACAAATCACTAATCCCACAATTTTTTACAATATGTTGACATGAACTAAAAAATAATGCCTAAATCTAGAGTCTCCAAACCAATTCATCTAAATATTTGTCATTCAACAGCAATAATTCAAAACCCCCTCCCAGAAGGGGAAAAAAGGTTAATGAATGTGAAAAATGGTATTTTACACTTATTCAAATATGTAGGAGAAAATACTTAACTTGAGCATACAAATGGAGCTCTTACCATATCTTGTAATTGGCGCACTTCATCAGTTAACTTGGACACTTCAACCTGCGTGTCAGCATGAGATGTGTTATACACAGGCACTTGAAAAGAATATAGCTCTCATATCCAGTGTGTATCCACTTCAAGTAAGGAATATGAAAACAACAGCCTTCACCTATCATTCTTGCGAATTCATAACAAATATCTACATCATTTTTAAGCCATCAAGTCCATATAAATATTTTTTTTACTCATCTTTAAAAACAAAACAAAAAAATCGATGTTGCCAGAATCAACAAGCAAAACGCTTCATACACCACATTTGAAAATTAGAAAATCTTTTGCTAATTTCTCAACTGTAAAATAGTGAATCAAACCGCAATTAATTCTCCCAAAAGTCAACATCAAATTACCAAATATAGAGAGAGAGACTCAAATTAACGAGTTATCATTTCAAAATAAAAATTCATCCACATTCCATTAACATTATTAGAATTATAGATATGTCCATACTGATTAGTTCTCAGATTTGTCCCAAATTCATGATCTAACAAATCTAACTCATTTCTTCAGGAAAAAAAATATTCCAATTCCTTCATTTCACATCAATTTAACAAAATAATAATTACCTCATCGTTCCTGATTTCTCCAAACACACACACATAGAGCAATACATAAAGTTAAAGAGTGAAAAAAATTAAGGAGATTACCTCGTGTTCTCTAACGAGAGTTTGACGATCCCAAACGAAAAAAGTAGCGGAAACAAAGAGAATTAAAAGCAAAGCCAAACGCTTCGGTCTTTTCAAATAATACGACGGATTACAGTATCTAAATTTACTTGAAGATGGCGACGATCTAATCCTCGCCATTATCTAATTGTTCTTTCGTTAAATAAGATTTTTATTGAGTAATTCGTTAAATAAGAATTGGATCTTCAAAACCAAAGATATTTCATATATAATAAAGAGGGAGAAAGGAGGATCAAGAAAACTGGGTACAACTGAAAATGAAAATTAAAAGGGTAAATTGCACAGATCATCACTCAATAATCTTTTCACTCCTATTTTGGTCACTCAACTTTCAATTTTTCCTATTTAACAACTGAACTTTTTACATCAAAGGTTTTTTTGCCATTCACGAATATTTTATTATTATTTTCGAATTTTTTAATATTGTTTAATAGAAAATAATTTAAAATAAATAATAAAAATTTTAAAATTATTTAAACAATTGTTGTCGCTGTCATCACCCGGCGGCCACCATCGACCACCGACGACCTTTAAAACTAGTGGTCGTTTGACCCTAAATTACAGCGGGTGACTCGTTTTGACACGTTGATTCCGAATTCGGTAGTTGTTTCACCGGAAAATGTCCTGAAACTCGTGAATCTCGATATAAACTTTTCAGTTTCCTCACTTCAGATCTCTTTTCCGTGAATTTCGAAGCATTTTCTGACAAAATGAAGGCTGGATTCGGACTTAGGGGAGTGAGACGAAGTAACTGGTGAAATAAGGGACCGAACGACCACCATCTACGGCTGTCGGCGGCGCAGCAAATGGTGGTCGGCGTACAATATGATTTTTCTTTTTTATTTTAAATTATTTTTATATTAAATAATATTAAAAAATTTAAAAATAATTAATAAAATATTCGTGAGTGACCAAAAATGTTTGATGTATAAAGTTCAGTTATTAAATAAAAAATGAAAGTTGAGTGACCAAAATAGGAGTGAAAAGATTGTTGAGTGATGATCTGTGTAATTTACCCAAAGTAAAAAAAACTGAATATTTGAAGTATAAAAAACAATAAAATAAAAAAATTACGTGTAGAATCCAATGTGAGCAATGCTAAAGGTTGAGGTGCTACTAGCAACATTGTTCAAATTTTATTGTGTGTAAAATATGGTTAAAATGTTCTCCAAGTCCCTGCACTTTTTATACATTTAGAATTCAGTCATCTAACTTTTATTTTCAGACACTATCATCTTCTTTTCGGATTCAATTAGAAAACATCGTTAAAAATCCTTTTGTTAAATTCGATGATTGACATTTTAAAATAAAAATACGACGTGGCAACCATGTGGCAAAAAAATAGCATGTCAAGGGATGGACCTAGAGGAGGTGGTCGCCTCGCTAAAAATTTAAACTTTCTATATGATTTAAAAATTCTTTAGAAATATTCTATGTATTTCTTATTAAAAATCTATTTTCGCCCCTAAAATTTTATAAGTTCATCACCCTACAAATTTATAGGTTCGCCCCCTAATATAAAGTTATGCGTCCGTCCTGTCAATTGACCTAAATTTAACAAAAGAATTCTAACCATACTAACGATCAAACACAATTTTTTAAGGGTTATATTTTGATACATAAATTGGGTAAAAAATTTACACAACCCTCCATATTTAAACTATAAAATCTAAAACCTAAATTCTTAACCCTAACACCATAAAACCTAAACAATAAACTTTAAACCCTAAACTTTAAATTCTAATTATAAATCTTAAATTTTACACTCTAAACCCTAACCTAAATTCCTAAACCCTAAAATTAAAAGGCTTGTGTAAACTTTAGAGAAACTAAACTTTAGAAAATAAAACGTTTAACTACAAAATAGTGTTCCCAAATTATATTTTTTTAAATAATTTTTTTAAATCTAAAACTACTCAAAATCTCAAAAATATTCTCAAATTCCTAAAACTCTAAAATCTTAAAAAAGTGTGCCAATCGAACGTAAAACGGTTGAAGCCTTTCGCATTTGTCATTCGTCGCTCGATTGGCACGCCACTCGTCAGATACCAACAATGGGTGGCTGTGGAAAATGGGTGGAGACCTCTGGCGACGGCGTTGATGGGGTCTAGTGAGGCTATCGACGACGACAATGGCATTAATTTTTAGATTCAGGGTTTTAGTGAGACTGTTTTGTAATTTCTAAAAATTTTGTGATATTTTTAATTTATTTTATTTTTTAAAATAAAAATAAAAGTCACGTGTCAAGCTATAATTGGGTGATGGTTTTTTTTGACAGATTGACTTTAAAATGAGCAAAATGAAACATTAAACACTATTTCAGCCAAAAAAATATTTTTGACACCTATTGCAAAAAGAGTGACAAAGTTTGAGCATCTATTTTATATTTAAGCCAAAATAAAAGGTAAAAAAACTATTTTTTTAAATACAGTGGATTATATTCAAAGTGATATGATTACAGAGGTATCACACCGCAAACATTAAAAGTTCAACGCGTAAAAATAAATACAATAAAACTCTAAGGGTGTAAAAGACATTAAAATATAAAATTTATTACTTTTCAGAAGGACTTGAATAAACTTTTGAATGAAATCCAACAAACTACTTTGACTAGAGTGCTCTACGAAGAAAGCAGATTCTTCTGCTACTTGTTCTTGGTATATCACACAACAACAAAAGGGAATCATAAGCATATATCGATCGGCCTCCTTCGCTGACATAAACGTTCGTTGATACTCGTCACTCGAAGGTTAAACTATCAAAAGACAGACAACTGTCACAAAGATGAGAAATTGTATCATAGGTTCGGCTCTCCACGTCATCTATCGTCCCAACCAATAAAAAGCATATATTTCATTAATTTTTCTATGTCATCTTATAACCAAGTGAATCTACAATTGGTAAAAAAGTGCATTTTAATTTAATTTACAGTAAATCTGAGTGAAGAATCACTTAGTAAAAAGATGCCATGAAAAACATTAATAAAATGGATGCTTTTTATTAGTTGGGACCATGGATGACGTGGGGAGCCGGGCCTATAATATAATTTCTCCACAAAAATAGACTATGACTACTATAAAAGCAGACGAAGAACTGTCATAAAAGCAAACGAAAGGACTGTTATAAAAGCAAATGTAATATGAATCTGGCAAAGTAAAAATAAAAACAAGAAAAAAAAAATCAAAAATAAAGTATTCATCAGTAAAGATGAATTTTATTTATATACAAAACTAACAAAACGGTTAAAAGTCGTCGTCGATGAAAAAACAACTTTAAAGAATTAAAAATTCTTTATAAGCACGACAGAGCAAATGAAAAACTAAATTTTAAATGCATGAAGAATAAAGGAATTTGAAGCATATTTTAATTGTAAAATATATGGGTAGGTTTTTCATCTTTAACTATTTATGGGTTTTAATTTTTATCAATGACGGAGCCATCCTTTAGCTAGAGGTATCACATGACACTCTAAATATTTTAAAGGAAACTTTTTTCTATAAATTTAATATAAAATAATATTAAAAATAAAATTAACACAATCTTAAATAAAAATTAACACACCTTGAAAGAAAATTGACACTCTTAAAAGGAATTTGGTGCCTATTGTTTGTTCTCATCTACTCAAAAAAATTTCATAAAAATTTTAAATATTGATACTTCAAACTAAATTTTCTGGCTTCATCCCTAGGCTTTATTCAGGTGGATTCGGATCATCAATTTGTTTAAGTATTATAATTATTAATTTTGTGTGTTTTTGTAATAATGATATCTATATATTGTATTGAATGATTTTAATTGTCGTCGTACGGAACCTAACAAGTGGTCTCAGTAAAAAAATAGATGATGTTCATTCTAGGAGAGCGAGATTTAAATCACTTTATCCGCAAGGTGTGTGCATTTTAAAATAGTTAAGAATATGTGTAAAAAAACGTGATGATCAAATCATTATATTTTATAAGATAAAAATTATAATTTATAAAATAAAAATTAAATCGAATCGGATCAAATCAAAACTCAACCCAAATTTGGATCTAGCAGTCGTTGGTTTCGCATGACAAGTTATATGACTTCCTTTCTAGAGATTTCAAGTCGTGGATCCTGTTGAATATTAAGAAACCGCGACAGTTCAGCATAAGTTCTCAAGATTGGGATCTTATATTTGGATCAATTCTCTGAAACTTGTGGCTCTCACGAAATGTGATGGTGTTTGATAATCCGATAGAGGAGACTAGGACAATCTTAGAATGTAGTCGTCGACTTCAGATGTTATCTTCTACGTCGTCTCAATATGTGACCAGTGTTCACGCGCCTGCTATGTCGGAAACAAACCCTGCAATTTGATCATGCCTACCTATTGATTGGGTTAAAGTGAATATGGACGACACTTGTAATCTGAGCGATGATAGAACCACATGTGGTGGAGTAGGGATGGATCACACTGGCCAATGGAGATTTGATGTAATGACCTGAATTTTAGAATTCGTGGGTCAAATTAACCCGAGTCTTGGGCCTTGCGTGTTGGGCCAAGAAGTTGAGCCATTTGAGGCTTAATGGGCTTCCTTATAGGTTTTTTGAGTTGTTGGGCCTTGCTTGTGTGTGTGGAAGAGGAGAAAAGGTAATAAAGTAATATATCCCCTTGTTTGTAATGGGAAAAGGGCTGAGAATTCATTAAGGTGGCTGCAAAAAGGAGGATTGGTGATATCACATTGTCTCCTACCTCCATCTTCTTCTCTACACACTTGCACCCGTCCCTTACTCTCCCACACAGTGAAAGCTTGAATCTTTGTCGTTTAGAGTTGATTCTTGAATTTTAGGTTTGAGGAAAGTTGATCATCTTTCAAGGATCTATCTATCAAGGTATGAATGGTTGAGTTTGGTGGAAGTTGGAAAATGAGTGTCTTGTGGGGGTTATAAAGGAAGAACGAGAATGAAAGATTTGACTCTGTTTTTTTTAATCCTTCATTTTTCATATTTTAAGTTTCTAGCAACGTTTTAACTTGTTTTACAACATCTCTTTGTATTGAAAGAGGTCGTGGAAGCTTCTAAGGCTCAAGAGAAGAGGGAGCTTGAGGTGTTGGCTTGGAGCTTCGTTTGCAGCTTATCATCAAAGTTGGTACATTACTAACTCTCTTGTGTTCTTGGAAATCATTAATGTGTTTGCCTTGTTGCTAGAATGATAAATTAGTTTCTTGAATGCTTGAGACTTCATTAGTGGTTAATCTTAAATTTAGTGTTAAAATGACCTAAAAATGGTATGAAACCACTTAAAATGCCTCTCATAACTTGTAGGTTTGTTTTGGGGTCTTAGCTTTGTGTGTTGAAGGCATGAGAGGGGTTCTACAAACTCTAGAAAATGAGTTCTGGGTTCGAGTACCGATACGAGTTAAACGCGCATCGGTACCTTGTGTCCTTGTGGCTGAAATCAAGCTTTCCTTAAAGGGCGTATCGGTACGCCTAAGGGGTACTGGTACCCTTTGTTCCATCAAATTTTAGTAGCCAAAATGGGCATCGGTACACTTGAGGGTGTATCAGTACAACTGGGGTATTGGTACACGACTTCGTGTATCGGTACGGGGTGACTAGTCAAACCCCTGCGAGTGTGAAGCTTGGTATCGATACGCTTGGATGGGTATCGGTACCCTGAAAGTTGTATCGGTACGCGTACGGGGGTATCGATACCCTCAAGGCTCAATGAGCTTCTAATGCGGTAAAATGAATTGTAAAACTAAGAAACCGCATCTAACCTCATATACATACATAATGAGTAATAACTTAATAAAACCTTGGGTGGTTTGTTTGTATTGAACAATAAGGATCCTTTGTGGATCGAATATTTGTCGTGTGCCACGTAAGGGCATGCGTATGGTTGAGTTACCTTGTTTAGCGAGATCTAGATACCTAGTGAGAATGAGAGTGTGTTGCAACACCATGGTTTTAGTTTGCCGAATGTACGTTCTCGAATCTGTATGGCATCGAGTCTCATTCGAAGATGCTCGACGAGAGATTTCGAGCATAGGTGTACATTCCCAAAGCTATGTGACATCGAGTCTCACTCCAGGTTTGTTTTTATGATGTATATGCGTTGTGCGAGGTTAATGCTTCCGCTTTGTTACTATGTGTTTAGATATATTGCCATGATATCATTCTTTTAGCTATATGCTCATATTTATGATTTGCATGAAGCATGGTTGAATGGGAGTGTATCTACTGAGCTTTGTTAGCTCAATGTTCGAAATTGTTGTTTCCGTTCGAATGTTAGTAGGTTGACGTGCATCGTTGGAGCACCATCGGAGTATGATCTCGGCATCAACTCTTCGTTTGAGTACAATACTCAGATTATTTGTGCTATGTATTTGTAGGACCCTATGTTGTATTATAACTTTTATTTTTTGAGATTTTAACTTGTGAGTCGAATGCTTTAAATTATGCATTAAATGGAGTTCTTAAGTAACGTTTTAATCGATTTATATACTTTGAAATATTCAAACTTAATGAATTTTACGAATGAATGTGTTTTGGGCTAAATATAGTTGCAAAATTTTATGGCTTTAAGTTGGGCTTGAGGCCTAAATTGTGACATCCGAGTCGGGATGTTACATTTATATTCTACAAATTCATTGATATCTGTTCGGTTCTTGCTGCTAAACTGTGGGGAGCTTTTGTGGGCTTGTCGTGTGCTTGGGACAATGACTATCGTCGGATTATTGTGGAGATGGACTGCTTGAATGCGATCATGATGCTTAACACTAAGGTTGATCGTTGTGGTATGTCGTCGCTCCTTTTGCATATCTTAGATGTATGCAATCGAGATTGGATTGTATGGTTTCAGCATGTCCCTCGAGATGGTAACATATTAGCCGATTCGTTGGCGAAGCTTGCAAATTCGACCGACTTGGATGTCCACGTGATGCCCGTGGCCCCAGCGGCTGTGATTCATGTTCTGCGAGCGAAAAGGATTCCTAGTTAGAATTATGTATTATGAGCACTTTGTCACAACCCACTGTTTTTCCCTAAAATCCAAACTAAGGTTCTCACCACTCCTTGGGCATTTTTGAGGCAAGCAAGCACCAAGAAGGGCACTATAAAGGCCTAGGACGGCCATGAAGCATCTAGGGACATGCCACAACATTCTAGAA
This sequence comes from Hibiscus tridactylites, assembly GCA_958450335.1. Lineage (NCBI taxonomy): Eukaryota > Viridiplantae > Streptophyta > Magnoliopsida > Malvales > Malvaceae > Hibiscus > Hibiscus tridactylites. The sequence goes on from OY288265.1 coordinate 11,787,479, forward strand.
AGGTCCAAGATGTTCTATCCAAGTCTAGACACACCCGGGAGGACCCAGAAGGCTCGAGAAGACTCGAGAAAGCTCGAGACAACTCCGAAAGACCCTGGAACTCTCTAAAACCTTTTGGACATATGTATACACATATATAGAATTCTCTAGAATAGTGTAGTCCCTTAGAGGATATTTTGGGAGGCAACATATGGACCGTTGGATCAAATCGATCTCAATCGTCCATTGAGGAGGTGGGAGCCTATAAATAGGGTCACCCCCTTCATTTTGTACTTGTAACACCCGGGTTTAGGGGTTAGGTGAAAATGATATTTTAATATTATTTGGGCTCGGTTCTATAATTAAAATAATGTCGGGTTTTGCTTTCAAAATAAATTGTGTTGGGCCTATTTTGATATAAACCCAATAGTCGTGGATTTCCACCCTTGTAAATGTCTCCCTTCATTAAGGGCAAAATGGCCTTTTGACTTTTAAGATGAAACAAAACAATTAAAAGAGAAAACCCAACTCCCCTATTCATCTTCTTCTCCACCAACGTGAAATAGAACCCCTCTCACCCTCTCTACTATTCCATCACCATACACAATCATCCTTGGTGATTCTTGAAAGGTAAAAACGTTTCTAACTTGTCCTCACTTTCCTCTACATGTCTATACCTTTGGTTTTCATTAAAACCCTTGATTTTGTATTTTAAGGTTTTTGAGTTTTGAATTAAAAATGTTAACTTTGTTAACTTTGAGTTGAGCTTTTGATTTGGTGATGATAGATGAGTCATTTGTTGTTCAAAAGGTCCAATATATCTAATTTTTATAAGGTTTTATAATGATTTCCGGAATTGTGTTTCAAGGGGGTTTTAGGAGGGTTTTAAAGAGGTTTTTGGGGTGGTTTAATGTTGGTTTTTGAGGGCTGGTGTTAGTATGATATATGAGGGCTACTTTGGGTGTATTTGATGGTTGATTGGATGCTTGAAATGGAAGATTTCAGTGGGTTTTGTGGGTTGCTCGAAAATTCTATTTTTGGGCTTGTTTTGGGTGTTGGATGTTTGAAAATGTTAATCCGGGTTAGTTCCGATGATGAGTTATTGATTGTGGATGTTTTGTTTGTGTTTGGGATTGATTAGAATCGAGTTTGGGCATCGGTGAAGCATCAGAAGTAAATCCGGGGAATTGAAGGTGGTTGCTTGCTTGGTCTTTGAGCGTGGAAGCTTAGGTGAGTGGTTAATTGTTTTAAATGGTTTTAAAATGGTTGGTTCGAGTATATGGACTAGGTTGGGCTTGGTAGACCCACCTAGAGTTAGGACTAGGGTGGTAGCCTAATCCTAAGCTTGATCTAGAGCCTTTGGATGAACTCATTTATGTAGTTGTGTATGTCTCGTATGAAATGTGATATGAATGGTTATGTATATTGTATTATACATGTGAGATGAGATATGACTTGTGATGCTTGAGACATGCATGATGATGGTTGTGGTGAGTACGTGCTAAGCACGGAATTGATTGAAATGAGTAATGTGAAATGAGTAAATGTTGGCACTAATATACTTGAATACAAATGATCGATCATTAGGATGTTAGTGTGTACACATGAGTCAAAAGTCGCGCATGGCCTTGGTGGCGTTGAGTCACCAAGGAGGAGTACGAGTTCGCCCGCAAATTGTATTTGTATATAGTCGGTGATGAGTGGAATCCCATCGACGGGGCGTGAGGATGAGTGGAATCCCCTCTGCGAGACCGATGATGAGTGTAATCCCACCGTGAGGTAATGTGGTTGTTGGATGTGAGTTCCAACGAGTTTATCCGCGTATTCGGGTCATAGCTAGGTGCCAATGTTGAATGATATGTGTATCAATGTGTTGAGATATATGATCTTTATTGGGATGTTTAAATGTGATTACTTGTATTGTGGAATTGAGCTCATGGTCATGGCATTTAATTGTATATTGCTCATACATCTTTATCCTGTGGCTCTTGTGGATCCTTGGTATATTTGTGTAATGCCTTGGCTAGATCGTGCTCGGACCCTGCAATGTTGAGGTTTATTTTAAGAGCTTACCCTCACTAAGCATCATTGCTTACGCTCTCTTTGTTCAACATTGCAGATCCTTAGTTCGTGGGTTGCTTGAGCAAGCGGAGGGCCTCCAAGTGTGGTTGTTAGCCTTGATTACTTCAAGTATGAGTTTTTAATGTTGAACATGTAATAGTTTAAGCAATGGGACATGTGTTATTTTGATGGATGATTGTTGGTTGTTTAGGAGCTTGTTTAGACTCCATGTTATCTTGCTTTTGTATGACTCGTGGTGCCATGTTGAATTGTATCCCACGCCTAGATTGCTTAGTATGAATGTTGGCTATATGCCTTAGAGGTTGCCTCTATGCTTGAATGTTGAAGTGTGAACTTTGAATGCTTGAATGCCATCTTGGGTCTATTGCATGATTTCCTTGATGTTTATACATGTTGGGTGCTTGTATGGCTATATAGTGGTATGTAAATGTTGTGTGAATGTTTGGTTGGGGCTAGGGAAGTCTTAAATTGCATTTAGATTCGATTCTTGGTCGTTTTGCTGAGTTTGGGAGGTTTTGCAGTGCAGGGGTATCGATACGGTTGGTACGGTATCGATACCACCTTCTTGTTTCAGGCCTCGTGTATCGATACACTTGAGGGGTGTATCGATACCATTTTGGTCACTGGAGCTATTGTCCATTTCGGTATCGATACCGGCCTCTGGTGTATCGATACCGTCATCTTAGCGTTGACCGTGGGAAGCCAACCGTTGGGGAGGGTATCGATACACTCCTTGGGTGTATCGATACGGTCTCTACGGGTTGACTTTGACCAGTTGACCTAGTCAAGGGGGTATCGATACATCCCTTAAGGGTATCGATACCGCCTGCAGTTAAAGCTTAAACCTAGTCAAGGGGTATCGATACCGCCTGTAGTTAAAGCTTAAAATTGGGCTGCATGATGTTGGGCTGAGTTTGTTTGTTTGCCTTGTGAATGTTGTTCCGCTGTATGATCACATAGGATTAAATACTCATCTAGACAAGATTTAAAATGAAAAAAATAGGGTTGCTAACCGAGGGGGGAATTCCTTAAGGGGTTTTCACTCGGTTTTCCCCATGTAGCTCACTCAGACCGGTCATCCGGCCAGACCGGGACGAGGGGGTTACACTTGTTGGTATCAGAGCCTAAGGTTACCGAGACCTTGGGCAGGTAAGTGAGGTAAGTTCAAGTTTTTGATTAATATGCACGGTGTTTGCTTTCTTTGCAAGAATGGTTGCTTGTTTGACAAGTATGTTGATTGTTTTATTTCAAAGCATGTGTGTAAGAGTCCCATTGCTACTATTACATTGGAAAAATGATTTTTAAGTGAGGGAACGTACTTGAACACTTGGAAGCCTTGCCTTGCTAACCCAGCTTGTATGTTTTGTTGTTGTGGTTGTAGTTGATATCTGTGAGAGCGATGTCTAGACCGAGAGGTAGGCCGAGAGTGGTTCGTCAGGAACCACAGGTTGCGACTCCTGTTGAGCCGGCAGTTGGTGTGGAGGCTCACCTAGAAGGGCCGGTGGCCGCGGGAGTTGGCGCTCCTCCACCACCTCCACCACCATCACCTCCTCCACCTGGAGTTAGGGGCGAGGATGGAGTCGGAGGAGATGGACCTCAAGGTGGCCAAGGTGGCCAAGGTCCAGCTAGAATTGATATGACTCCGCTAGTGCAAGCGATAGCGGGAGCATTTCAGGCCGCAGTTGCGGGAGCTCAGGCTGCAGCTCAGCCTATGTGTGACGATGCTAGTCTACCTTTGGAGAGGCTCCGTAGCTTGGGGGCCGAGGAGTTTAGGGGATCTACTCCGGAGAGATCGGAGTTATGGTTGGAGAAGACAGTTCGTATCTTGGCTCAGATGGGTTGTGCGGGCGCACGTAGATTGGGTTGTGTAATCTCGTTGCTTCAGGGTGATGCCTACACCTGGTGGGTCACCATTACTACTGGGGTTCCAGAGACAGAGATTGATTGGGACTTCTTTGAGACCGCTTTCAGGAAGAGGTACTTGGGACCGAGGTACCTAGATGAGAAGAAGCGAGAGTTTATGGCTCTTACTCAGGGAGATGCTTCTGTGACCGATTATGAGATCCGCTTTGTTCGCTTGAGTCAGTATGCTCCAGAGTTGGTTCCTACTGAAGTGGAACGCTGCAACCGTTTCCGCTATGGATTGAATGAAGAGATTAAGAGGTACACGCTAGCTTCTGACTACTCAGACTTTTATGTGTTGGTCGCGAGGGCCAAGAACTTAAAGCACAGTTTGGGTTCGGCCAAATGATCTGGTGGTTCTAGTTCTGGTAAGAGGCATAACCACTTTGATGGTAGGGATGCCAAGAGGCACAGAGGTGGCAGACATCAGTTTGACCATTGACGTGGCGGAGGCCACCATGGTAGGGGCCATCAGGGCCATAGAGGAGGAGGGCGTTTGCCCGAGTGCATCCGTTGTGGGAGACAGCATGCTGGTGAGTGTTGGGGTAATTTCCATGTTTGTTGGAACTGTGGTTCGAGGGACCACTTTAGGAGGGATTGTCCGCATCAGGCGGCTCAGGCTCCTGCGAGAGCGTACGATTTTCAGAGAGGCCGTGGGCGCGGTCGTGGCTACTTCTAGCCTAGGGCTGGTGCACCTAGGGTAGATGCTCAGAGGAACCTTGCTCATGTTGTGGTAGTGCAGCCAGAGGCGGGAGGACCAGCGAGAGTCTATGCTCAGAGAGAGGCCGGGAACGACACTGATGTGATAGTAGGTAATTTCGAGTTACAGTCCATGTCTTTGCTTTCTTTGGTTGATTCGGGTTCTACGCATTCCTACATTTTGAGTGAGCATGCACAGAAGTTAGATATCCCTGTTGAGATCTTAGATGTAGGTATGCATGTTACTAGTTCTTTTGGTGAGACAGTTGTGGTTAGACGTATGTATAGGAGATGTCCACTGAAGATTCAGGGTCATGTGTTCTCAGTCGATATGATGGAACTTCCCTTCTATGGTTTTGATATTATTTTGGGTATGGACTGGTTGGTTGAGCATCGGGCTAGTGTAGATTTTGAAACAATGAGAATTTCCTTGAAGCTTTCTGATGACTACGAGGTAGTGGTAGTGGGCGAGAACATTAAGTTCTTGTCTAATGTGGTGTCAGCTTTAGAGGCACATAGGTTGATGGACTCTGGATGTGGGGCTTATTTAGCTTATGTTATGAATCCGGATATAAGTGAAGCTAGACCGAAAGATATCAGAACAGTGTGTGACTTTCCAGATGTGTTTCCTGAAGAGTTGCTGGGTTTGCCTCCTGACAGAGATGTTGAGTTTGTGATTGAGACAGTTTCAAGATCTAATCCAGTTTCGATAGCTCCGTATCGTATGGCTCCGAAGAAATTGAAAGAATTGAAGAGTCAGTTGCAAGAATTATTAGATCGTGGTTTCATTAGGCCTAGTAGTTCTCCGTGAGGTGCTCCCGTGTTGTTTGTGAAAAAGAAAGATGGTAGCATGCGCATGTGTATTGACTATAGACAGTTGAATCAGTTGACTGTGAAGAACAAGTATCCGTTGCCTCGTATAGATGATTTGTTTGATCAGTTGAGAGGTGCTTCAGTGTTCTCGAAGATAGATTTGAGATCCAGGTATTATCAGTTAAAGGTGAAAGAGTGTGATGTTCCGAAGACAACCTTTAGGACTAGATATGGTCACTATGAGTTTCTTATGATGCCATTTGGGCTCACGAATGCACCTGCAGCATTCATGGACATGATGAACAGAATTTTTAGAGACTATCTAGACCGTTTCGTAGTTGTTTTCATTGATGATATACTTGTGTACTCGAAGACAGAAGAAGAGCATGATGAGCACTTGAGATTTGTTTTACAGAGATTGTTGAGCAATCAGTTGTATGCGAAGCTTAGTAAATGTGAGTTCTGGATTCGAGAGGTTGTATTTCTTGGCCATGTTGTTTCGGCCGAAGGTATCCGAGTTGATCCATCGAGGATTGAGGCTATTGTTGAGTGGAAACAACCTAAGTCCGTGACCGAGATTAGGAGTTTCCTAGGATTAGTCAGTTACTATAGGAGATTTGTTGATGGTTTCTCTAGAGTAGCTGCTCCTTTGACTAAATTGTTGCAAAAGGGAGTTAAGTTTGAATGGTCAGATACAAGACAGAAGGCCTTTGAGAAATTGAAAGAAGCTTTGACAAATGCTCCAATGTTAGTGCAACCTGTTTCCGATAAGGAGTTTGTGATTTACAATGATGCTTCCTACGTAGGCTTAGGATGTGTTTTGATGCAAGAAAGGAGAGTTGTTGCTTATGCTTCTAGACAGTTGAAGATTCATGAGAAGAACTATCCTACTCATGATATAGAGCTAGCCGCAGTTGTGTTTGCATTGAAGATTTGGCGTCATTTCTTGTATGGGGAGAAGTGTATTGTTTACACCGATCACAAGAGCTTGAAGTACTTGATGACACAGAAAGAGTTGAATTTGAGACAGAGAAGATGGCTAGAGTTGCTAAAAGATTACGATTTGACCATTGAGTACCATCCGGGTAAAGCAAATGTAGTAGCCGATGCTTTGAGTAGAAAAGTGGTCGTTGAGTTGAGAGCTATGTTTGCCAGATTGAGTGTGTCCGATGATGGTGGTTTGATCACCGAGTTGCAAGTGAAGCCTTCTTTGATTCAGTTGATTAGAGAGAAGCATTTGCAAGATGTGACTTTAGTTCCTCATGTTCAGGACATAGCCGAAGGAAGACCGACCGAGTACAGTTTCAGTGGTGAGAGCTTGTTGTGCTTTAGAGATAGAATTGTTGTACCAGAAGATGTTTAGTTGAGACGTCAGATTCTGAGTGAAGCACATTCGAGTCCCTTTTCTATGCATCCGGGTAGTACCAAAATGTACCGAGATTTGAAGAATGGTTACTTCTGGGTTGGTTTGAAGAGAGATGTAGCCGAGTACGTGAGCCGTTGTATGGTTTGTCAGAGAGTGAAGGCAGAACATCGGGTTCCTTCAGGTTTGTTACAGCCTTTGAAGATTCCGGAATGGAAATGGGAGAGGATTACCATGGATTTTGTATCGGGGTTGCCTTTGTCTCCTTCGAAGAAGAATTTAGTTTGGGTGATTGTTGATAGGTTCACTAAGTGTGCTCACTTCTTAGCAGTGAACACTACGGATTCCTTAGACAAGTTGGCAAACTTGTATATCCGTGAGATTGTGAGACTTCATGGAGTTCCAAAGTCCATTGTTTCAGATAGGGATCCTAGATTTACTTCGAGGTTTTGGGGTTGCTTGCATAGTGCTCTAAGTAGCCGTTTGCATTTCAGCACGTCTTATCATCCGCAGTCCGATGGGCAGTCAGAGCGAGTGATACAGATTCTAGAGGATATGCTTCGTTGTTGCGTGATTGACTTCCAGGGCTCTTGGGAGAAGCACTAACCGTTGGTTGAGTTTGCTTACAACAACAGTTATCAGTCTAGTATTCAGATGGCACCTTATGAGGCTTTGTATGGTAGACGGTGTAGGACTCCGATTTGTTGGGCTGGAATAGGTCAGAGATTGTTACTTATGCCAAACTTGCTTAAAGGGACTACCGACAAATTAAAGTTGATTTGTGACCGTTTGAAAGCAGCTTCCGATCGTCAGAAGTCTTATGCAGATTTGAAGAGAAAAGAGGTTGAGTACTCAGTGGGTGAGAAAGTGTTTCTGAAAGTATCTCCGTGGAAGAAGGTAATGAGATTTGGCCGAAATGGCAAGTTGAGTCCGAGGTTCATTGGTCCGTATGAGATAGTTGAGCGGATTGGGCATGTAGCTTATCGTTTGAGGTTACCTTCCGAGTTAGAGAAGATCCATGATGTCTTTCATGTGTCTATGCTTAGGAGATATAGATCAGATCCTTCTCATGTGATGCCCGTTGAGGAGATAAAGTTAAATCCAGATTTGTGCTATAATGAAGAACCCGTTGAGATACTTGCTTCTGATAGCAAGGTGTTGCGTGGCAAGACCATAGAGTTGGTCAAAGTGTTGTGAAGACATAGAGGTGTGGAAGAGGCCACGTGGGAGAGGAAAGCAGATATGGTTGAGCAGTTTCCGTATTTGTTTCCACCAGGAAATTTTGGGGACGAAATTCCTTAAGTGGGGGAGAGTTGTAACACCCGGGTTTAGGGGTTAGGTGAAAATGATATTTTAATATTATTTGGGCTCAGTTCTATAATTAAAATAATGTCGGGTTTTGCTTTCAAAATAAATTGTGTTGGGCCTATTTTGATTTAAACCCAATAGTCATGGATTTCCACCCTTGTAAATGTCTCCCTTCATTAAGGGCAAAATGGCCTTTTGACTTTTAAGATGAAACAAAACAATTAAAAGAGAAAACCCAACTCCCCCTATTCATCTTCTTCTCCACCAACGTGAAATAGAACCCCTTTCACCCTCTCTACTATTCCATCACCATACACATTCATCCTTGGTGATTCTTGAAAGGTAAAAACGTTTCTAACTTGTCCTCACTTTCCTCTACATGTCTATACCTTTGGTTTTCATTAAAACCCTTGATTTTGTATTTTGAGGTTTTTGAGTTTTAAATTAAAAATGTTAACTTTGTTAACTTTGAGTTGAGCTTTTGATTTGGTGATGATAGATGAGTCATTTGTTGTTCAAAAGGTCCAATATATCTAATTTTTATAAGGTTTTATAATGATTTCCGGAATTGTGTTTCAAGGGGGTTTTAGGAGGGTTTTAAAGAGGTTTTTGGGGTGGTTTAATGTTGGTTTTTGAGGGCTGGTGTTAGTATGATATATGAGGGCTACTTTGGGTGTATTTGATGGTTGATTGGATGCTTGAAATGGAAGATTTCAGTGGGTTTTGTGGGTTGCTCAAAAATTCTGTTTTTGGGCTTGTTTTGGGTGTTGGATGTTTGAAAATGTTAATCCGGGTTAGTTCCGATGATGAGTTATTGATTGTGGATGTTTTGTTTGTGTTTGGGATTGATTAGAATCGAGTTTGGGCATCGGTGAAGCATCGAAAGTAAATCCGGGGAATTGAAGGTGGTTGCTTGCTTGGTCTTTGAGCGTGGAAGCTTAGGTGAGTGGTTAATTGTTTTAAATGGTTTTAAAATGGTTGGTTCGAGTATATGGACTAGGTTGGGCTTGGTAGACCCACCTAGAGTTAGGACTAGGGTGGTAGCCTAATCCTAAGCTTGATCTAGAGCCTTTGGATGAACTCATTTATGTAGTTGTGTATGTCTCGTATGAAATGTGATATGAATGGTTATGTATATTGTATTATACATGTGAGATGAGATATGACTTGTGATGCTTGAGACATGCATGATGATGGTTGTGGTGAGTACGTGCTAAGCACGGAATTGATTGAAATGAGTAATGTGAAATGAGTAAATGTTGGCACTAGTATACTTGAATACAAATGATCGATCATTAGGATGTTAGTGTGTACACATGAGTCAAAAGTCGCGCGTGGCCTTGGTGGCGTTGAGTCACCAAGGAGGAGTACGGGTTCGCCCGCAAATTGTATTTGTATATAGTCGGTGATGAGTGGAATCCCATCGACGGGGCGTGAGGATGAGTGGAATCCCCTCCGCGAGACCGGTGATGAGTGTAATCCCACCGTGAGGTAATGTGGTTGGTGGATGTGAGTTCCAACGAGTTTATCCGCGTATTCGGGTCATAGCTAGGTGCCAATGTTGAATGATATGTGTATCAATGTGTTGAGATATATGATCTTTATTGGGATGTTTAAATGTGATTACTTGTATTGTGGAATTGAGCTCATGATCATGGCATTTAATTGTATATTGCTCATACATCTTTATCCTGTGGCTCTTGTGGATCCTTGGTATATTTGTGTAATGCCTTGGCTAGATCGTGCTTGGACCCTGCAATGTTGAGGTTTGTTTTAAGAGCTTACCCTCACTAAGCATCATTGCTTACGCTCTCTTTGTTCAACATTGCAGATCCTTAGTTCGTGGGTTGCTTGAGCAAGCGGAGGGCCTCCAAGTGTGGTTGTTAGCCTTGATTACTTCAAGTATGAGTTTTTAATGTTGAACATGTAATAGTTTAAGCAATGGGACATGTGTTATTTTGGTGGATGATTGTTGGTTGTTTAGGAGCTTGTTTAGACTCCATGTTATCTTGCTTTTGTATGACTCGTGGTGCCATGTTGAATTGTATCCCACGCCTAGATTGCTTAGTATGAATGTTGGCTATATGCCTTAGAGGTAGCCTCTATGCTTGAATGTTGAAGTGTGAACTTTGAATGCTTGAATGCCATCTTGGGTCTATTGCATGATTTCCTTGATGTTTATACATGTTGGGTGCTTGTATGGCTATATAGTGGTATGTAAATGTTGTGTGAATGTTTGGTTGGGGCTAGGGAAGTCTTAAATTGCATTTAGATTCGATTCTTAGTCGTTTTGATGAGTTTGGGAGGTTTTGCAGTGCAGGGGTATCGATACGGTTGGTACGGTATCGATACCACCTTCTTGTTTCAGGCCTCGTGTATCGATACACTTGAGGGGTGTATCGATACCATTTTGGTCACTGGAGCTACTGTCCATTTCGGTATCGATACCAGCCTCTGGTGTATCGATACCGTCATCTTAGCGTTGACCGTGGGAAGTCAACCATTGGGGAGGGTATCGATACACTCCTTGGGTGTATCGATACGGTCTCTACGGGTTGACTTTGACCAGTTGACCTAGTCAAGGGGGTATCGATACACCCCTTAAGGATATCAATACCGCCTGCAGTTAAAGCTTAAACCTAGTCAAGGGATATCGATACACCCCTTAGGGGTATCGATACCGCCTGTAGTTAAAGCTTAAAATTGGGCTGCATGATGTTGGGCTGAGTTCGTTTGTTTGCCTTGTGAATATTGTTCCGCTGTATGATCACATAGGATTAAATACTCATCTAGACAAGATTTAAAATGAAAAAAATAGGGTTGCTAACCGAGGGGGAATTCCTTATGGGGTTTTCACTCGGTTTTCTCCGTGTAGCTCACTCGAACCGGTCATCCGGCCAGACCGGGATGAGGGGGTTACAGTACTCACTCAAGAAGTGATCTTGTAAAGCATACTACAAAGCTCTCTTGTAAGCTTCCTTCTTTAGTTTAATACAAGTTCTTTACTTGTAAACTCTCTTGTCTTCTCTTGTGTTTCTTGTTTAGCCATTGCGTTGTGTGAGAGATCAAGGCTGGTTAGCATCATCGAGGCTTGCTAACGCCGCACTGATCGGTTTGTGAGAATAAGTCCGTGATAGTTGGTATCAGAGCGTGTTACGAGACTCGGGATATGACAAAAACGAGCAAGAGTCAAGCCGTTAGCTCATCCGACAGGGAAGTCATGCATGAACGTCGAGGGCGCGATGAGATGGTTGAGCCTAGTGAGACGAGGCCTAGAGCCAAGTCCAAGGACATGATCTCTAGCTTAGAGACCCGTCTTACCCACATCGAGGAGAATGTGGTGGGTGTGAGCACCCAAGTGGACGGCCTTACCAACCGAGTGGAAGGCCTTGAAGCGGAGGACGCCGAGATCCACACGGCCATGAAGGCCATGATGGTGAAGCTAGAGGAAACCATGGGCACAGAAATGGGGCAAATCCGCGATCTCCTAATGGGGGAGCTCTCGGAGGTACGTGACTCTTTCCAACAAGAGCTTGCTCACTCTCATGCTCAAATTGAGGCCTTGCAAGGCGACCTTGCCTTGTGCAAGCGAGCCATGGCCGCCAGGCCAAGCACCACATATGAGTCTAGAAAGGTCGAGGTGCCCAAACCTAAGACCTTCGCGGGTGCACGCAATGCAAAAGAAGTAGACAAGTTCTTGTATGGCTTGAAACAATATCTTGTTGCGGTGGGAATTGTGTACGAGGCTGCCAAGATCCAAACCGCCTCACTCTACCTCACCGACACAACTATGCTTTGGTGGAGGAGAAGGCGTAGTGACGTGGAGAAGGGTACGTGCACCATGACTACTTTCGATGACTTCAAGAAGGAGCTTAAAAAACAGTTCTACCCAAAGAATGCCGAAGATGAAGCGAGGGCACGTTTTCGAAGGCTCAAGCAATCGGGGAGCATTCGTGACTATGTAAAGGAGTTCACTACCTTAGTGCTCGAGATACCCGATCTTTCCAACAAAGACTCCCTTTTCAACTTTATGGATGGCCTCCAACAATGGGCCAAGGCCGAGCTTAGGCGTCGGGGAGTTTAAAATCTTGCTGATGCCATTGCCGTAGCGGAAAGCCTTGTTGACTACTCTAGCAACAAGGAGTCCAACAAGTCGAAGGACAAGAAAGGTGGCCATGCCAAAGGTGGGGGAGACAAAGGCCATCGCAAAGAAGGACACCATGAAGACAACCCACCCAAGCACAAAGACTCGTCTTCATGGAAGAATAAGGATAAAGGCAAAGCTAAGGACACTCGGGGCCTGAAGAGACCTTCATCCAACAAGTGCTTCATCTATGATGGAGACCATTGGGTTCGAGAGTGCCCGCAAAGGCAAGCCCTCAACACACTCCTCGCGAAGCATCAGGAAGGAGGCGACACCGATAAAAAAGATGAAGGTGTCCAAATGGGGTCTATGCAATTACTCAATGTCATCCAATCCGCCCCAAAGACCGAAGCCAAGGGGTTGCTCTATGTAGACGTCACCATCAATGGGAAAGCATCAAGGGCAATGCTCGACACATGTGCATCTTATAACTTTGTCTCTTTAGAAGAAGCTAAGAGACTTGGTCTTAAAGCCGTGGGAGGAGGCAAGTCCATCAAGGCAGTCAACTTAGCCGCCAAGCCCATCCATGGGATCGCACGAGGGGTCAAGACCATTGTGGGAAAATGGTCAGGGCACATAGACTTCTCCATCGTGCCAATGGACGACTTCAAGATCGTCCTAGGGCTTGGGTTCCTCGATCAAGTCAAGGCATTCCATGTACCGTTTTCTAACAACATGTGCATCATGGATGGCAATCAAGCTTGCATGGTGCCAACAACAAGGGCCACCAAGTAAGATGCTAAGGTGCTCTCAGCCTTGCAATTTAAAAAGGGCGTAAAAAGAAACGAGGAAAGCTATTTGGCCATCCTTAGTGAGTATGATGACGAGGAGGCCATGCCCGACGAAGACCTTCCTAGGGAGGTAGCTCAAGTGCTTGACGAGTTTAAGGATGTTGCACCTCCCGAACTACCCCAAAGGCTACCACCAAGAAGGAAGGTAGACCACAAGATCGAGTTGGAACCCGACACCAAACCACCAGCCATGGGGCCCTACCGCGTGGCACCCCCAGAGTTGGAAGAACTAAGGAGACAACTCAAAGAGCTACTTGATGCAGGGTTCGTCCGACCATCCAAGGCACCATTTGGGGCACCAGTCATTTTCCAGAAGAAGAAGGATGGTTCGCTAAGGATGTGCATCAAATACCGAGCACTCAACAAGGTCACCATCAAAAACAAGTATCCGATCCCCCTAATCTCGGATCTATTTGACCAGCTCGGGCATGCACAATACTTTTCCAAGTTGGATCTTCGATCGGGGTACTACCAAGTACGCATTGCAGAAGGGGATGAGCCCAAGACCACATGCGTCACGAGGTATGGTTCTTATGAATTCTTAGTCATGCCCTTCGGACTAACAAACGCCCCAGTAACCTTTTGTACTTTGATGAACAAGCTTTTCCATCCCTACCATGATTGGTTCGTGGTCGTCTATCTTGACGACATCGTGGTGTATAGCAAGACCCTGGAGGAACATGTTGAACACCTAAGGGAAGTGTTCAAGGTTCTGCGAGAGAACCAATTATTCATCAAGAAGGAGAAATGTTCCTTTGCCAAGCCCGAAGTCATGTTCCTAGGGCGTCGAATCAAGGATGGGAAGCTCATGATGGAAGATGGCAAAGTACGTGCCATCCAAGAGTGGGAGCCACCCACCAAAGTACATGAACTACGATCCTTCCTCGGATTGGTGAATCACTATCATCAAGGGCTATTCAGCGAGAGCCACACCTTTAACAGAGCTCTTGAAGAAGAATAAGTCATGGGTGTGGTCACCAGCCTACCAAGAGGCCTTTGAAGACTTAAAGAAGGTCGTTTGTGAGGAACCCGTACTAAGCTTGCCCGACCACACCAAGCCATACAAGTTGCACACCGACGCATCAGATTTTTCCATAGGAGGTGTTCTTATGCAAGATGGGCATTCGATCGCCTATGAGAGTCGGAAGCTCAACGATACAGAGAGGCGTTACACCGTACAAGAGAAAGAGATGACTCTATCATCCATTGCCTCAGGGTGTGGCGACATTACCTCCTAGGGGCTAAGTTCTTGATCTTAACCGACAACGTAGCAAATAGTTACTTCCAAACTCAGAAGAAACTTAGCCAAAGCAAGCTAGGTGGCAAGATTTCCTAGCCGAGTTCGACTACATTCTATAGTATAAGCCGGGCAAACTAAATTTAGTCGCCGATGCGTTAAGTCAGAAGGCGGAACTAGCAGCATTAAGACAAGTCACCAGTCCACTTCTCGACAGGATCAAGGAGGGCCTACACCAAGAGCCCCTTGCCCAGAACATCATTGCCCTGGCCAACGAGGGAAATACACAACGGTTTTGGGTGAGTGATGGACTACTCTGCACCAAAGGCAACCATCTATATGTGCCAAAGTGGGGCAATCTACGCAAGGAATTGATCAAGGAGTGTCACGACTCCTTATGGGCCGGTCATCCAGGTATGCGCCGCACACTTGCCCTTTTTAAAATCTAACTACTATTGGCCCCGGATGCACGAATGCGTAGAGGAATACGTGAGGACTTGTCTGGTGTGTCAACAAGACAAGGTTGTTCAACAACAACCATGAGGGCTCCTAGATCCTTTGCTCGTGTCCGACAAGCCTTGGGAGAGTGTCTATGGACTTTATCACTTGCCTACCCAAGTTTGACGAGTTTGGAAGCATAATGGTCGTGGTGGACCGATTCAGTAAGTATGCCACCTTCATTGCGGCATCCCCTGATTGCACAACAGATGAGGCAACAAGGCTCTTTCTCCACAACGTAGTCAAGTTATGGGGTGTACCCGACAACATTGTTAGCGATCGGGATCCGAGGTTCACAGGGAGGTTTTGGACCGAACTCTTCAAGATGCTAGGGTCCGACCATAACTTCTCAACAAGCTTCCATCCCCAGAGTGACGGGCAAACATAACGCATCAACGCTCTCTTGGAGCTTTACTTAAGGCACTACGTTAGTGCCAATCAAAGAGATTGGGCCAAGCTTCTCGATGTTGCACAGTTCTCCTACAACCTACAAAGGAGCGAGGCCACCAACCGAAGTCCCTTTGAGATTGTCTTGGGACACCAACCGACCACACCGCTCTCCCTTGCCACGCACTACGAAGGGAAGAGCCCCGCAGCCTATAAGATTGCCAAGTCGTGGTACGAGCAGAACGAGCTCGCTCGAGCATCCTTACACAAGGCTGCCAAAAAGATAAAGAAGTTGGCGGACAAGAAAAGAAGGCCCCTAGAGTTCAAGGAATGAGACATTGTCATGCTCAAGCTCCTACCCCAGCAATTCAAGACCCTACGAAGGGTACACAAGGGACTAGTCTGCAAGTATGAAGGACCATTCCCGGTAATCAAGAGAGTAGGCAAGGTGTCTTACCAACTTCAACTTCCGCCGAGTCTTAAGATTCATCCAGTCTTTCATGTGAGTTTGTTGAAGCCTTATCATTAAGACTTGGAAGATCCATCAAGGGGAGTCTTCACTAGAGCACCCACAGTCATGGTCACTTCCTTCGACAAGGAAGTTGAAGAGGTGCTAGCTGATCAAGTGATTAGGCGAAGGGGCGTGCCAGCTTATAAAGAATACTTCATCAAGTGGAAGGGTCTGCTCATTACCGAGGCGAGTTGGGAAACTAAAGAAGCCCTTTGGCAATTCAAGGACCAACTCCGAGAGTTCAACGGAGGCGCGACGAGGGCGTCGCGAGCTTAGGTGGGGGAGAATGTCACAACCCACCGTTTTCCCTAAAATCCAAACCGAGGTTCTCACCACTCCTTGGGCACTTTTGAGGCAAGCAAGCACCAAGGAGGGCACTATAAAGGCCTAGGACGGCCATGAAGCATCTAAGGACATGCCACAACGTTCTAGAAAGGTCCGGGACGTTCTATCTATAACCCCCTTAGCCGGGCCTAGACGGTCAACCCGAACTACGAAGATTACACGGGAAAAACCAAAGTCAACCCGAAAGTCAACCTTGATTAACGACCTTTTTTTCTTTTTAAACTTGTCTAGATGCATATAACCCTAGGCGTACTCTTGAGATAAGTATACTAAAAAATCACAGCAATCGAAAATCAATAAAGGACTCAATTGCACAACATACGAATTTAGGGACCAAATTGTAAATTTTGGAAATTAAGAGGACTTTACCAATTTTTAAGATACCATTATGAAATTAGTCATGTTTCATGCTTCTCTACCAAATTTCACCTCAAACGGACACCCAAAACTCAAGCAATTGCATAAACGAAGTTTAGGACTAAAACGTGAAGATTTCAAAACATAAAATCATATAGTTCAGTGCCCAACAGTCAAGTGTTCCGAAACAGTGGTTGACCGTTCCGAAACGCGGGACCGTTTCGAAACCTGTTCCGAAACAGGGCTTGGCAGTAGCAAAAGTGTTTCGGAACGGCTCTACCCGTTTCGAAACACCAAGGCCATTTCAGACCCCTGTTTCGAAACAGTAGCACCCGTTCCGATACGGGCTACCCAGAAATGCAGAAATTATCTGGTTTAACACACATACAACCCATCAAACGCATCCCAATGACCCCCAAATCATGCCAACAAGTCATCATACAATTAAGGAACATATTTGCATCAACAAAACATATTCATGGCATCAATTAGGGAAAACCTCAATCTATAGGCATGCATCCTATTACCCAAAACCAACAAACATCAAACCAACATAGCAAACACCAAAAATGGCCAATTACATATCCAAAATATCATAGGCATCATGCCAAACTTAGGGAGTCCAAAACATCTCCCAAAAACACAATCTAGGTTCCCATTGCCAAATACCAAAAACTAATAGTGTTGTAAAAATAGTCACCATACATGAGCTTAGTCTTTCTCTTGGATTACTTGCCCTCCTTGCTGCCCACAACCACTTCAATTCTCTGCATTATTGATTCAAGAAAGAGAGCGTAAGCACAAATGCTTAGTGAGGCATGCTCTAATGAAACAACACAATAATGCACTTTGTAAAACACCTTTCTAAGACCTTTAAATTTATAAACCTCATTTCCCAAGCAACAATGCATACAAAACAAGCATCTCATGCTTCATTATATCAACATGTCATATTGGATTTCAAGTGATAATCCATAATCATTTTTCAACACAAAACACAATCGGATACGCGGATTACAAGCGTTGTCTCATACGCTTCATACACGCTACCAAACACACAAGGTGGAGTTTACCGGTACAATCACAACCCCTCAACACCCGTGATGGAGTCTAACGGTACAATCACAACCCCTCCACATCACTCATTGGTAGTTGTATAACATCACTAACGAGAACACGAGACACACAACACAAGATCCTCACATGGCATTTTAACCACCATTATGATCTTAAACATCTCGTTAGTGTACTTGGATGAAGTTTACGGTACCATTACAACCCCTCAACATCCAAGGCGACTTTATTCACGGTGCACCCAATCCTATAGCCGGCTAACTATATCCGATTCAAGTACTTTTAAACCAACACATCACTTGCCAATATAAATCATTTATCATCATCAATTCACTATTTTAAAGCATTAAACAAAGCCATTAAATCATCATGCATCACTACGCATCAAATCTACATTTATCAATATCAAACCAATGATCTCTTACCTTGAGCATCCTTCAACACATGGCTTTCAAAACCAGCATTAAACATGCTAAAATAAGCTTTAAAAATAGAATTTAAACATGCAAATTAAACACATTGCATCCAACCATTTCATGGTTCATCAAAGAGAGAGTTTCTCCGAAAACTTACTCTTGAGCTTAGTTAAGTTGCTTAGACTTAAACTAAGCTCCCAAAACCTTCAAACATTGGTTTTAAAGCTGAAAACCAAACTTCACTCACCAATTCCGTTTCGCAAGCTTGCCGAAACGTCGTTCAAGCCTCCGGATCAACACCACAAGGATCCGAAGTTGTCTCCCCTGTTTTAAACACATCAAAGCAGAGGATTAATGCATCATCATGTATTAAAATCTTCAGCCAAAACACCTAAACTCGCTGCTCTCATCAAAACTCACATTTCGACTACCAAACACTTCCACAACATTACCCAGCCAAGATCCATCACTTCTAAACATTCTTAGACATCAATTAACATCCAAAAAGAACCTAATCACGTCCTTATACCTCCAGCTATAGCAGAACACCGAAATCACCCCAAAAACCACCATTTTCACGAGTAAAAACCATTTTCACAAGTAAAAACTTAGGAAAATCAACCTATTCGGGATTGCATTGATTAAACCTCAATTACACATCATTAATCATCCAAAATACATTAAAAAGGCATCTCAAAACAGAGCCCAAACAACCTCCACGAAATTCTTCAAGATTTGATCAAAATCTCAAGTTTTAAGCCAAAATCAAGATCATAACATTAAAACATTTAATAAAACTTAATTTAAGGATTGAGAACTTGGGGATTTTAGTAAAGAACTGATTATTTAGAGGAGAAGGACATTCATACCTCTAAATGTGGATTTCTCCTTGTTTAGAGCCAAAATCCTTGAAAATTCAATAAGCAAATGGAAAGGATTTGATGTAGAAATGATTAGGAATCATTTGGGGATTGAAATCTCATCATTAGGTGTGAAAATCAAAAGAAAAGTTGTTGTGGAAATGTGTTTGGCTGAGGGAATTTTGAGAGAAAATGAAATGGGAAAATTTTAGCAAAAGTTAGTTATGAAACTAAAATATGATTTTCCCTCTTTTCTTTTTATTAATTAAACATTAAATGAGTCTTTAAAAATCAAGAAAAATCTGGAGAAATCCTCCCTTGGGTAAATTAGCTTCTTAAAGATTCAAAGTTTCAATCCTTTCAAAACAGTCACGAACTTTTCAAAAATTACATTTTAGTCACTAACTCCAAAATGTCATATTTCCAAGCCTCATTTTGTAAATTGATTTCACCACTCTCTTATATATATTAAAAGATGATTTTTAGATATTTTTCCATATTTTTAATGCATCCCGAACTAGGCTTTCCCTAAAACCACCTTTTATATTCGAACCGAAATGTAGACCGGTCCAGTTCAAACCCTAAACTTCCAAGCCCAAAATTGGGGTGTTACACTATCCAAGTCTAGACACACCCGGGAGGACCCAGAAGGCTCGAGAAGACTCGGGAAAGCTCGAGACAACTCCGAAAGACCCTAGAACTCTCTAGAACCTTTTGGACATATGTAGATATATATACACATATGTAGAATTCTCTAGAATAGTGTAGTCCCTTAGAAGATATTTTGGGAGGCAACATATGGACCGATGGATCAAATCGATCTCAACCGTCCATTGAGGAGGTGAGAGCCTATAAATATAGCCACCCCTTCATTTTGTACTCACTCAAAAAGTGATCTTGTAAAGTATACTACAAAGCTGTCTTGTAAGCTTCCTTCTTTAGTTTAATACAAATTCTTTACTTGTAAACTCTCTTGCCTTCTCTTGTATTCCTTGTTTAGTCATTGCGTTGCGTGAGAGATCAAGCATGGTTAGCATCATCGAGGTTTGCTAACGGCGCACGAATCGATTTGTGAGAATAAGTCCGTAACAACTTGCTCTTTTCCCTTTATCACCAAAAAAAACCTCAACCCAAATTTGAAATTATAAAACCAAGTTTATTGTTTCTAGTACTATGATTTTTTATAATATTTTAATATTTTAAAAACAAATTAAAGTCGACCATAAATTGTTACATTAATTAAATTAAATGATTGTTAGTGTTTAACGATAATATAATTTCAAAAGATTATTTGATAACGACTTTTTATTTAACACCCATTTAATTCAAAGTTCAAAATCATATGTTTATTTGATGTTTTGGTACAATTACGTGGTTCAATTGATATTTAAACCGGAAAGAAACTGTTAAAGTGTGTAAATAACATACATATATATGTATATATTATATTATGAATGAAATGGATGGATAAAATTAGATGTAGGAAATAATAATATCAATTATTGAACATCGATAGGCATCTAGATTATTTTTTACACAAACTGTACAAAAATGCTTCAAAAATAACAAGAATATTCTCCTCAATTTTAGGAGCCCCTAATACTCAAAACCATGTTACACATGCTCAAAATGAATTTACATTTAAAATGGACAGTAAGGCAGTATAAAACTCTTTAAGTTTTACACGTTTTTTGGATTGCTGGATGGGTGAAACAGATGGTTGAGATTAACAATATAATATGTGAAGAATATCACATGGGAAAAAAGGAGTTAATCTCAGTCAACCATTTTCCTCATCCAACGATCCAAAAAAGGTGTAAAACTTTAAACTTAAAACTTAAACAATCTGTGTAAGTGGATCCTAACCCAATATATATATATATATATGGTTTCTAGGTAATTTACTTTTACTTTGATAAAGAGTAACATTTATCAAGTAAATAGTTACTTATCATATAGTTTTTGCGAATAAAATAAATTGGTATCAAACAAATCATATGAGTTGAAGTTGAAAAAATTATCTAAACAATATTCCCCTCAATTCCAGAATCCTCTAATACTCAAAATCATGTTCCAAAGCCTCAACATAGATCTATATAAAAAATGGACAATATAGGCATCTAGATTATTTACCTTTACCTCGATAAAAAGTAACCCTCATTTCTTTTGCAAATATATATGCATCATACAAATCATATGAGATGATGTTGCAAAAGAATTTTTAATTTTTAAGCATCTTATAAGACGTGGCAAACATTAGTTATGGAAGGAAAAGGTCATAAAGTGCATATAAAATGTCATCAAGTGCAGATAAAAGAATTTTTAATTTTTAAGCATTTTGTAAGATACAACAAATGCTCCATGATGAAAATGTTTTCCAGTCACATGTGCGTTTTTTTTTATTATGAAAAAGATCAAAATAAATAAAACAATCAAACTAATGAAAAAGAAAAATCAAGCACAACCAAATTCAAAAGCCTAAAAAAACATAAGAATAGTTTAAACTTTAAAATATAAATATCTAGTGCCTCAAAGGGAACATCTCGAACCAATAAAAGCATAAAACTTTATGAGATCTAACTACAGTCATTCCTACATAACTCATAGACCCCCACCATTCCTTCAAAGATAAAAAATTTTCAAACGACATGCTGAGAAAATCTGAAGGTGGTTTATTCATTGAATATTTTACTGTTATATATTTTAACAAACAACTACTGTTCCATAAGTAGTTAAAATATATTGTATGATAGGCTGCTTCATGAGCTTCTGAACCTTGTGAAAGTAACAACAGAATGATAAGATATATCGGTTTTCATTTAACTGCAGGAGTTAATTATGATCGGTCATATCCTAATATTTGACACTGTAGACCATTGGTTGGGACTTGGAAGAAAGCATCTTATTGGAATTTAATTTCTTTATAAATGCCCACTTGCAGAAAGGGCATAAGCCATGCACTCAACTTTAATACGTGCTTTCTTGTATATAGCATGCTTCTATTACTCAATGTTCTGTTGATAGATGGTATATAAGAAACCTATTGTCAATCTTTTAGTGCATGTTTTGTTTGCATCACTCGGTATGAATGAGACCTTATTGTTTCTGATGTTTTGTGCCACACATTCAGTTCTATAACGGTCTATGATTTTGACGACCTGATAAAAAAAGTTAAAGCTTAACCAATGCAAAAAAGAAGACAAAACCGAAAAATGCCAGATTCTTTTTACCTTATACATAATCATGCATCTCGAGAAGCAAGCAGAGAAACCACTCCAATAGGAATGAATACAATGCTCGCAAGCATAAAGACTGATATGACCTGCATAACAAGAAAAGCCATATTTAGTAAAAATAATTTTCAGTTAACGCCGTCAGATTGCAATGGAACCATTATTTCTGGGCTCAGACTCGGTAAAACCCTAAAAACCCACCTATCTTAACGTGAGAATTGGCTTGCAAGCTGGAAGTTCATGCTGGGTAAACTTAGATTCTGAGGTGAAATCAAATAAAAAAAAGTTATTGACTTATTGTTTCAATCAAAAGTTGCAAAACTGAATTTAGGTCCTTGCACTTGAAATTTGTGAAGGAATCCGGTTACGAAGTCTATTGGATGAACTGTAACTTTGTCACAGAAAATACATTTAAAAGCCCCTAATGCTCAAAACCATATTACATAGACTCAACATGAATATATATCTAAAATAGACAATGAAGGTGTGAAGATAGTATAGCTTTACCTCGATAAAGAGTGACCATAATCATTTAAATAGTTACTCAAATTATTTTTTACAGAAAAAAATATATAGGTATCATATAATTTATCTTTACCTCAACAATGAATAACCCTAATCATGTAAACAGTCATTAGTTTTGCAGATAAAGTGCATGGGTAACATAGAAATCATGCGAGTTGAAGTTGCAAAAGATATTTGAGTTTTAGGCAACTTACCATATATTAGTAATAGAAGGAAAAGGTCTTAAAGAGCGGAGACAAACTGTACAAAAATCTTCAAAAATCACAAGAATATTCTCCTCAAATTTATGAGCCCCTAATACTCAAAACCATGTTTCACATGCTCAAAATAAATCTACATTTAAAATGGACAGTAAAGTATCTAAATACCTTTGCCCTGATAAAGAGTAACTTTCATCAAGTAAATTGATACTCATCATATTATTTTTGCGGAAAAAAGTATAAATTTTATAGAAATCATGCGAGCATAAGTTGGAAAAGGTTTTTGATTTTTAAGCAACTTGTGAGATATTAGTAATAGAAGGAAAAACCTGTGAAGCATGCAGAAAAGGTGTAGTAAAATGCTTCAAATATCAGAATAGTATTGTTCTCGATTTAAGGAGACCTTAATGTTCAAAATAATGTCCAAAGACTAATTTGAATATATATATATATAATAGACAATAGGGTTTCTAGGTAATTTACCTTTACTTTGATAAAGAGAAACATTCATCAAGTAAATAGTTACTCATCATATAGTTTTTGCAGATAAAATATATTGGTATCAAACAAATCATATGGGTTCAAGTTGAAAAAATAATATAAACAACATTCCCCCTCAATTTCAGAAGCCTCTAATACTCAAAATCATGTTCCAGAGCCTCAACATAAATCTATATAAAAAATTAGACATTATAGGCATCTAAATTATTTATCTTTACCTTGATAAAGAGTAACCCTCATCATGTAAATTGTTACTCATCATATTGCTTTTGCATATAAAAAATATATATGCATCATACAAATCATATGAACTTGAGTGCAGATAAAAGAAATTTTAATTTTCAAGCATCTTGTGAGAAGTAGTTCAATGCAGGTATGAAGGGATTTCAAAGAATTTTCCAACCACGTGTGCGGATTTTTTTATGAAAATTGAGACTTGCGTGCTGGGATTTTCTAATTAGGAGTCCACAGTGTTCCCTCAGTGCTTATTCTAAGATTTTGTATTTGGTATTTTCATTCTAAATCTCTAGTTGTTGAATAAACTATATAGAGCAGAAAACAAAACAGTATAACTGAATAATAATGTCAGATGGGAACACGAAAGCTTACCGGGACAGTTGGATCAAGATTTCATCACCTATAAGGGTTCCATTTTAAAATTTTCAAGGAAATACATCATTCCCAAATTTACTATCCCTGTCACTCTTCCAGGAGATACTCCTCTTGTTCACTGCCAATTTCTGGTTGTTAATGGAGAAATTATAGGTATCATTTCAACTACTACTGCCTTTCAACTGTGAGTCACTTCGGCTCTTCACGTACCTAAGCCTTCCATAATCTTTATGCCAAAAAATCATCATAAATAAATAGATTTTTAAAAATAGAAAACGAGAAAGGATCAATAGTTTGAAAAAGATCAAAATAAATACAACAAATAGGGGTGAAGACAACGAATTGTCATCAAACTAATGGAAAAGAGAAATCAAGTAAACAACCAAATTCAAAAAGCATGAAAACAGTTTAAAATATAAATATCTTAGTGCCCCAAAGCGAACACATCTTGAAAAGAAATATAGAACAAAGTCATCCAAAAATTACTCAGAAATTCCAGAAAACCCAAAAAGGAATAAAAATGACAAAGCTATATTTGAGAAATAACGTACCAAAAAACTCGCTCACGATTGCCACTGAGACTCGAAGAGTGATAACATATTTGAAAATTGAGGCCTGTCGACCTCTTCTAAGATAAAAAGAAAATCAAATAAAAAAGGATCAGATTAGGGCAAAAAGACAGTAGGATTGAGATTTGAGAACATGAAGATGTAAATCAGGATAAAAAGAAAGCCACTTGAAATCAGCTTCTTCTTCACGCTTAATAATTCCCGCGATCTTTATTTTTATTTTTCAAACTTCCAAGAAGAGAAGCGTCTCTCTTTCTTTCACTCTCCACCCCGCGTTTTAGTCTTTTAAACCGCTCTTTTATTGTACTCCATAATCACAGGCCGGCCCGTAACGGCTATTTATGAACGGTCTTATAATCTTGAACTCGAGCCCAGCTTCTTTTTAATTGCATCCATTTTTTTTTCTTGATTTGCGTTATATTAATGGCAAAAATGATATTAATTTAAATTATAATTGGAATTGATTATATTTATTTTATGAAAAAATATATTAATACAAAATTAAATTATATAATATTATAAGAACATATTTACATCATCAAATACGACATAATCATAATATATTAATTTATAATTTATGTTAAAAAATAAAATATTAACGTGAGTGTCAAAAGGTAATAATAAAAGTATTAATAATTATATTCAAAAAAGTATTAATAATTTGAATTTTAAAATAGAGAAAACTATATATTTAGTACTACAACTATTCATGCGTTATAATTTTTGTACCCAACTATATTTTTTAGTAAAATAGTATCTAATGTTATGCTTTTATTTTATTTTTGTACCACAGCTATTTAAAATTAGGCTTAACCGACAAATAAGTGCCCAAACTATGTCATTCTTTCTGCCCAAACTATTTTTTGGACCAAATAGGTGACTAACATTTCATTATGTGACTCATTTAAGGTTTTTCGTTAATTCTCACCGTTAAAGGACACGTGTCATCTCCTAAAAATTCCAAAATTATATTAAAAATAAATAAAATTACTTAATTTTCAGAAAATCCCTAAATTTTCCACATTTCACAAATCAACTCCAAAATTCCAAAATCCCTAACTCCCTAAAACTTAAATTTCGATTTGGGCCGATTCCGCTGCCAATTGTCACGTCGCCGCCCTCAACATCAGTCGCCGGACCATCACGACCATTTCTCCCACCATCTCGTCGCCAGAAATCTACTGACGCCATACAAAATGTCGAAATTGTCGAATGGTTCCTTCAAACGATTCCCGACAGACGACGGAAGGACGAACGAAGAACGGCGTGTGGGTTGCTCGGCGAGGGGAAGACACTTTATTCCGTCGCTGGCAACACGGCCAACGTCGACGGGAGTGGTCGGATTTGGGGTTTAGGGATTTGGGGAATATTTTGGGAATATTTGAAATTTTCATGATATATTTTTATTTTTATTTTGTTTTATTAATTTTTAATATATTTTTGGAATTTTCAGGAGATAACACGTTGAGAATTAACGAAGAACCTTAAATGGGTCACGGAATGAAATATTAGGCACCTATTTGGCCCAACAAATAGTTTGGGCACCTAACTGGAAAAAAAAAAGAGAGAACATAGTTTGGGCACATATTTACATATTAAGCTTAAAACTTAACCGAGTTGATGATGTGGCTTATTTTTAATTAAAATAATAACATTTTTAATTTCAAATTTTACACATATCTATCAATTTGGTCCAGACTCTATTAATTTAATCATCATCTTAATTAATTGAGTAAAAACGGAAAGTTTCTTTTTTTTTTCAATATATTAGTTCATCGGATAAATGCTGTAAAATGCACGCACACAAAAAACCAAATCTTCCAATTTTAGTCTAAAAAAGTACCCAAAGCTTAGCCAGTCGCAAATCAATCTTCTTGCGCAAGTTTTAATATTTTACCTATTCTGTGGCCAATATTGCAGCGTTTTGCAAGAAAACTTTCATTGAGGTTAGCTAGTGCTTCTATTTCTTATCAACTCGATATTAATATTATGATACTTAAGATTCTGAGTGTAAGAGTTATATACGAGTATCTAACACATATAAAGATTATATCCTCATTTCCATGCTAAAAGATGTGTTTGATTATTATTAATTATTTTTTTGACAAATTATGAGCCTCATTAAAAACACTCTCCCTATTAGAGAGGGAAAAGAATACCCCACTACGTTTATTTCATTCCACCAAAATTCTCAAGAAATACAATCATAATCCAAAGTTGCCAGAGAAATAGTTAGCTGCATGTATAAAAAAAACAGGTTCATACCCGCATCATATAGATAAAATAACAAACGCAAAACAGAACCTCTAAACTCAGTAGTTATCCTATTCCCTTCTTTGCTAATCCATCGGCTGCGATGTTGCATCCCCTTGGTATTCATCGAACGAACCAACCTTTGTTTTGGATAAGAGTCATTAAGTCCACTATCTTGTCTCGAAACAGTAACGGCGGGTTCACCGCTCCGTTCAACCAGTCCACCACCGTTTTACAATCTGACTCGATTATAAGTCTGAAATTTGAGCACCATTCCGAAGTCAAAAATATTCGAATCCCCTTGTGTACTGCTTCCAATTCCGTAATGGTTGGAGGGCCAAGATCAACGGCTTCTGAAAATTGCAGCATCTGGGTCCCGTTCTCATTTCTCAGTAGCCTTCAAACACCCCCTTTATTTGCTTCAATAGACGTGGCCCCATCAACGTTTAACTTCAAGAAGCCTCTCGGCGGTAGAGTCCAGCGGATTGGCGACCTAACCTCCTTCTTTGGAACCATTAGAGAGTCAGCCAGGTTAAAGTCTAATAACAATGCTTCCAGCGAAATGTGATTATTAGAATATTTGGCTTTGAGCCATGCCGCCAGTCGAAATTTAACCAAGAAATGTAGTTGCATCCAATCCACCTTCGACCCCTTAAAAACTATATCATTCCTATATAGCCATACAGACCAGATTATTGAAAAGGGAACAAAAGGGATCCATTTCTTCGTACTTACCAACCTCATAGCATTTCAGCTCTCCACAAAGATTTTTGGATCCTCATGTAAAACCATTTCAAAACCCATAGAACTACTGAACGACATCCAAATCTGCCATACGCCAAAACAACTGAAAAAAAAGATGGTTTACCGATTCGGGGCAGACACGACAAAGTGGACAATAATCGCCATCTGACGAGTTTACTCCTCTCCTCCTTAACTCGGTTCTAACGGGGGCTCTGCCATTCATTACTAGCCAAAAGAAAACCTTCACTTTGGGAGGAGAAAAACCAATCCAAATGTTATTTTTCCAGAAATCCTGTTCAGAGTTTTGGACTCCCAGCGCTGCTCTGAATGATTTCACGGCAAAACAACCATCATTTGAACCCGTCCACCGAACCCAATCGTGATCAAAACCATTAGTAGGTACCGTGTTGAGGCAGTTTATAAGTTCATCACATTGGTGTCTTTCCCAATCAAACACATTTCTTCTGAGTTGAATGTCCCAAGACCATCCCGAAGGGCTTTTACATCCAACATCTGCAACATAACAAAGCTTGTCAATAGCCAATGCAAAAATACGCGGAAAGCGTACCTGTTGCGAAGTTTCGCCAAGCCAAACGTCCGACCAGAATCTAACATTCTTCCCATCCCCGACCTGGACCACAAGTTTTTTACGTAGTGTATCACCGAAGATGTCCTCCGCATTAAATGATTTCCATATTTCTTTCCAAATCCACGAGCCGTTCATCACCGATTCTGATCCTGGCAGCAAACATCTGTTAATTCTTGGATTATTTGCAACTATTACCTTTCTCCAAATCCCATTCAGGTCATTGCCAAATTTCCACATCCATTTCCCAATTAAAGCACGATTCATCACATCCAAGTTTACTATACCTAGGCCCCCATTATCCTTTGCCGAGCAGACTCTATTCCAACTTAACCAGTGAATCTTCGACTTGCCTTCATTCCCCCTCCCCATAGGAAATTGGAAATTAACACGTTGATTCTCTTCTTGATAGACACATGCATCTTAAACAGGGAAATGAAATACATCGAAAGGTTGTTTAGGACAGATTTTATAAGCGTAATTCTCCCTCCCAACGACAAGAATTTCGATTTCCAACCTCCAAGTTTGACCGAAAATTTTTTCACCACCGGTTCCCAAAGTTGAGCTGAGTTCTGATTGGCTCTAAGCGGGAGGCCCAAATAATCCGTAGGAAAATGATCTACACGGCACCCAATTCTCCTTGCCCACATGGTCACTGATTCCTCCGGAATATTAATTCCGAAAATTATGCTCTTCAAAAGATTGAGTTTTAGTCCAGACATTAATTCAAAAACTCTTAACACCCTTTTAACGTTCCTAGCCTGTTCTTCTTCACCTCCAAAAAAAATGAGGAGGTCATCCGCAAATTGCAGATGAGATACTTCAACCAGTTGCTCATTCCTGTCGATCTTAATTCCACTGAAAAGTCCCTTCGAGACTGCTTTCTTAAGCATCAAATTCAGCGCCTCCCCAACAATATTAAAAAGGAGGGGAGACAGTGAACATCCCTGCCTTAGCCCCCTTGTGATATCAAACGCTTCTGTGGGTGAACCATTAACCAAAATAGAGATAGAGGCAGTCGATATACAATTTCTGATCCAGTCACACCAAATATCATTAAAGCCGCAAGCACGCAAGACAAAAATCAGGAAGTCCCAACTTACAGTATCGTAGGCCTTCTGGAAATCAATTTTGAAGGTGATCGCCTTTCGACCTAACTTTCTCGCGTGATCTAATAGTTCATTGGCTACCAACGAGCAATCAAGGATCTGACGGCCAGGAATAAAGGCGTACTGAGTCTCGCCCACAACAGAGTCCATCACCAATCTCAATCTCTTCGCTAGAACTTTCAACAATAATTTGTTCATTCCCCCAACGAGACTGATAGGTCTATACTCATCCAAACTTTCCGGATTTTTGACTTTAGGAATAAGAGTGATAAAGGAGTGATTCAAACCTCTTTCCCAACTCTTGCCTTGGTAAAAGTCATAAAAGAAAATCATGATGTCCTCCTTCAGATCAGTCCAGAATTTCTTAAAAAAACCCATATTAAACCTGTCTGGCCCGGGTGCTTTGTTGCTATTTGAATCTGCCAACGCTGCCCAAACTTCCTCAACCGAGAACTCTCTTGTCAGTAGTGAATTTTGCTCCTGACTTATCTTGCTAAAATTCAGCAAACACTCACACACCTCCAAGTGGCTAGTGTTATTGTAGGAGTTTAAGAAATGATCTCTAATAGCCTCCTTGACTAAGCCAGGTTCAGTTAAAGTAGCTCCATTCTTTTTTATGCTTCTGATAGAGTTTGTATTCTTCCTTTCCGAGGCCATCAGGTGAAAATACCAGGAATTTCTATCTCCTTCTTTAAACCACCGCACTCGTGATTTCTGTATCCATATACTTTCCTCCCGTCTACAAAGAGCCCATAATTTGGATCGACAAGCTTTAATCTGATAAAAAAATGGACGAAAATTTCTGGCCACTTTGGAGTTTCTTCTCTAGTTCAACAATCCAATTTTCAGTGCATTCGATCTCTTTCCTCACATCCAATCTATTCCTCGAAGACCACGATTTCAGCGTCTGTTTATACCCTTTTAGGATCGCCCCAATCTTGATATTACGCCCCTTATTCTTTGTCTTACTAAATCTTCAAACCCAGGTTCCTCATTCCAATAATTAAAAACCCGAAAAGGCTTCGGGCCCCAATTACAACAATCAACTGAGAGGAGTATTGCATTGTGGTCTGAGATGGACTTACTAAGCAACTTCTGGGACACATTCGGAAAATGCGCAATAAAATCAGTCGAGAGAAGGAACATGTCGAGCCTTACGAAGGTTGGTGGATTCCTATTATTACCCCAAGTATATTTACCTCCTACCAACGGAATGTCCAACAATTCTGCCTCTGGAACGAAGTCTCTAAATAGCGATATCAGACTGTTATTAATTGTGAAACCCATTTTCTCCTCAGTGTCTAAAAACAGATTAAAATCACCCCCGACACACCATATTGCTGATCTTGATTTAAGAAATTCCAACAATTCTACAATGAAAGTTGGCTTTTCGGAATCAACAGCAGCTCCATATACATTCACAAAACCGAAGGCATCACTGGACGGAGGAATCGACCCGAGAACTGCTATGAATCTTGGTCTAGTGACTATTTCGGAAACATTTAACCAGCTGGGGTCCCAAATACTTAATAACCCCCTGCTGATCCCACTGCCGGAGAATACATGAACTCAAAATTTTCCCCATGCCAAATACTTCGCACCTCCCTGCTGGAGAGTTCCTCTAACTTTGTTTCTTGTACAAATAGCATTTTTGGTTTATTCTTTTGAACACAGCTCCTAATTGCTCTTTTTTCTCTTTTCTCCTAACACCCCTAATATTCCAGGATAAAATTGTGTTCTCCATAGAAATTCTTGACAAAACCCAGGTACTCAACAGCTAAAGATTACTCCTCAATTCCCTTTCCAATTCACTTACTTTATTCAACACAACCCGTCGACCCCCTTTAAAGGAAATTTCTAACAAATTACTTACCTCCCAAACGGATTCTGCCTCCAAACCCTCTTTTGATACTTCATTCTCTGGATATGACGGTGTAGACGAACCTCTTCTTCTAACTATCCCCTATTCCATAGACTCCCTAACATACTGTCGAAGGCACCTTCTATTACTGGCCCTAAAGAGGCTGAAGTGGGCGGGAAGGTTTGATAATATCGTCGGATTCTTTGTCATTCTGCAAGATGAGGAGCTTCCTGTTGCGACTAAAAAAATTTCAAAAAATACAAAGTACCTTGGGTATCGCTCGGACGGACCGGGTTTTTAGATGGTTTTCGAAAAATTAGTCGGATTTAAAAAATAGAGGAGGAGTCGCCACCGGCCATTTAAAAGTGGTAAACCGGACACCATAATAAAACCAGAGATTTTTCTTTTAAAAATGGGTTCGGGAGTCGGTTACACGCGGGGAAGGATGAGCACCCCCGTCGTGCCCGAAAATCGGTACCAAAAACATTACCGCTTAATTAATATTAAATTTTGCGAATTAAAGTGACGAATCATATCTGAATTTGGTTATACGAGTGAGTAGATTTTAAAAGTCTTAATATTCGAGAAAGAACGTCCGAACCACCACCACTACGACTGGTACTGGCCTCGTTCGTTCCCGAATAAAAAGACATTCGCATTACATTTATTAAAGATTCGGATGCAACTCATAAATTTAAAAACGAGACAAATAAATCGCATGATCAAATAAAAAGGTAGAGAAATTTAGCTAAAAGCATATTGTAACATAGACAACATAACCGATATTCGTAAAAAAGGTATGTATGCAAAATTCAAAATTTCACATAATTTATACGATTAACAAAAGTCATGCACGAAATCATATAACACACATGTGAAAATGCACTACTTTTCGAAGCTATGAAACATGAACAAGGTTACATAAAAACCATATATTATACGGGCATACACATTCGATATCATATAATCTTAATAAAAAAAGGTAACATGTGACATGCAACAACAAGGGTGGGATTAATTGATCATTCTAATGCACCTATATAAAAACATAATAGAACCGAAATAATTTAACACCAACAACAGGGAAGTCAGAATGCAAGCACATGTGAATTTTAGGATTATACATGTAAATAATCGTCTGATCCAGGGACAAAAATTAAATGGAAAACAAAGATTAAAGGGTTTGATCGAAATAATCCCCGTAAGAAATGTCTCGATCAAGATCAACAGGGGGTGAGATTGTGAGAACTCGGAAAGCTAGAGGGACCACGGAAAACATTTTGAAGACACGGAAGGACTTAAAGCGCAAATAGTCCATTTTAAAAAAACAAAAGAAAATATAAAAACCTAATCTTTCACCCATTCCCCCTTTTGCCGTTTTGAACTCAGATCGTAAAAAAGCCCCTCCTCCCCTCTTCTCACCTGATTAGGGTTTACAACATCAGGAAATCTTTTCCGGCGCCGTCAGCTAATTTTCGGCACCGAAAACCTCAGAGAAACAAAAGAAAAACCATAAGAACCTCGAGCCATCAACGATGAAGAAAAACCTTACCCCTATCGAAACCCCAAAACAGAAACCCCCAAAAGCCCCAAACAAATGGCATTCGAAACCTTAAAAAGGAGATCCTCTCCCCATGGCTTCGATGGCTCACCCTGGTTGACTCCCTAAACGGGAACCGATGGGATTATCGTCGGTTCGAATCCAGAGACAGAGGAGGGAAACAGCTTTCGAAAGGTAAAAAGAAAGTTCTTTTCTTGTTTTTTTTTTATTTCGAAAGTTGCATGCAATGGACTGAAAAATCTGAATACCTCGAAATGTTGCTCTCTCTTTTATTGATTTCGAAGTTTTTTGTGTGTTTACAATCTTTTCGCTCTCGATCTCTCTGTTTCTCCCTCAATGCTCTCTCTGATATCTCTCTCGATGTTTCACTGGTTTTTTCTGATGCCCTATTTATTTTTTTGCTTCGATGCTCACTGATTTTTTTTCGATCTCCCCCCCTTGTGTTGGGAATCGAATTTATTTATATCCGAATGTTACTTCCGACAAAAATGCAGGATGCCCTTTTCTTTGGTCTCTGATTTTTGTGTCTAGTTGACTTTGCATCTTCATTTATTTTTTTGTTTTTCTTGCTACTTCGGGTACTCTGATTTTCTGCTTTTCTTCTGTGCATATCGGGAGCTACCGGAACGAGAGGGGCATTGCTGGTCCCGGCAGACGGCACGGGCGCGTCGAGCAACGAGGGGTCGCGCGTGGGGCGTGGGGCTTCTGGAGGTTTCCGCATCGAACCGGGACCTTAGATTGATTTGATCTAACGGACGACGTTGTGCGGCGCGAGATGAGGGGCAGGCACCCTCTTAGGGTTTTGTCTTGAGCTGATCTGGGCCCTTGATCAAGCCTTCGATCGGACGGCTGTGGGAGTTCGCGGCGCTGGGGCAAAGATGGGGCTCTCCCTAGGGTTTCATCTGAGATCCAATCTCGACCGTCAGATCTGGGCAGATCTGACAGCTGGAGCTTGTGGCGGCTGGAGAAAAAGATACCAAGTAATTAGGGTTAGCTTAGGTTTTCTGTTTGATAGGCCTGAGAATGTATGGGCTTGTATGTAATGGACTCTTTATTATTATTATTATTTTTGGACTCTTATTATTAATCAAAGTTTATTTGGGCTTTTATTTATTATGTTCCATTTGTATTTTTATAATAACAATAATATTCAATAATAATAGTAATAATAATAATAATAATACAAATAATATTGATAAATAATAGCTATAATAACGAATGAATAATAACAAAAGCATACTAATTATAATAGTAATAATAATTAACAATAGTAAATAATAATAATAGCAATAATATATGATAATAGTAATAATAATTATTAATATAGTAATAATAGTGATAATAAGAATAATAGATAATAATAAAGTAATAATACTACTAATGAAAATAACAAATGATAATATAATGAAATGATGGTAGCAAATATCAATACCAAATATATACACATTTAAGCATTGTTACTAAATTATACTTATATCTAATATGTCACATGCACTTATATATACAATAAATAACACTCATAATAGTAAGGTAATAATATGTATGACACACATATATATATATATATATATAAATATCTTTTTTTTCTTTTTTTTAATTTTTTAATTTCATAATAGCCCAATATAAGCCCATTGACAACACAAACTTAAAGGGGTCTGATGTCCGGACAAAATTAGTGATTACACTTCCTGTTCGCCACGCTACAATCCCTTCCAAAGAGTCGGGTACAAATTCCTCTGCTTCTATAGAAGAGTTTCTTCCTCTTTGCATGTTTGGTGTTTTAGAGAAAATTTCCGGGTGATTTCCCCCAACCGGGTCCCGTAATACATTTGTACCGCCCACCTTACATGGGTAAGAGTTTGTTTCCATAGGCCCAACCACTCTATTATTATCGAGACCGACCGGTGAGACCCGATCCTCCTGGCCCACAAGGCCCAACAAGTTGTCACCCGGCGCCCCCGGGTCAAGTGAATCTGCCCAGGAATCTACATCAGCAACATCATTGTCGATTGGATGCCTGTTCAATTCCTCCGCCGCAAAATGATTACCGAGGTTTTTGGGACTTGGTTGCACATTCAAACCATTTACACCCCTTCCTAGATTTCAAGGAGATTCTTCAAAGTCGTTCGATTCACCGTTCCACCTCCGATTTCGATCACCAGACGGCCACCCGGATCGAACTTCCGATCCACCCGAATCAGAATTATGATCGACCATCACCTTCCCAATATATCCATCATTTCCAGATCCACACCTTGTTTCACTACTGCTATAGACATCTCTACCTCCACCAATCTTTAACTTGACACAGTACGAGAAGCCCATTGATTTTAACGTTATTTTTTTCTGGAATCCTCAGTGAGTTTTACTGCTCTGATTATAATGGTTGCTCTATCTAATTGTTCTTTCTTCAGAGTACTTTTGCTCGCCGAGATGAAATTGCCCCACCTATTCCCCAAAGCTAGGAAAAAATCCAAGTGCCAACAATATAGAGGTACTCCAATCAGTTGGATCGAAATGTAATAATAGGGAACACCATTTATCATCATCGGGCTAATTTGTTCAAACCAGTAGCAAAGCTCTTCTTTTTTGTTGTTCCAGATTTCCTCCATAATTTGTTTTGACTTGAACATCACCACTACCGATTCATTGTCAACTCCCTATTTGGCTAGCTGCACTTCTATATTATCATTCTCAAGCGCCCTTTGTACAAAATCTTGTTCAAAAGCTTGCTTCAATAACCCAACCTTGCAGCAATGTAGCCATTCTGTGTCCTGCACCGGGATGCGAAAATTCAGTAGGTATTCTTTCAAGTTTTCTTGCTCCCCTTGCATCCTGTTACTATCTTCCTCTTTGTGTTCATTAGTACGTTCCTCCGGGTTGCTTAATAGAGCATCCCTATATGTTCTATTGTCTTTCCACCCTTGATTTCCAGAGTTGACATTCTTTGCACGCCATCTCTCGTTACCCTCACCCATCGGAGATTTCCCCGTTCTACACCCCTTATTCCCAGCCTCTTCCATCAATCTAGGATACTTCGCCAACGATACCTTAATGAAGAATCCGTCAAGTCTACTCATGTCCGTTGTTGTAACCCCCTCGTCCCAGTCTGGCCGGATGACCAGTCCGAGTGGGCCACACGGAGAAAACCGAGTGAAACCCGTTAAGGTTCCCCCTCGGTTAGCAACCCTATTCTTTTCTTTTCATTTTAATCTTGTCTAGAGGAATATTAAGTCTTAAGTGATTTACAACAGCGGAAAACATCCAAAGAAAGACCACATTCGAACCCCGACCATACATAAACTAGTCCATTTTTAAGCTTACAGAGCAGACCGTATCGGTACCCTAACTAGGGGTATTGATACGCCCTGACCAGGTCAACCCAAAGAGTCAACTCCGGGAAGACCGTATCGATACAGCCCTTGAGCGTATCGATACGCCCTTCTCGGTCAACTCTCCTCGGTCAACGTAGTAGACCTGTATCGATATGCGTGAACCCCGTATCGGTACGCCCTACTCTCACCCAATTCTCCAAATTCCAGTAACTTTGAAGGGTATCGATACCCTTAGGGTATCGGTACGCCAGGTAAAAATCGTGGCATTTGGGCAAGGCCGTATCGATACGCCTGAGATACGACCCTCAGGCGTATCGATACGCCCTGCTCTGCAATCCCACAATTTGCAACTTGGTGACCTCAAACACAACTCTAGATGCATTTTTGGACTCTCCTATGCACATACAAACATTTAAGTAATCATACTATAGCCAAAGGAAACAATCAAACATGAAACAAGGCATCTAACCATGGCATTCATGCAAGGGCAACATTTTAGCATTTAAGGCCATACATGCACTTAAGGTTTCATGTCTTAGCAACCAAAACATGTAGACATACAAGGCATGCAACATAAGCATTATTTACAATCAAACAAGGCATCCAAGAACCAAGCCAATATCGGCATACATCAAAACTCAAATCAACAATACCTATCCCATTGCTTAACTATTACATTCTATCACTTAAAATTCATACATTGAGCTCACCAAAGGCAACACTTGGAGACCTTTCCTTGCCCTTTGCCACCCACAAGCTATTGATCTGCATTGTCGAACAAAAGAGAGCGTAAGCATAAAAGCTTAGTGAGGGTAAGCTCAAAAAACAAACCTTCGACAATGCAGGGTCCAAGCACGAGCAATTTCCAAAATGAAATGCATGATCTTACCTCCGATCCGCAAAAGCCAAAATGAACATGATGCATGAACATATAATCAACATTATGTCATGCTCAACATCTCATAAGCTCAACTTACAACGATACATAACTCAACGCATTAACCACATCATATATCAATTCATAAAGGGCATCACATTCCGTATCATATAAGCATATACACATAATCTCATATTGGTATACACATACAACCTCATATTGGCACCTAGCTATGACTCGAATACGCGGATAACCCGTTGGAACACATTTCCAACAACAACATTACCTCGGTGGGATTACATTCATCAACGGTCCTTGCATGGGCGGGATTCCACTCATCACCACATGCCCTACGGATGGGATTCCACTCATCATCACGTAGAATATATAAATTTCCGGTGGAATATTACATCGCCGTACTCCTCCTTGGTGCCTTAACGCCACCAAGGCCACGTACGTTTTGACTCAATTTGTGTGCACACTCATCCTAATGATCGATCATTGTACCCAAGCATACTAGTGCCAATATAAATCAAATTCCACAACCTTTCACAATATCAATTTCAATATAAATTCC
Organism: Hibiscus tridactylites; assembly: GCA_958450335.1. Taxonomy (NCBI): domain Eukaryota; kingdom Viridiplantae; phylum Streptophyta; class Magnoliopsida; order Malvales; family Malvaceae; genus Hibiscus; species Hibiscus tridactylites. The sequence continues at coordinate 11,824,788 of OY288265.1, forward strand.
GTGCTTAGCACGTACTCACCATGATTCTCCAAAATCATGCAACCACCTCATAACCTCATTTCACAAACTAACACCACATGTATATCATCCAAACAATTATCACATCATAGGTCCACATTATATTTGTCATCAACATGCATATAATCAATACATTAAGTCATACTTCCACATACATGTGTACCACATTATACATAATCATCATGAGGCATAACAATAATTAAAGAGTACATCCAAGGCCTCTAACTACAGCTTAGGATTAGGCTACCACCTTAATCCTAACTCTAGGTGGGTCTACCAAGCCCAACCTAGTCCACATGCTTGAACCAACCACTTAAAAACCAATTTAAAAACATTAACCACTCACCTCCATCTCCGAGCTCAAATACCAAGCAACCATAGTCTTCAATTTCCGGATTTGTTCCCAAGGCTTCACCAACTCAAAACCTCGCTTTTAATCACCTCAACACAAGCAAAACAACCCCAAATCAACTCAAACATCAAAGTAGCTAACCCGGAATACAATTCAAATACCAAACTCAATATTTCAAGTCGTGACCAAACCCCAACTTTATCTAATTCGAGTAGCCCATAAACCTTGATCAAAACCCAAGTTTCCAACACATTTTATACCCACAAATGATAGCTAAATTCAGCCACAACTTCAACCCATAGGTGCAAGCCAAGCTCCAACAATTTCCAACCCAAACAATCACCAAAATCCCCATTTTCGTACTCCTATTTTACCCAACAGAAAATCATGTTTTCAAACACCCAAATGACATCTAAATGGTTCCAAAACACTTTCCTAACATACATAAACCATCAGCCCTCTAATTTCAACCTAAAACTCACAAAAAATCAACTTTTTGACACCTTTAAAATTGTCTCAAAAACCCATTTCGGGTTTTCACCCAAAATCCTCCATTTCAACATATTAAGTGTATTTTCATGAGATTAAACCAAAACCCAACATAATAAATCGAAATCAATTAAAAACCCAATAAAAACTCAAACTTTTATCAAGCCCTAATTTTTCAAAGTTCATGGTTTTAAAATCTATAACCATAGATAGATAGGGAATGAAGAGGAGAGTAAGAATATACCTTTACTTTTGAAAAAGACCTTGAGATGAGGGAGAAATCAATGGAATAGTAAATTTAGTGTTTTTAGAGAGGTTTGGGGCTTTTCACATTTGGGGAAGAAATGAAGACCATTTTTTTGTTATTCTTTTTAGCTTATTTAAGAGTTGTCTTCCTTTTTGAAATTCTTTTGGGTAAAATCACCCCATTGGTCCCTCCCTTTTTTATTTAATTTCAATTAACTAATGCCATGGCCAAAATGATTTAATTTAATTTTACCGACTCGGACCACTAACCCGACTAACTCCTAACCCCAAAACACGGGTGTTACAGTTGCCCTAATGATTCTCCCTACATCCTCCTTCTCTGCCATCGTGACAAAAGCGAAGGTGGTTTCTTTGTATTTCGCCTTCATGTTCTTCACAGGGATAAAGACTCTTTTCACCACACCATGGTTGTTAAACCATTCCCACAGGGCTCTACGCGAAACCCTTCTGCTTAGATTGTCAATGAACAATGTCTTTCCATCGTCCTGTCTTCAGAAACCATGCTGTTCGCCGGGAAAACCATCCGGGAGCCTCCGAGACTCTTCAGCTGCACCTGCTCCAGAGCCTTTCTCCATTGATTATTATTAATTATTAGTAGTTCACACATTAAGATTTATTATTACTATCATTGTATTATAATTTTATTATAAATAACTTTAGTCGTATGCACACTTTTTTTTTCTAAGATCAACTTAGAACTTTAGCTTTCTTATTACGTGAAGTTTATATACATTATTTATTTATTTATATATCCTTGCAACATCAATTTACAATTTATTATTATCATTGATGCATGTTAAAATTTTGTAATATGTATTATATATATGGTTAAACTACAATGGAGGTCACTCAATTATAGGTAAAGTTACATTTGGGTTATTCAATTATTAAAAGTTACATTCGGGTCATCCAATTATTAAAAGTTACACTTGGATCACTCAATTATGGGCAATGTTACATTTGGGTCACTCTTTATATTTGAAAAATATATATCAATTTATGTATTAGATTAATTAATGATTTCAAATGAAGTACTCTAGTGTTAACAAGGGTATACATGTAATTTGGAAGAAAAAAAATGATGAAATTAATGTATTTTTTAAATATGAAGGGTGACCCAAATGTAACCTTTACCCATAATAGAGTGATCCAAATGCAACATTTGATAATTGGGTGACCCAAATGTAACCTTACCCATAATTGAGTGGCCTAAGTGTAACTTTTAAAAATTTAGTGGCCCAAATGTAACCTTACTCATAATTGAGTGACTTCCGTTGTTGTTTACCCTATATATATGTCTATAACACATTTTTCAACCTTAGTAACTTTATTGTTGAATGGTTACTTTAATATTTATAAATTTTTGTAGGGTTTAAGATTTTTTATAATAATTAATAATATTTATAATTTAAACTCATATAACTGTGTAATTAAAATTTGTACAACCAAACAATATATGAAGTATTAAGATATAATTACAATGTATTTATCAAACGTGTTTAAAAATTGAAAATTTCTAATAATTACACGAGAATAACGATTGCATCCTTTAAAAAAAATCCTTTCAGAAAAAGAATAACGATTGCATTTTCATACAATTTCGTTGTGGTGTCCAAACACGTATACCCTTCCAAATAGTTAAAAAAAATATAGGGTAAACTACTTCATTGACCACCATATTATTGGAAAAGTCGCGATTTGATCACATTATTTTTTTTCGAAGCAATTAAACCACCAAACTATTTAAATGGTATCAATGTAACCACTAGTCGTTAGAGGTTAACGGTAGGGTGACGTGGCCAGTTAAGAAAAAAGGGTATAATTGCATATTTGATCCCTGCTATTTATATATTCCTGCTCCTTGTGGGATTTGAACCAAAGTCACCTTAAATAGAGACACACATGCTTACCATTAAGCCAAGTGAATCTTTATAATTTCAAAATAAGGTTGCTTATTGATATTTTCCCCACATTTTTTAAATTATGAGGGTTAGGATTAACACGAAATGTAAATTATCGAGAGATATCTCACTGAATAGATTTACTTTTCTGAAGAAGTCAAAAGACTCCACTTTATTTTCAGTTGTCTGCTGTTGTGGGGAGAATTCTGTATTCGTATATGGAACAGTAGTACCAGTTCATTAGCTAATATGGTTTTACTCTTGAACTGAACAAAAGAGTCCACATGCCTTGGTGATATATAATTTCAGTACAGAACATATCCGGTCGAAACTTTTGGTTTCAAATAAGGTGCGACTGTCCAGTTGTTCTGCAGTAATACAAGTCTTCTTTCATCTCTTCATTTGTTATTATTCCATAGTTTTACAGCAATCTGCCATTTTAGGTTTTCCAGCATTATCACCATGTTTGAAGTATGTGTGTGCACGTGTGCTTGTTGAGAGAGATGAAATACCACATTTTAACCAGAATTCGAAAACTATAAAGAGTGTGGCAGAACATTTCATTTTGCATGTGTAGAACTCTGATTATCAGTTACAGATAAATCCCAAATTTACAAGCAATGTAACGCCATGTATTCATTTTGGATAACAACATAGCAAGATGGAACTTAGAAGTAGTTACCCTGTAATCTTAAAGCTGCTACATGGTTCAATTGGAGGACAAGGTTCTAGTGGCATCCATCAAGAGCACCAACTACACTATGAATACCTCAAGATTCTCTGTAAAAAGAAGGTTAAGGAATATTTTTTCAACATATGCAGAAAAATGAATTTTAAGACAACCTTAGTTCCAAGCAAATCATAGGTGAACTGATCACACCAGCCTGGAGTGAATTGCTTTTTTCTTGTTAAAATCGGGTCTCTGAAGCTGTAACCATTTCATCTTTGGTTGATGGGATCAGGCTGCTGCTGCTCATTCCTAGTTGAAAAGGATGTTTTTGATAACCTGATCATACGTAAAACATAAATTCATACAACTGAGCTGAATGAGAATCAATTTTATGGATTCCTCAGAATCTAAAACAACTCGCTCACCTGTGACATTAAACCATGGACTTCCTCCACTGTTATCTTTGAACTATCTCTAGTAATCATGCATATATATCTTTATGCTTACCACTAAGACATATATTATATTTTGTACCATGAATCATAAAGATCTACTTGGCTTAGTGGTAAGCATGCATGTCTCTATCTAAGATGACTCTGGTACAAATTTCACAAGGAGCAGTATGCTTCTTTTATTTATTTTCTTCTTCCAATCAAGTGACACGTGTCACAATCTGATTAGAGGGGGAAAATTAATTAATTAAATTAAATAAAAATGATTAAAGTCTTCCAATAAGGTGGTGACATGTGTTACCATCTAATTAAATGATTAATTTATTTTATTAAATTAAATTAAGACCGAATTGATAGAATGTATAAAGAGCAGGGATCAAATATGTAATTATACCTTTTTTCTTAACTGGCCACGTCAACCTACCGTTAACCTCTAACGGCTAGTGGTCACATTGATACCATTTAAATAGTTTGGTAGTTTAATTGCTTCGAAAAAAAGTAATGTGGTCAAATCGCGACTTTTCCAATAGTATGGTGGTCAATGAAGTAGTTTACCCAAAAATATATAGGGCAAGGATGATTCTCACGTTAGATTTGATTTCATATTGTAATAAATTTAAAACAAAACATAAAAAAATCTTGATCTAATGTTTTAAATGATACCAAGAATTTTGATTTGATATAATTTTATATTTAGAAGCTTATTTTGTTCTTTTTTATAATAAAAGGAAAAAGTTTCGTCAGACGGCTTAAAGACATTTCTAGTACCTTAGGTTTTATTTTGACCAAATTAGAATTTAAAATTTTATATTTTACGGGCTAGAACTATTACTGTGAATTTGCCGTCCTTACACGGCGAGTTTCAAAATAATATTATTTTTTATTTAAACTCGTTGTAGCACCCTGTCGAGTTTTAAATTTTTTAAATATACGGTTTAAAGCTTAATCATGTGATTAACCTAGTCCCAAACTGAACTCGTCGTAGGAACGTTGTAACACCCGTGTTTTGGGGTTAGGAGTTAGCCGGGTTTATATTTCGAGTCAATAAAATTTAATTAAAACAATTCAACTTAAATAAAGACCTAATTGAGCTTTAGTAAAAGGGGGAGGGACCTACATTGCAATTTTCCCCAAAAGATTTTAAAAGGATGACAACTTTTGAAAGTTATCATCTTATCCCCTTTTCACCATATTTCCAACGTGAAAACCCCTCTCCCCTTTCCAAACTCTCTCAAACTTCAAGCTACCATTCCATTAGATTGCAACTTCATTTCAAGGTGTTTTTGAAAGGTAAAATCATTTTCTTACTCTCCTCTTTATTCCCTATCAACCCATGGTCTTAGATTTTAAAGATATGAAGTTTTGAAAATTAGGGTTTGATTTAAAGTTTGGGTTTTTAAGGGGCTTTTCATCTTGTTTTGATAAATTGAGTTGGGGCTTTGTTTATTCATGTCAAAATACACATTATATATTAATTTGGTTGGATTTTGATGAAAACCCGAAGTGGGATCTTAGACCCATTTTTGAGTTGTCAAAAACTCCATTTTTGGTGGGTTTTAGGTTGAAAACAAAGAGATGTTGGGTAGGGTATGTTAGGAGGATGATTTGGGACCTTTGGGGGGTCATTTGGAGGTTTGGAAATGGAAATTTCAGCAAGGTTTTAGGGGAGCACGAAAATTGGGATTTTGGGTGATTATGTGGATTGAGAATTTGATGATGTTGGCTTATACATGTGATGTGAGATGGTGGTTGAGTTTTAGCTTTGAATTGTGGTGTAATAAGTGTGTTTTGTTTGGCTAGAAGCAAGAGGAAGCGTTGGAGAGGCTTTGGGACCGAATCCGGGTTCGTAGGAGGATTGTTTCGATTGCTAAGAAAGGGCGGTGAGTGGTTTCAAACTTGTTTTAAAGTTTGGTTCGAGTATGTGTAGTGTGTGTGTGTAAAGTGTGCTTGGTAGGCTACTTCTATTTAATTCAAGTTGTTAACTTAGCCTTTGTTCTCCATAAATGCTATTGTGCTTACTTAGCTATGCTCTTGTGATTGTGGTTAATTGGTACATGTATATCATGATATGTATATATATGTGATGAGCATCAGTTATGGTTGATGATATGTGATGTGATAATGAAAATTGGCACTAAATAATTACCGGTTGTAAATAATCGATCATTAGGATTAGTGTGCACACAAATTGAGTCAAAACGTACGTGGCCTTGATGGCGTTAAGTCATCAAGGAGGAGTACGGTGATGTAATATTCCACCGGAAGCTTTTTATATATTTCTACGGGATGATGAGTGGAATCCCATCCGTAGGGCATGTGGCGATGAGTGGAATCCCGCACATGAGAGGTCCGGTGATGAGTGTAACCCCACTGAGGTAAAGTGTTGTTGAGGTTTAAATCCGCACAATCGGGGTAATTAATAGTGGCCAATTAAACTTGTTCATGTGTTGTGATATGTGATTGCGGTATATGGTGTTGATATATGATGTTGATATTGATGATTGAGCTTGGTAGATCATGAGAAACCATATTATGCCACTTGAAAGACTAGCTAGGTCTACTTGATTATATGCCTTTGTAGGTTGTATGTGAGATTAGGATTTACATGCTTGAACCTTGCATTGTTGATGTTTTTCGTTTTAGAGCACCCTCACTAAGCTTATAGCTTATGCTCTCAATGTTCAACAATGCAGATCATTAGCGTGGTGTTAGCTCGAGGCATGGCAAGAAGGTCTTTCCAAGTTTGTGGCTCAAGTACAGTTATCAATTTTGTATTAGTTAGCAATGTGGCAAGGGTTTTTGTATGAGCTTTGTATGACTCATTTAGATGTTGATGTTTGGTTTGATTATGGTTTGTAAAGCATGAGATACTATGATGAATGTTGGTGTGTGATGGCATGCTTTAGATGTTTAGGTTGCTTTGTGTGTGAGAGCAAACCTCTTATGTTGTCCTGTGCCTTTTAAGGCCTTTTGAGCCTTTATGTATGCCCATTATTGCCTAAATTGCTCTTTTGTGGGAATGCTATGTATGGATGTTTTGTCTTGTGTTTGGATGCTTCCTTTGGCTTAAGTAAGATTGATTAAAAGTTTGTATGTGCTTAGGAGAGTCGAGAATTGCATTTAGTGTCGTGTTTGGGGTCGATAAGTTGGAAATTGTGGAGTTGCAGTGCAGGGCGTATCGGTACGCCTAAGGGCCGTATCGATACGGTCTTGCCTGTAGAGCTCAGTTTAGGCTGGGCGTATCGATACGCGGGGCGTATCGATACGGTTTTTGGTCACTGGAATTCTGAGAAATTGGGGAGTTTTTGGAGTATCGATACGGTGTTAGGGCGTATCGGTACGGGTCTATCTCGTTGACCACGAGATGTTGACTGAAGAGGGCGTATCGATACGCTCAAGGGCTGTATCGATACGATTTTCTACGGGTTGACTGTTTGGGTTGACCATGTCAAGGCGTATCGATACCCTTGATTGGTGTATCGATACGGCATGCCTTATAAGCTTAAAATGGACTGTTATGCATGGCCGCGGTTCGAATGTGTTTTCCTTCGATTGTTTTCCGCTGTCATGACCACTTAGGACTTAACAATCCTCTAGACAAGATTAAAATGAAAGAAAAAAAATAGGGTTGCTAACCGAGGGGGAACCCTTTGGGTTTCACTCGGTTTTCCCCGTGTGGCCCACTCGGACCGGTCATCCGGCCAGACCGGGACGAGGGGGTTACATTTGTTGGTATCAGAGCCTGAGGTTACCGAGACCTCGGGCAGGTAAGTGAGGTAAGCTTAATGTGTTAAATGATCGTGTTGTTTGATGCATGTCTTGCCATGAATTCTTGAATATTTGATTGATCGTATGATGTTTTGAAGCATGAATTGTTGAGTCTGGTGTAAAGTGTGTGCTCATTGCTACTATTACTTAATTTAAAAAGAATTTTTGGAAAGAGGAGTACTTGAGCACTATTGGACCCTTGCTTTGGCTAACGTAATCCTATATATTTGTTGTTGTAGTTTATACCTTGCTAGCTGTGTCATGAGACCACGTGGGAGGCCTAGGATGGTTCGACCGGAACCACGGGCAGCGGCTCCAGGAGTTGAGCCAGTAGTTAGGGTTGAGGCTCAAGTGGGAGAGCATGTGGTTGGAGTTGGAGCTCCTCCACCACCTCCACCACCACCACCTCCTCCATCGGGAGTAGGAGGCGAGGCCGGGGCCGGAGGAGAGGGACCACAAGGAGGCCAAGGTGGCCAAGGACCGGCCGGGATAGACTTAGCTCCGTTGGTTCAGGCGATAGCCGGGGCATTTCAGGCTGCAGTAGCTGGAGGTCAGGCAGCACACCATTAGGGTGAGGGCACTGGATTGCCTTTAGAGAGACTACGGGGCCTTGGGGCCGAAGAGTTTAGAGGGGCTACTCTGGAGAGGTCAGAGTTGTGGTTTGAGAAGACTGTCCGTATACTTGCTCAGATGGGATGTACTGGTGAGCGCAAGTTGGGATGTGTCGAGTCTCTGCTTCAGGGCGATGCCTACACGTGGTGGGTCACCGTTACTTCGGGTATGGATGAGGCCGAGATCACTTGGGAGTTCTTTGAGACAGCTTTCCGTAAGAAGTATTTGGGTCCGCGATACCTCGATGAGAGGAAGAGGGAGTTCATGGCTTTGCTTCAGGGGAGTATGTCCGTGACCGATTATGAGATCCGGTTTGTCAGATTGAGTCAGTATGCACCTGAGCTTGTACCTACTGAGGTGGAGTGTTGTAACCGCTTCCGTTATGGGCTGAGTGAAGAGATCAAGACGTATACTCTAGCTTCAGATTACACAGATTTTGATGTCTTGGTCGCGAGGACCAAGGACTTAGAGCACAGTTTGAGTTTGACCAGGCAGTCTGGTGGATCAAGTTCGGGTAAGAGGTCCAGCAACTTTGATAGAGGTGATGCCAAGAGGCATCGGGATAACAGGCACCATTATGATCATAGGTGTGGTGGCGGTAACCACGGTAGGGGCCATTAGGGTCAGAGAGCTGGTGGGAAGTTGCCCACATGTGCTACTTGCGGGAGGAACCACACCGGTGAGTGTTGGGGAAATTTTCATTCTTGTTGGAGTTGTGGGGCTAGAGACCACATTAGGCGTGACTGTCCACATCAGGTGGGACAGGCACCAGCTCAGGCTCCTGCTAGAGCCAATGACTTTCAGAGAGGCCGCGGGCGTGGTAGAGGTAACTTCCAGCCGAGGAACGACGGTCAGAGGAACATAGCGCACGTAGTCGCAGTTCAGCCAGAGGGCGGAGGTCAGGCTAGAGTTTATGCTCAGCGTGGGGATCAGCATGACACCGATGTGATCGCAGGTAACTTCTCGATACAGCCTTTGGGTTTGCTTTCTTTGATTGACTCTGGGTCTACACATTCCTATATATTGAGTGAGCATGCACGGTCTTTGAATTTTCCTTGTGAGATGTTAGAGATAGGAGTTAGTGTTACTAGTTCCTTTGGGGACACGGTGGTAGTTAGGAAGATGTACCGAAGGTGTCCGTTAATGGTTCAAGGGCATGTGTTTCCAGTGGATATGATGGAGCTTCCTTTCTATGGTTTTGATGTGATTCTGGGTATGGACTGGCTCACGGAGCATAGAGCTAGGATAGATTTTGAAACTAAGCGGATTTCTTTGAGGCTCACAGATGACTATGAGATTGTAGTGGTGGGTGAGAACGTGAAGTTCTTGTCCAATGTGGTTTCAGTGTTAGAGGCTAAGAGATTAGTTGAGTTGGGGTGTGAAGCATACTTGGCATATGTGATGAACCCTAACATGAGTGAGGTTAGACCTCAGGACATCCGGACAGTATGTGACTTTCCTAGTGTGTTTCCGGAAGAGTTACCAGGGTTACCACCGGACAGAGAGGTAGAGTTCACCATTGAGACTTATTCTGATTCAGCTCCTGTTTTGATTGCTTCGTATCGCATGACACCGAAAGAATTGAAAGAGTTGAAGACTCAGTTGCAAGAATTGACAGATAGAGGTTTTATTCAGCCTAGTTCTTCACCTTGGGGTGCACCAGTTTTGTTTGTGAAGAAGAAAGATGGAAGCATGAGAATGTGTATAGATTACAGACAGTTAAATCAGTTGACAGTGAAGAATAAATATCCGTTGCCTAGAATTGATGACTTGTTTGATCAGTTGAGGGGAGCATCGGTCTTTTCGAAGATTGATTTGAGATCGGGTTACTACCAGCTAAAGGTAAGAGAGGTTGATGTACCGAAGACGGCCTTTAGGACTAGGTATGGTCATTATGAGTTCTTAGTCATGCCATTTTGGTTGACTAATGCACCGGCTGCTTTTATGGACATGATGAATAGGATCTTTCATCAGTATCTAGATCAGTTTGTAGTTGTATTTATAGATGACATTTTGGTGTACTCGCGAACTGAAGAAGACCATGACCGACACTTGAGACTTGTTTTGAAGACTTCGCTAGATCATCAGTTGTATGCGAAACTAAGCAAGTGTGAATTCTGGATCCGAGAGGTAGTCTTCTTAGGACATGTAGTGTCAGCCGATGGGATTAGAGTTGATCCGAAGAAGATCGAAGCCATCGTGGAATGGAAGCAACCGAAGTCCGTGACAGAAGTGCGTAGCTTCCTAGGCTTAGCCGGATACTATAGGAGATTTGTGGAGGGTTTCTCTAAGTTAGCCGCTCCATTGACACAGTTACTTCAGAAGAGTGTTCAGTTTGAGTGGACAGATGCAAGACAGAGAGCCTTTGAGAAATTGAAAGAAGCTTTGACCCAAGCACCGATCTTGATTCAGCCTGAGTCCGGGAAGGACTATGTAGTTTACAGTGATGCTTCTTATGTAGGGCTAGGATGTGTCCTTATGCAAGACAAGAGAGTAGTGGCTTATGCCTCAAGACAGTTGAAGACCCATGAGCGCAACTATCCGACCCATGACATAGAGTTAGCTGTTGTTGTGTTTGCTCTGAAGATTTGGAGACATTATTTGTACGGTGAGAAATGCACAATGTACACCGATCACAAGAGTTTGAAATACATTATGACTCAGCGAGATTTGAATCTCAGACAGTGTAGATGGTTAGAGTTGCTAAAGGACTATGATCTTACCATTGAGTACCATCCGGGTAAGGCCAATGTAGTGGCCGATGCACTGAGTAGGAAGATAGCCGTGGACTTGAGAGCTATGTTTGCTAGATTGAGTTTGTCCGGAGATGGTGGCTTGATAGCCGAGCTTCAGGTTAGATCTACTCTAGGCCAATTGATTAGAGAGAAACAGCTTTTAGATAGATCTTTGGCACCTCACGTGCAAGATATAGCCGAGGGTAGATCTTCAAACTACAGTTTTAGTACTGATGGGGTTTTGTGTTTCAAAGATAGAATAGTTGTGTCAGAGGACAGTGACTTGAGACGTACGATCTTGACTGAAGCCCACAGTAGTCCGTTTGCTATGCATCCTGGAAGTACGAAGATGTACCGTGATTTGAAGAATGAGTACTTTTGGGTTGGCTTGAAGAGAGATGTGGCCGACTTTGTGAGTAAGTGCTTAGTGTGTCAGAGAGTGAAGGCGGAACATCAGGTTCCCTCAGGTTTGTTACAGCCGTTGAGAATTTCGGAATGGAAATGGGAGAACATCACCGTGGATTTTGTTTCGGGTTTGCCTTTGACTCCTACGAAGAAGAACTCGGTTTGGGTGATAGTGGATCGTTTTACGAAGTGTGCTCACTTCTTGGCAGTCAACACTACCTACACTTTAGATAGATTGGCCGGTTTGTATATTGGAGAGATTGTGAGACTGCATGGAGTGTCGAAGTCCATTGTGTCAGATAGAGATCTGTGGTTTACTTCTAGATTTTGGAGTGTATGCATATAGCTTTGGGTACCCGTTTGAACTTCAGCACTTCCTATCATCCTCAGTCAGATGGTCAGTCAGAGAGGGTTATTCAAATCTTAGAGGATATGTTACGTTGTTGTATCATCGACTTTCAGGGTACTTGGGAGAAGCATTTGCCTCTAGTAGAGTTTGCGTACAATAATAGCTTTCAGTCGAGCATTCAGATGGCTCCGTATGAGGCCTTGTATGGCCGAAAGTGTAGAACTCCAGTTTGTTGGGCAGAAGTGGGACAAAAGTTGTTACCTATGCCGGATTTGCTCAAGGGGACAACTGACAAGGTAAAGTTGATTTGTGATCGTTTGAAAGCGGCTTCGGATAGGCAGAAGTCCTATGCCGATTTGAAGAGGAAGGAAGTTGAGTTCTCAGTGGGTGAGAAGGTGTTTTTGAAAGTGTCTCCGTGGAAGAAAGTGATGAGATTTGGCCGAAAGGGGAAGTTGAGTCTGAGGTACATAGGACCGTATGAGATTGTGAAGAGGGTTGGTCCGGTTGCTTATCAGTTGCGTTTGCCATCCGAGCTAGAGAAGATACACGATGTGTTCCATGTTTCAATGCTTCGTAAGTATAGGTCCGATCCATCACATGTTATGCCCGTGGAAGAGATTGAGTTGAATCCGGATTTGACATATGAAGAAGAGCCCGTTGAGATCTTAGCTTCTGACAGTAAGGTATTAAGGGGTAGATCGATTGAGTTGGTGAAGGTACAGTGGCAACGTAGAGGTGTGGACGAGGCCACTTGGGAGAGGAAGGAGGATATGTAAAAGCAGCTTCCGTATCTCTTTCAGTCAGGTAATTTCGGGGACGAAATTCCTTAAGTGGGAGAGAGTTGTAACACCCGTGTTTTGGGGTTAGGAGTTAGCCGGGTTTATATTTCGAGTCAATAAAATTTAATTAAAACAATTCAACTTAAATAAAAACCTAATTGAGCTTTAGTAAAAAGGGGAGGGACCTACATTGCAATTTTCCCCAAAATATTTTAAAAGGATGACAACTTTTGAAAGTTGTCATCTTCTCCCCCTTTTCACCATATTTCCAACGTGAAAACCCCTCTCCCCTTTCCAAACTCTCTCAAACTTCAAGTTACTATTCCATTGGATTGCAACTTCATTTCAAGGTATTTTTGAAAGGTAAAATCATTTTCTTGCTCTCCTCTTTATTCTCTATCAACCCATGGTCTTAGATTTTAGAGATATGAAGTTTTGAAAATTAGGGTTTGATTTAAAGTTTGGGTTTTTAAGGGGCTTTTCATCTTGTTTTGATAAATTGAGTTGGGGCTTTGTTTATTCATGTCAAAATACACATTATATATTAATTTGGTTGGATTTTGATGAAAACCCGAAGTGGGTTCTTAGACCCATTTTTGAGTTGTCAAAAACTTCATTTTTGGTGGGTTTTAGGTTGAAAACAAAGGGTTGTTGGGTAGGGTATGTTAGGAGGGTGATTTGGGACCTTTTGGGGGTTATTTGGAGGTTTGGAAATGGAAATTTCAGCAAGGTTTTAGGGGAGCACGAAAATTGGGATTTTGGGTGATTATGTGGATTGGGAATTTGATGATGTTGGCTTATACATGTGATGTGAGATGGTGGTTGAGTTTTAGCTTTGAATTGTGGTGTAATAAGTGTGTTTTGTTTGGCTAGAAGCAAGAGGAAGCGTTGGAGAGGCTTTGGGACCGAATCCGGGTTCGTAGGAGGATTGTTTCGATTGCTAAGGAAGGGCGGTGAGTGGTTTCAAACTTGTTTTAAAGTTTGGTTCGAGTATGTGTAGTGTGTGTGTGTAAAGTGTGCTTGGTAGGCCACTTCTATTTAATTCAAGTTGTTAACTTAGCCTTTGTTCTCCATAAATGCTATTGTGCTTACTTAGCTATGCTCTTGTGATTGTGGTTAATTGGTGCATGTATATCATGATATGTATATATATGTGATGAGCATGAGTTATGGTTGATGATATGTGATGTGATAATGAAAATTGGCACTAAATAATTATTGATTGTAAATGATCGATCATTAGGATTAGTGTGCACACAAATTGAGTCAAAACGTACGTGGCCTTGATGGCGTTAAGTCATCAAGGAGGAGTACGGTGATGTAATATTCCACCGGAAGCTTTTTATATATTTCTACGGGATGATGAGTGGAATCCCATCCGTAGGGCATGTGGCGATGAGTGGAATCCCACACATGCGAGGTCCGGTGATGAGTGTAATCCCACCGAGGTAAAGTGTTGTTGAGGTTTAAATCTGCACAATCGGGGTAATTAATAGTGGCCAATTAAACTTGTTCATGTGTTGTGATATGTGATTGTGGTATATGGTGTTGATATATGATGTTGATATTGATGATTGAGCTTGGTAGATCATGAGAAACCATATTATGCCACTTGAAAGACTAGCTAGGTCTACTTGATTATATGCCTTTGTAGGTTGTATGTGAGATTTGGATTTACATGCTTGAACCCTGTATTGTTGATGTTTTTTCGTTTTAGAGCACCCTCACTAAGCTTATAGCTTACGCTCTCAATGTTCAACAATGCAGATCATTAGCGTGGTGTTAGCTCGAGGCAAGGCAAGAAGGGCTTTCCAAGTTTGTGGCTCAAGTACGGTTATCAATTTTGTATTAGTTAGCAATGTGGCAAGGGTTTTTGTATGAGCTTTGTATGACTCATTTAGATGTTGATATTTGGTTTGGTTTGTAAAGCATGAGATACTATGATGAATGTTGGTGTGTGATGGCATGCTTTAGATGTTTAGGTTGCTTTGTGTGTGAGAGCAAACCTCTTATGTTGTCTTGTGCCTTTTAAGGCCTTTTGAGCCTTTATGTATGCCCATTATTGCCTAAATTGCTCTTTTGTGGGAATGCTAGTATGAATGCTTTGTCTTGTGTTTGGATGCTTCCTTTGGCTTAAGTAAGATTGATTAAAAGTTTGTATGTGCTTAGGAGAGTCAAGAATTGCATTTAGTGTCGTGTTTGGGGTCGATAAGTTGGAAATTGTGGAGTTGCAGTGCAGGGCGTATCGGTACGCCTAAGGGCCGTATCGATACGGTCTTGCCTGTAGAGCTCAGTTTAGGCTGGGCGTATCGATACGCGGGGCGTATTGATACGGTTTTTGGTCACTGGAATTCTGAGAAATTGGGGAGTTTTTGGAGTATCAATACGGTGTTGGGGCGTATCAGTACGGGTCTATCTCGTTGACCACGAGATGTTGACTGAAGAGGGCGTATCGATACGCTCAAGGGCTGTATCGATACGGTTTTCTACGGGTTGACTGTTTGGGTTGACCATGTCAAGGCGTATCGATACCCTTGATTGGTGTATCGATACAGCCTGCCTTATAAGCTTAAAATGGACTATTATGCATGGCCGTGGTTCGAATGTGTTTTCCTTCGATTGTTTTCCGCTGTCATGACCACTTAGGACTTAACAATCCTCTAGACAAGATTAAAATGAAAGAAAAAAAAATAGGGTTGCTAACCGAGGGGAAACCCTTTGGGTTTCACTCGGTTTTCCCCGTGTGGCCCACTCGGACCGGTCATCCGGCCAGACCGGGACGAGGGGGTTACAAACGCGATGAGTTTTAACTGGATTAACGGCCATAACGTCTACCATAACACCATTTGGGCAAATATGAAACTCTCGTGGTTGTACGACGAGTTCTGTTTAAAAAATGGTACCATTTATGAAACAAAACTTTTAATAAATAGTTGACGCATAGATAGACAATTTCGAAATTTGTTTGATTTGGGTTAGTAAATTATTTATATGTATGTTGATGTTAGTCTATGTTGTTAGAATAAGTAGGTAAACTTTATCTCCCTACCATAACGAGCTGGAAAAAATAATTGAGGATGATGTGTACTGAAAAACGTTTCATAGAAATAAAGCATAAAGCAAGGTAGACTGCAGTGTAACACATACTTAGAACATTAGACGAAAAATAAGCGCATAAACATGAAACTACAATGATTTCAGTAGTGGAAGGTTAATCAGATTCTGGATCGGTGTTATCATAGTCAGTAGAGATGTCTGAAATTGTTGTTTCTCTTGTTTGAGCATGTACATAAAAGGATGCAACACATTAGCAACTACATCAACATCCGACGAAGATGGAGCTTGTTCAGTGGTCGATGTGACTATAGACGGAGCAGCTTCTCTGAGTGCAGACGAACTACCTTAGCCGACACGGACCTCATGGAACTTAACATTTAAGTGGATGTATTTAGCTCCTACAAAATTGAGTTGGTCAAAAATCTTGCGTAGGTTTATTTCCTTGGTAAGCCTTAGAATGTAGTGCGGTTTAGCGGTCGGTGTCGGGATTTTACATTTCAAGTAAGAAATTTTCTTGTCTGTACGTTTACTAACCTCTGTTGATATCAACTGTAACAAATTATGGAGTGACATATTGATGGTGATTGTTGAGTCGAAATAGGTACCAAAAAATAAAATGTTGTGAAAATTTTAGCCATGAGGGGGCCAAAGTGTTGGATTACTGGTGAAACAGATACAACTGGAGTGTAGATTTTATAATAACGAAAATCACGTGAAACTCACCAAGCATGAAAGACGAGTTTTAAAATTCCTCATATTTTATTGCAGAATAATTAAAACCGCATGCGTAAATTAGTAAATACAACGAAGTTATTAAATACTGTGCAATTAAATTTTACATTATTTACAATAAATATTTACGTTAAGCTTAAATGAAAAAATAGTAAACTTTGGAAATATTAAACAGAATTTTGTCATTACACTTATTTCAATGTCGTAATTTGATGTTTGATTATTTCGGTCGCCCGTGTTTGTAAATACACCGCTCTGTCATGCTTGGTAAACTCATAAATTTCAAATGAATCAAGACCATATATTTAGACACATTACACATTATTTACGATAAGTTTCGCAATACCTTTAAGGAAAAAAAAAAGAAATAGCGATGTGTCATGGTATAAGGAGAACTTTGTGTAACTTGTATGAATTCATAGTGCGTACAATATTCTTGATTCGTTTAAAATTAACGGGAATAACAAGCTTATCTATTCAAAAGAACGCATCTCTAAATAAATATTAACATGGCAAGTTTAACAGGAATAGAGCGTAGGTAAAAATTTAATATTTATAAGAATTTTGACGAATCTTTTATCTGCACGGCGAATTTTACTTATCATGTCATCCCCTTCAACATGTTTTTGCAGGATGAGAATTCTTCAAAGTCTCTGGCGGAGGGTTCAAACTATAATGGTATACGACGTTTGTAACCCACTTTACATGCAAAACAAATTTAGAGTCAAAAGCCATACTATAAATAGCTTGCTAACATGATGTTTGATTACATAAAACATAAGTAAAAAATGTGAGACTTTGTTGTCTCGTAATGCATTCAATTAAAACAGTGGTCGTCTCTTGTGTTGTGAAGTTTAGTTTGATTCACGAAGTTTTTCTTTAAACATTATGTGTGCACGAAGCATATCATGGTGTTAATGCTTAGAGTGTATTACATGGACCAACCCAGAGCATCTATCATACAATTCGACCTTGACAGTTGTATCATGTTTGCTTACTCTGTGTAGCACGCAAATCACAAGATTGATATTTTTTTCGGTCAAGTGAAGAGGGTCAAAGCCTACTAAATCTCTCCAAATTTTGAGGCAGACGAGGAGACTGCATTGCTCATAATAAGGCATCCAAAAGTCATATTTTCAACTCAATCATACGCTAATTTACATCATTCTCTCAAGTGATGAAGTGACAGACATCTGCATATGTAATGTTTGGTACTTTCTTTTGGTCTAGTAAAGAGGATCAATGTGAACTTTATCTCTTCAGATTCTGAAGCATATGAAGAGGTTGTGCATTGCTCATATTGGCGCTGTCAGAAATTATTTTATTAGTCCCAATTGTAATAAAAGTCCTTCTTACAATATTTTTGTTTAGTGAAATCACATTGTGATAAGTATACTTCATTTATTTGTAATTGTTTTGTAATATAAGTAATGTATTAAGTTTTGTAATACAAGAAAATTAATTTACGTTTATTTGTAAAAATTATTGTTTCGTGAAGTTGCTTTGTGAGAAATATATTCCGTACGAGTGTTAACGTAAATTATTCGATAATTTCCACCAACGCAACTCTACTTGCACATTTAAAAAATTCTCTGAATTTTGCGCTGAAAAACCTACCCAAGATTACTTCTATAGGCTTAGCTAGAGTGTAAATATTTGTTTTTTTTATCAATGTGGGATTCTTGAAGCTAAAATATAGTTTGCAACTCTTTAGCTCTAAGAATCTCACATTGATAGGATACAAAGGCTTACACTCTAGCTAGGTCAATGTATATCTAATGCTAAAAATCTTTTTTTTTTTTTGCAAATCATGGAGTTAAGGTTTCTAATAGTTCAATTTTTTTTTATATTTTCGTTCTTCAAAACATTGAAAATGCGACTTGAGTTTCTAATAGTTTAATTTTTTTGTTTTCATCATTTAGTAAAAAATTGATTTAAAAAATTAATTAAAACTCTCTATGCATGCACGACGAGTTTCAATTAAGATGTATTAATCAATCTTTTAACTAATTAATTAAGTTAAAACAAGAAATTTTTTGAATTTTTTTAAAAAACTTACCGTGCTTTTACGGAAAATTTAAAAAAAATATTTTATTTGAACTTGTTGTGCTTATACAATGAGTTCACTATAATAATTTTAGTCCGTGAAATATAAAATTTTGGGTGAATTTAATAATATTAAGATGTAGGGGTAGCTATTTTGATCTTTAAGCCCCCAACAACAACCACCGTTAGATGCCGCGTGGTCGCCTATCAGCCGCCTGCTACCACCACCTCTTTCTCTACACGTGTCGGTGATCTGCCACGAAAGTGGTGGCTCTAATCCACACCACACCTAGAATCTGTCGCTACACATCTTCCCACGTCGCCATCAACTATTTCGTGGGGCCACCAACCCCGCAGGCGGTTTTATTATCACTAATCACATGCAATCACCACCATCCTTTCCCATGTGGAGTCGGCTCCCGCCGCTCAGTTTTGAATGTTCGCTACCATACAAAATATGGAAATTTCCATTCACCCGAGTAAATTGATCTATTTGGCCTTTGGGTTCAAAACAATTTGCTAAAATGATGATTAGAATTTAAAAATATATATTTATATTGCATTATCATTAATTATGATTTTAGAATTATATTTTTAAAAATAAAATTATAGTTTTTTGAATGGTTTATTCATACATATTTTTAACTCTTTGATAATGCACATACATGATACACCTTGTAGATAAACTGATTTAAACATGTATTTTTTCGGATGAATATCTTCCATTTTTTACTGGGACATTTAGATTCAAAATAAATAAATTTATAGTTAAATAGTGTAAAATAATATTAGTTACTATGTTAACAAATTAGTTTAGATATAATGTTAGCGTCATATTTAAAATATTATATATTTATAAAAAATTATGAGTTAAGTTTTTTTTTTTCAAATAAAAATGAATCAAGTTTCGTGTGTGGATTCATAGACAAGGAAAGTAGAACACGTGGTAGTGTGCTGAAAATCATTGGGAATTCTTGGTCAGGAATGAATTGGAAATGGATGGGAAGTCTCTCAATTCTCAACTGTGGGACTCACTATTTTGCTTTTCAAACCACTCCAAAGATATTTTTGCAGTCCAACCACATATTATATTATATTATAATATATATATATAATATAATATATTATTCTATACTATACTATATTCATATCCCTTACTTTTATTTTAAATGTACCCTTCCTAACTCTCAGTTAGGCAATTTTGGGTGAAAAACCCCTTTTAAAATATTATTTTTAATAATGGCTCTCAAAAACATTTATTTGGCAAAATGACCCCCTTTCTTGCCAGGTCGGCAGACCTCGCGTTTTGTAGAACGCGAGGTACGATATCGCGTTGTACAGGACGCGAGGTCTGTCGACGTGGCGTTGCAGTCCGTTTTAACGGTTTAACAGTACCTCGCGTTCTGCAGAACGCGAGGTCCACGAGAAATTGAAAAGCCGGCTTAGAATATATCGGACGGACCTCGCGTTCTGTAGGACGCGAGGTCTGCCCAATTCCAGCCTAAACCGCAAGCAAAAACATGCTAAGTAGGCCTGTTCGAACCCAATTTCGAGCGTGTAAATGGTATATTTTTAGCGATCATCGAGTTGGAGTCGTAGTACTGAAAATTGTCTATCGTATGACACGAACATAATTAATTTCCGTCCATTCTACAATGGTTTAAAATGGCTTCGAAAACCCTATGCTAGCATACTTTTTTCGATTGAAGTTGTATTTCAACTAATGTCGATTTTCTATTTTTTAATCCTATTAAATTTATTAAAAACAAAAATTAAATAAATATTATAAAGTTTAATTATAATATGCAAACAAAATTATAATTCATAAATAAAATTAGAATACGACATTATAAAATTTTAAAGTGTTTTACATAAATATTAAAAACATAAATAGAAAACAAAAAAAAAACTAAAAATGCCTATGTCCACCGGTTCCGCAGTCGGGTGGATGACGCTCACGATCCGGATACCTCTTCTGTCCATCGTGTGGTGGTCCCTGGTCCCTATCATCCTGACCATCGTGCGCGATCTGCGGATCTGTGCTGGGCCTAGGCGGGGAGTAAAACAAACTACCCATCGGCGTATTATCCACCATATGAAACTCATACTGAGGTGGATAATCGATAAGTAGAAGGGCAGTCGTGGGCGTCTGGGGGCGATAGGCATCAGTGGAGCCGAACTGGGGTGGAGGCATCGTCTGCTGGAAAGTCGATGGACCGCTATGCAATGGTGGGGCAGAAGATGATGCCCCTGGAGTGTCATATCGTGGTCTCCGACCGCGCTGCGTCGACTGCCTCTGGGTCTGCCTCTGGGGCTGGGACTGGCTCTGGCTCGCTCGCCCGCTCCCGCGTGGGCGGTTTTGGGGTCGCTGGGGAAGCCCGGCTTGCAGCTCCTCCGGAGTAAGGATATGTCGCATCCCATTGTCCCTATACCACTGGCCATAATTGAAAGTGACCGAAGGACCCCCTTCTATAATTGGTTGGAGAAAATGTGGGCGTCTGTGAAATCGTTGACCCCAAAGCGCTATCCAGACAGCGTGGTGCTCGGCCCAGTCAGTCTCCGTCTTCCCCTGACGCGTAAGATGGTGGAACTCGTCCATATTTTGCGAAGGGCGTGGAACATCTTGGATGTACCCGAACTGTCGGAGTACCCGATCCGCAGAATGCCACACGCAAACTTCGTAGTTCAGGAGCGGAACTACGGAAATCCAGAGGTCTCGATGTCGCTGTTCCACAATAGCTGCTGGAGTAATGTTGCGAATCTCCTCTGAATCGTAGGGCGTCCACACGAACTAAAAAGAATGAAAAAAGTTAGTAAAAATTTCTATATGAAATATTATTGGAAAAAATAGTATGGAAAAAACCAAAATAATTGTTGAATTACCTCGTCCTCCGTCAAGCCATCGAATGCATATCTGTATTCTTTCTGGGAGTTCGGTAGGCCGACGTGGGATAGGTTGGCGGACCACCTTTAAATAATGAAAAAGACCGTTAAATAAAATAATTGAATAAAAAAATATAGTAGATTATGTAGTACCTCCGTATAAGCGGAAATGACAGAGGACTGTGAATCCGAAGCTGTGGTGCCAAAGTAGGGATCCGAAGCCAAACCCAAGCCTGGAGGAATAAACAGCATCCTCCCATCGATGCTTTGGAGGCGTCAACGTTTCTGCAGAGGTCTCTGATAAGAAACGCCAAGACAGCCGACCCCCAAGATTTTTGTCCAGACTCGGCTAAATTTGTTAGATGATGAAGCCACATAACGTGCACTTTGTTGCGAGTTTTGTCGGGCATGAATATCCCGCCAATAATGCGCAAGATGTGGGCTCGCGCATACCGCTGTGAAAATATAAATTAATAAAGGCATCCTAATTAAAAAAAATTGTAAGTTCATCCTAAATAATAAAATTGTAAGTATCCTAAATCCCTAAACCCTAAACCTAAATATTTAATAAAGTACCCTAAATAATTACTGAATTCATCCTAAAAATTTATCATAAAAAATTGTAAGTATCCTAAATATTTAATGTAGGCAACCTAAATATTTAATAAAGTATCCTAAGTATCCTATTCCTCATAAAAAATTCCCTAAACGCTAATATGCAAATAAAAAATTTTAATTTAATAATAAATGTAATAAAAGCATACTAAATATAATAAAAAAATACCTCAAGTGTAACATCATCCGCATCGAGGGGAGGGGTTCCAAAGTTATCCTCCAAGTACAGTAGAGAAATTTTCCCTCCGTCCCACGCTCTATCAGGGGGCATCACCCCAATTTGTTCAGCAAATAGGAGTGGCCAATGTCCCATCGCCACACCAGTAATAACGCTGCCATCTATAGGCAACCCGAGAATGTAGGCAACATCCTGCAACGTAATTGTTGCCTCGCCAAATGGAAGATGGAATGTGTGCGTCTCGGGTCTCCACCGTTCTATCAGCGCGCTGATCAACGACGGTCTAACCTTCACCCCCCCTATATAGCGAGCTATGTGCCCAAAACCAGCCCGCTCAATCAATTGGGCAACAGCAGGAATGGGTGCGACGGTGATACGGTGAACGTAACATTGTAAGTTACGTTCGTATCCCTGAAAAAAATAAAATAAAATAGTTAGTAAAAATAAAAGAATAAAATTTAATAAAGTAAATTTTTTTAGAAATGAAAAGGGAAAAAAATAATACCTCTTCATTGTTGCGCCAATATTCACTGCAGTGTCTCGCTCGGTTGCGTAGCAAGGGCTCCATGTGATCAAACGATATATAAAAAATGCTGACAAATTTTTGTGAAATTTCTATGGAAATCGCGTTCTGTGGAGGTTTTTAGGAAAAAACCTCCAATTTATAGAGGACCTCGCGGCGCTTGGGAAGCGAGGTTAATGAACCTCGCGTTCTATAGAACGCGATTTTCATGTACCTCGCGTCCTATAGAACGCGAGGTTCACTGAAAAGGCGCGTCAGTGATCAGACGCGTTATCTGAACGGTCAGAAAGGAACCTCGCGTTCTATAGAGCGCAAGGTTCTAAAGAAATCGCGTTCTGTAGAACGCGAGGTCGTGGGGTTTTTAAATTTGAGTTTTTAAAGCGGGAAACTCATTTAATATACAATAATAACAAAATTTATTTATTTACAATTACAATAAAAATAATAACAATAAAAAGAAAAAGAAAAAATATAATAATAATAATAATAATAATAATAATAACAACAATAATAATAATAAATGATACTAACAATAAAAATTATTAGTATGATAGTAATTATAATAACAATAATGATAAGAACAATAATAATAATAACAACAATGAATCATACCGTATACGCGTTATATTTTCAGTAGTAACTAAAAATAACAACATAGCGCAATATTTTGGAAGTTAAATTAAAACAAAACTTCCAAAATATGCGCTATGTTGTCATTAGTAGCTTCAAGCGAAAACTGACTGCGTACGTGAATATGATGAAAAATTTATCTCGGTGCTCCTTGCCACTCCAGTTTGCTATTTATAGAGGTGAATGACGTGGCAACCTCGCGTTCTGTAGAACGCGAGGTCAGCCTTACCTCGCGTTGTACAGAACGCGAGGTCTATGTGTATATATATATATATATATGCAGGGAGATGGATTTTTGTAAGCAGTTAAGTTTAGTTTAGGTCAGTTGAATATGAGTTCGTGTAATGCTGAGTTTTATTCCGTTGCAATTTTTATGTCCGAAATATTGTTCCTTTATGATAGTTGGAGTTCACTTAAAGATTTGTGTTCATCGGGGGTACATACCTTAATATTTACCGACATATCGCAATATTTTGGAGGTTGTATGCTGCAGTAGTGGCTTCGATGGCTGCTTCTGTAGCCGCCGTCGAGAGGATCCTCGGCTACAGTTGTGAAAAGAAATGACTTTTACGAAGCGGGGGCGGATTCAGATCGACATTTTCAGATGTGGCGGGTGCCGATTACATTTGTTAATGTGAATCAAAGCTGCTACCATTTACTCATTTCAGATGTGGCGTGGCAGTCAACATTTACATCTGGATTTCGCTCTCTGCTTCTTTTAGTCCGGACCTCCGATCAAATTTGCCCGCCGGAGCTACTGAATTTATTGTTTCGAATTTTATAGATAATTTATGTAGTTGTCTCAATTTACTTATTAAAGAATACATGTTGAAAGTTTTGTAAAATGAAATTCGACTTAAATTTATTTATGTGGTGTTTTTCCTTTCCTATAAATACCCACGAATTCCACCATCATTTACTCATTCCAAATTCTCTCTAAACACCCAATCCTTGCTCAGCTTATGGCAAAATTTAAGGCAACATTTTATTTTCTCGATACTTATTTTGAGTCAACAATCACCGGGAAAATGTCACTGAAAGATTTAATACAGTTGACAACAATCGAGGTTAGTAAACACACCGACAAACAAATTGCGGCCATGGAATGTCGAATCCCATCACCGTCAGCTAATGAAACGCACTACGTTATGAAGCTTACGAACGAAACAGACGTTCGTAACATGTATGACCGGCTCAATGCCGTCGGAGCTAGAGACGTCGATTTCAATGTTAAGTTTGTCAACGCCGGCGAAGGTAGTACGTCTGCACCCGTAGAACCTGCTCCGAACACTGAACACGCACCGTCTTCACCGGATGTTGATGCGGCTGTGGAGGAGCTGCAACTTTTTATGTACAGGCGTAGACAAAGAAAACAACAGATGATCGAAGAACTAAACCTAAGTTCAGACGTGTCCACTGACTACGATGATTCAGATTAACCATTAACTTATGAAATGATCTTCCAATTATGTTATATGACGTCTTATTTCATCCTTTATGAATGTTAAACGGACTTCAAATAATGTAAAATTACTAGTACTAAATTACATTATAGGCACCAGTATCAATTACAATACTACAATTGTCTAAAATTCTCGAACATGTTCTCAATTACAGAAACAAACAAATAGTGAATAGTACGCTTATTATAACTTCTGACGGAATGTCTGAAACAAAGTAACACTGAAGTGACCTCGCGTTCTATAGAACGCGATATCTATAGTACATCGCGTTCTATAGAACGCGAGGTATTAATATCGCGTTCTATAGAACGCGAGGTACGAATATCGCGTTCTATAGAACGCGAGGTACTGGTGCTTCCCTGCCTCCCATCAAATCTATCCCTTACTTGTCGAAAGTAAGGGGACTGCCTCCCAGGCACACACACGCCATTCCTGCCTCCCATCAAATCTATCCCTTACCTGCTTATCGGTTTTAGGTAATGGACAAGCAAAGTCTTTTAAATTTTGCCTATATATGAACCCTAACCATAAAACGAAAATATAAGTTTCAATTGGCAATCAATTCCTAAAATTTCAAATAGTATCAAAATTTCAAAAGTCTTTCAAAATATTCAAATGGCCGGACGAGGCGTTACTACGAAAGTTTACTACGATGGCCAGATATTCGAGGGTACTGAACAGGGGGTCCTTTTTTACTGCGAAGATCCGGTAACGATAAAGCTTCCGAGGAGATTATCGTTCAAGAAGTTGGTCAAGGAACTGGAGGCAAAAGTTCCTCATTTCAATAATCATCGTTTGTCCGACGTGAAGTATCGGGTGCCAATATCTATAGACCCTTTACGGTACACTGTATTCCAAGTGGCGGCAAATGCTGATGTGCAAATGATGATGGAAGCCCACTTCGAGTATTCAATCGGGGGGCCCCTCGAGCTGTATGTATCGTTCTCCGAGTCTCATCCAGTTGTCGACATACCAAGCTGGGGCCGGGCGAATTTCGACTTCGATCCGAATGCCAACGTTGATAGCCCGACCGCAGGTCTACGACGTGATTTTGGCCTACTCTGTCGAGACAACGAAGTTGGTGCATCGTCATCTGCTCCTCCAAGGCAGTCCTGCGTAGCTAGTCTCGGGTTCGACCTCAACCAACCCCCAAACGATGAATTCGATGCACCGACAAATGCATCGTACAGTCCATACGATCCATACAATCCATACAATCCTTATAGTTTAGGGGGGAAGGAACGTCGGCTCCTTACGTTACGCACGACCATGAAGCATCATATGGCCGGCACTCAATGTATGTCTCTGGCACCGACTACGGTCAACCATCTATGGGGAGACATTCTTCTTTTGGGGGTGAGGGAGCGTCGTCTTCTTACGCTATGCACGACCATGATTCATCATATGGACGACACTCAACGTATGTCCCTAGCACGGAGTACGTTCAACCATCAATGGGAATACATTCTTCTTATGGTGATCTTGATTTTGGTCTTGGAAATGAGGTTCCTGAGCGATCTCGTGAGAGGTCTCCCGCTCCTCGACCCCAATCGTCGCCTCAAAGGGTAGTGATTCCAGAAGCTCTACTATTCCAGCTCCCGGAGGATGCTGCTGACGAAGAACCGATTAGAGAACCCGGACGAGACGGAGACGAGCTGGGGCCATTCTATCCGGAACCAGAAGACTTGACAGAGTTACCAGAAGACCTAGAAGACACTGCCGTTCCACCACCAGATTTGGACGAAGAACCGACTGCCACCAACTTTCCTGTACACGCAAGACCAATTTCTATGTTCCAGCCACCATCCCACTTCACAACGGTTGATATGGATGCAATGGACGTCCCTGATTTTCCCCATGACGACACAATAGATGGCCGACTCCACCGTTTTGATGGTGAACTAAGAATTGGTATGGCGTTCGCGAACAAGGAAATTGCGGTGGCGGCAGTTAAGCAGTACATCCTTCGTCATAATGTTGAGACGACGGTGAAGAAAACCCAAGCAAAATACTACAAGGCTCAGTGCGTCCAAAAGGATCAAGGCTGTAAATGGAAAATTCGTATATCAGACTTGAAGAGGGCAGGCAACCGTTGGAAAATAACAAAACTTGAGGGGCCCCATACATGCACCGTTGGTAGCCTCAACCAGGATCACAAGAACCTGGATGCAAAGTAC
Source organism: Hibiscus tridactylites (assembly GCA_958450335.1). Taxonomy (NCBI): domain Eukaryota; kingdom Viridiplantae; phylum Streptophyta; class Magnoliopsida; order Malvales; family Malvaceae; genus Hibiscus; species Hibiscus tridactylites. Next base: position 11,851,889 of record OY288265.1, read on the forward strand.
CTCGCCGACATCTTTTCCACAATGGTGAAAACAAATCCCACTGTGTCGGTCCCCACATGTCAGGCTGCAGCTCTAGCTGTCACCGGCTTCCGTCCAGGTTATTCGAAAGCATGGTATGCAAGGAAAAAGGCCAAAGAGGAATTGTATGGCCGATGGGAGGAATCTTACATAGAGTTGCGCCCGTGGCTTAATCTCCTGCAGAAACATATCCCCAGAATGGTTGTGAAACTTGATACGGTTCTGGCATACGAAAATGATCGTGTCGTCCGAGGTGTTTGTCAATTCCACCGGTTATTTTGGACTTTCCCCCAGTGCATCCACGCATTCAAGCACTGCAAACCGATGGTCCAAATCGACGGCACATGGTTGTACGAAAAATATACACAAATCCTACTTCTAGCTATAGCACAGGACGACAATCGCAAATGCGTTCCTGTTGCATTCGCAATCGTCCCGAAGGAGGATTTGGAGTCTTGGACGTTCTTCCTTACGAACCTACGAAAATATGTCCTTGATCCTGTAATACGAAGAAGAAGTGATGAAGGGGTGTGTGTTATTTCTGACAGAGGCACAGCGCTGCTGTGGGCGATACAAAATTTGGGTGATTATTGGAAGCCTCCATACATTCACCACCGTTTTTGCTTGCGGCACATAGCCGCAAACTACCTGCTGAAATACAAGAATCGTGATGAACGTCAAATGGTGCTCGATATGGGTACGTCATTTATGACATTTTCATTTACTATATTACTTGTTACTCGCTTCAATTTACGACCTTTTTTCATGTGTTTTTCGACCATAACTATTCAACTGTCATCTCGTAGGCAACTCGCACTACAAACAAGAGGTGGCTGAAATGCTCGAGGAACTGAGAGCGAGAAACAAAGAGGGAGCTGAATACCTTGAAAAAATCCCAAAAGAAAAATGGCTTCGATCGTATGACGAAGGTAAACGTTATGGTCACATGACAACGAACTTGGCTGAGGCAGTGAACTCATCACTGAAGGGAGTTCGGCAGTTGCCTATCACTTCCATTGTCAAGGCGACCTATTATCGTTTAGCTACCCTTTTTGCAACCTTGGGCAAGCAAGCAACTGAGTACATGGCCGGTGGACACAAAGTTCATCCAGATTTCCGCGACAGACTGCATATTCAAGTGGCCCAATCAAGACAGGTGCAAGCAACCCTCTTCTCGCGACAAGGACACTTGTTTCGTGTTGCGGAATTTTCCAGGCGGTTAGAAGGCATTCAGCACAACGCTTACGTTGTAGATCTGAGGGCAAAAACCTGCGAGTGCGGAATATTCCAAACTTTCAAATACCCGTGCGCACACGCCATTGCTGCTTGCACTAACCAACGAATAGAATACATTCGTATGGTTGATCCGATATACTTACTCAAAACGGTGCTTAAAGTTTACGAAAAAGAGTTTCCTCCAATCGGAAATGAGGTTGATCCAAATGCTGTGGACACTGAACCGATCATACGCCCAGATCCAGCACTACTACGAGCCAAAGGACGTCCACCTTCTACAAGAATATATTGTGCCGAGGATTTGGTCGAACATCGAGAGAAAACCGGACAAAAGAAGCATTGTTCTATATGTCGAAATACTGGGCACACAGCTCCTAAGTGTCCTAATCGCTCAGCCCCTCGTATTAATTAATTATTTTTAATTTGTATATGCGAGTTCGCACATGACAATCTAATCAATAAAGTTAGTTTACTTCTATTTATACAGTACGCCATCTTATATTTTCAATCATTCAAAAAAATATTTTATGATAGTGTTTTCGAAGCAACGATAAGTCAATGTACAATTGACGAAAATTGACCGTGTCAGTGTCATACGATAGAGAATTTCCAGTACAACAACCCCATACTCGATGTTACCTAAAAATTTAAAATTTATACGTATGAAATTCTGCTCGAACATGCCTATCGACATTAGTTGAAATACAACTTCAATCGAAAAAAGTATGCTAGCATAGGGTTTTCGAAGCCATTTTAAACCATTGTAGAATGGACGGAAATTAATTATGTTCGTGTCATACGATAGACAATTTTCAGTACTACGACTCCAAACTCGATGATCGCTAAAAATATACCATTTACACGCTCGAAATTGGGTTCGAACAGGCCTACTTAGCATGTTTTTGCTTGCGGTTTAGGCTGGAATTGGGCAGACCTCGCGTCCTACAGAACGCGAGGTCCGTCCGATATATTCTAAGCCGGCTTTTTAATTTCTCGTGGACCTCGCGTTCTGCAGAACGCGAGGTACTGTTAAACCGTTAAAACTAACTGCAACGCCACGTCGACAGACCTCGCGTCCTGTACAACGCGATATCGTACCTCGCGTTCTACAAAACGCGAGGTCTGCCGACCTGGCAAGAAAGGGGGTCATTTTGCCAAATAAATGTTTTTGGGAGCCATTATTAAAAATAATATTTTAAAAGGGGTTTTTCACCCAAAATTGCCTCTCAGTTATTTTCACTTCGATAGTTATTCAGTCAACGAATTATATATTAATTTATAGTCATAAAGCCTTAAAAGTTCTCTAATATTTGATTAAATATTTATTTTGGCTCTTATTTTTTTGAGCAATTTAATTTTTAACGTTTTATTTTGGGTCAAAATGTCCCTTATACAGATGAAAAGTGTCAGTCAACTGACGGTAAATGACTTAAAATGACGTGACAAACTTATATGGTAATGCACGCTAACATGACAGTATCAAATAGACAAATGTGTTGACTTGAAAATATTTTACGTCAATAAAAATATAATTTTATAAAATTATATAAAATATTTTTTTTCTGCTGACTTATCATCCTGCCAAGTCATGTCAAACTATTTACCGTCAGTTTTCTAACAATTTTCATCCGCACGTCATTTTGACTCAAAAATGAAACATTGAGGGTTGAGTTGCTAAAAAAATGAGAGTCAAATTGACTATTCAATCAAACGTTGGAGTATTTTTTTCACTTTATGCCTAATTTATATACTCCATTTGTCTCACTAAATTAGTCTATTTTGTGTTTTAAAATTATCATGCTTAAATTGTCTATTTAAAAATATCAACAACTTTTACAAGATATATTTTCTTTTCTATCATCTGTTTAGGTTTTCAACAAAACAAAATTTAATTTTTTAAAGATAAAATTATCATTTTAATTATTTTATATCACATCTCTTATACACTTTTTCTTCTTCTAAAACTATGCAAAAAGTAAATAATAAACCTATTTTGTGAGACGGATGAAGTATTAATTATATAGTTTACTCATATAAAGCAGTAAAATACATCAGCCCACAAAAGAAAGTACAAAAAATACTTGACAACCTCTCTTCCAATACTGTCTACAGACATATGTTTAGAGTAGTTTGCACAATTTTAACAATAAAATAGCAAATACCCATTTAATAAGGGTAAACTGTAATTAATTAAATTTGGATCAAATTGTTATGTTTCAAACTTTAATAACTAACATAGAACTTGTTTCAATGTAAAGAAACCATTTTTGCAATTAAGATTCAATTTAACATTATTCTTCAGAAGTGTTGTAAAAAATAATTTGATAAATATTTTTAGATTGATTTGATACATATATTTTTTTGTTTCAAATTAGTAAAGAAACCATTTGTGCAATTAACAATCATCTTGTTTCATTAGCGTAGTAAATTAAATAAATTAAGTTGGAAGGGTCGTTTTTATGATGAACCTATACAATATTTGATCTAAATTAATTAGTCATTATATTAGACATCGATGGTTAAACAAAAAAATATAAAATATTTATTTTAAATATTATATTTAAAATATAAAAAATTTATGATACAAATGAGAACAAATGAATATTTTTCTCAAAAGTATTTTAAGTAAAAGTCAAAAACTAAAACTTTCAGTTTTTGAAAAATACTATTCAACTTTAAAAACTTAGGGTCTGTTTTTGGTTGCGTTTGGCAACCAAAAATCATTTTTTAAGTGCTTTTAGTTAAAACAAACTGTTTTGGTTGCTTTTAAAACTAGTTTTTCCACCCAAACCAAGAAGCTGAATTTTGTAGCTTCTTGGGTAGAAAAGCCAGTTTGAAAATAAAATTATTTTTTACCCTTATTATTTAATTATAATTTATTGTTAAAATAATGTTTATGCATACATAATTGTAAAATAATATATATTTTATAATATTAATATAGAGAATAAAATTTTTTTATTTGTACTTTATTTTATATTTATTATTAATGTGTAAGTGGTATGTCCGTATATAATCTAGAATGTAATTTATATTTTTAAATTAAATTTTATAAAAAATATTTTTTTATTATAATTGAAATTGATTGTCATAACATTAATTAATTTGAACAATCACCCAAATTTACTTTTATTTTTAACATTATGACTAAAATAGACTTTTTATCTCATGAAAATCACATTTTGACTTCAATGACAAACACTAACTAGTTTTTCAAAATTACTTTTCAACAGTTAGTTTGAAAATCACTTTTTTCACCACACTTTTTAAAAATAACCACAAACTAAGCCTAATTTTAACTCGAAAAAAAATTATATGTTTTATAGCGTTTTCTCCCAAAAGTGTTTTTACTTAAAAAAACATCATCTTTGAAAAATAATACAATTAATATTTAATTCTTATCCTTGTAAATGACAAGATGTTTTTGAGTCGTTCGAGGGAAACCAAGTTTTATAATACGGAAACCGGACCCACATGAACGACTAGCCAATAATAATTTTTAATTATTACCATTTATTTAATAATACAATATACTATCCACACAAATAAAATAAAATAAATAAAAGAAAAACCCACACAAATTCTCTCTTTTTAAATCTCTGTACGCAAAATGTTTGTTTTTGCGTTAACACTCTTTCTTTCCACCGCCTTTCCCTCTCCCCCAAGCATCTCTACGTTTCCTCTCTTATTTTTCTTTCCCTTTTCCATTTCCCCCCTCAAATTCCCTCATCCCCTTAAACCTTTTCTTCTTCTTAATTCTTCCCTTTCCTTTCTTCTCTGACCAGGAAAAAGGAATCAAACATGAAGAAGACAGGCAACCTTTGCGAGCTTTGCAAAGAAGAAGCCTCTGTTTACTGCTCCGCCGACTCTGCTTTTCTCTGTTGGGACTGCGATTACAAGGTTCACCGTGCCAACTTCCTTGTGTCCCGTCATGTCCGTCGGATTCTCTGCACGGAATGTAAGTCTTTTTGCCGATCGGATTCTGATTGGGGTTTTGAGTCGCAGTCTTCTCACCATCTTTGCAAAGCTTGTTCTTCGGAAAAGCCTGACGACCCATTGTTTTGTTCTACTCTCTCGTTGTCTTCTGCTGCTTCTTGTTCCTCTTCTGATTGTTTATCCACCAGTGAGTCTTCTTCTAATGGTTCTAAACCCAAAGGGGTTTGTTTAAAATCAAGATCATCCACTGGTTCGCATTCGGGGGTTTCGGATACCGATGATTTGGAGGGCGTTTTGAATGTTTGGTGCAAGAAGCTAGGGTTGAAACGACACTCCGTGGCGTCTACGGCGGCGTCAGCTTTGCGGTTTTGTTTGGAGCGGTTGAAGGGGATTCCGTTTAGGTTGAGCTTGGCGGCTGCGTTTTGGTTCGGGCTGAGAGCGACACGTGACACGTCGGTAGCGTCGTGGCGGAACCTGAGGAGGCTGGAGGAGCTGTCGGGTGTGCCGGCTAAGGTGATCGTGGCAGTGGAGCCGAGGCTGGCACGTGCGATGAGGTTGAGGAAGAGAATCAGGCCGGACTTGGAAGAGGGATGGGCGGAGTGCAATGTTTGAATGGCACGTGTAGGAATGAAGATGAGTTTCGCTTCTTCCTTTGAGCTTTAGGGGATTTTAATTAGATTAAATTTACAAAAATGTAAATTTTGTGAAAATTAAAAATGTACCGTCGGAATTGCCTCCCTTTGATCTGTTGTTGCCTTGTTGTACTGATTTATTAGTATTTCTTTTTCAATAGGCAATTAGATTTCCCTTTTTTACATAACCAGGTTAATATATTTCATATAAACCTCAAGTTCATGTATTTATCTATGGGTAAAATATTTAAATTATAGCTCAACTTTACTCTGAGACTTATTTTAGTCATTTAACTTTTAAAATATTAATTTATTTATTATACTTTATTTTTTAACCTATTTGAAACTATTTTATTAATATTCTAGTATGATTGACATATTTTTATAATTATTATGTATGAAAAATTAAATTGGCACTCATAACCACAACACTAGTAGTATCACTCCATATGACTGGTTTCACCACTTATTTTTATTCCCATATCAGTTAACAATGCATCAATACATGTAACTTTTGCAACTACATCTGCCATACTCCTATACTCTGCCTCTATAGTTGACCTAGATACGAATTTTTGCTTGTTTGAACTCTAAGCAACAAGGCTGTTATCTAGAAACACACAATAACTTGTGATCGAACGCCTGTAATCAATACTTCCACCCCAATCAGCATCTGTAAATGCCACAAGCTCAGGACCATTGCTGGAAGCTCTAAACACCAGGCCAAAATCTAAGGTTCCATTCAAGTACCTAAAGATCTCGTTTACAGCTTCCAAATGAATTTCACATGGTGCTTGTATAAACTAAGCAACTCGATTCACACTGAATGAAATACCAGGTCTTGTGTAACTGAGAATTAACAAGGCTCCTACAATGCTTCTGTAGCCTTGAGCATCTTCCAAAGGACTTCCTGCATCTGTTGTGAGTTTAGTTGTTGGAAGCATAGGTGTTGAGGCAACTTTTGATTGCATCATTTTAGTTCTTGCAAGCAGATCCATAATATACTTTTTCTGATTTAAAATTAAGATATCACCTTTGTGTTGTACCTCAATCCTTAGAAAGTAGTTTAATTCTCCCAAGTCCTTCAAAGAAAATTTCTGACTGAGCATCCGAACAACTACATCTACTTATGTCTCAGATTTATCAGTCAAAATTATGTCATCTACATACACCAGGATGTAGATGCACAACCCTTTTTTTCCTTCTAATAAACAAAAAGCATTTGCAGCTGTGCCACTAAACCCAATTTTCACCAAACTTTGCTTGAGTTTTGAATACCAGTTCTTGGGTGCCTATTTCAGCCCATAAAGAGCTCTTTGAAGCTTGCACACAAGTTGATCTCCATTAAAGGATTGTTGCTTAAAACCAGAAGGTTGTTGCATGAAGACATCTTCACTCAGTTCTCCATTCAGAAAAGTATTGTTCACATCTATTTGACGCAGCTTCCATCCTATTGACACAGCTAATGCCAAAATTATGTTAATAGTGACTTGTTGATAACAGGACTGAATGTATCATGATAGTCCTGTCCTGGCACTTGAAAGAAGCCCTTTGCCACTAGTCTGACCTTGTACCTGACAATTGAACCATCTGAGTTGCGTTTTATCTTAAATATTCATTTGCATCCCACCATTTTTTTGCCTTATGGAGGAGAAACAAGCTCCCAAGTATTATTTTTTTGCAGTGCCTCAAATTCTGCCATCACTGCTTCTTTCCACTCAGGGACTGCAAGAGCTTGTTGAATTGTTAGTGGTTTCTTATCCACTCCTACAATATCAGAAATGTACACCTTTGGTTTAAAAGTGCCTCTCTTACTCCTTGTGACCATTGGATGCTAGTTCAAACACATTGGTGCAGAGGGTAAATGATCCACAGAGCTCTCATGGCCTCTAGTTGGCTCTCCAGCTCCTCAAATCTCAAGACCAATATGTTCAGGATCTAGTGATTTTTTGCACCACCAGGACCAACCTCCTCTTCAGCTGACTCCACTAGTTCACTTCCTAACTCAATTGCTTCTCCATTAATATCTACATCAGTCTCCACCTCAGCTAGTGCAACATATTCATGCTCAGTTGGTTCTTCAGCATCACCAGAGACACCTTCCATCACAGCTGGTTCACCAAGTTCAGGTTCCACTGGTTCTCCAATGCTACCAGGGTCATCTACCATCCCACTTGGTTCACCAAGTTCAGGTGCCACTGGTTCTTCAGCACCTCTAGGGTCATCTACCACCTTAGCTAGTTCACCAAGTTCAGGTTCCATTGGTGCTGACCCCTAGGGTCATCTACCACCTCAGCTGGTTGTACATGATCAACAAGAGCAATTGACTCAACTAGAGTAGATGTTGCACCAGCCCTTGAAGTAAACAACCTTCTAACCACATCCATGTCAGAGATGCTTTCCAAGTCAGATGGTTGATAAGCAGACACTTCCTTTTTATGTTTCTTCTGACCTCTATGTTCATCTGCAAAAGGAAAAGTGTTGGGTTTTATGGTACTCGATTTCTTTCAACCGATGTGTTTGTCAAGTTTGGAGAAGATTGGATTTTTGGGTGTTTTAGTGGAAGCTAAAAGATTGGAGTTGGACACAAGGATTTATAGTGGTTCGGCCTTCTAACAAGCACCTACATCCACTACCTTAGCTCCCCAGTAAGGATTTCAACCAAATTCACTAAGAATTTCATCCCCTTTTCCCGGTTTAGGAGGCAACCGTTACAACCCTCAAAGCTTTGTACCCAAAGCTTGAGTAAACCCTATTTTATAAGAGAGATTCTAAGCAAACTTGAAATCCCTCTAATAGGTATTTGTTTGCACTATTTAGCTCTCACCCAAAACCTAATCACTTGAACAAATTTAATAATGTTTAGCTCACTAGTGTTGTCTATACAAGAAATTGGACAATTAAGCTCTAAGACAAAATCTTAATCGTAGTGTTGTTGACAATTGAAGCATTAGTCTTCTATTGATGTTTGAAGGTCCCTTTTATACTCCCAAATGAGTTTGTAGACGTTGAGGACCGTTGGGGATATTTTAGAGCCGTTAGGGTCTTTATTTCCCACATTAATTGCAGTTTTCGTGCCTATCGTATCGGTACACGGGGACCCGTATCGATATGCTCTTCTTCAGAACTAGCCATTGGGCTCTTGCCAGCCTAAGCGTATCGGTACGGTCTGCAATTTAAAAGACCGTTGGGAAATAGTCGTTGGGGTTAGTTAAAACAGGGATCAGTACGCTTTAAAGGTGTTTCGGTACGACCCCTATCTGTATCGATACGGGCAAGCCGGTATCGGTACGAGTTTTGGCAGAATTAAAACTGGAGTAAAAGGTATCGATACTGGTATACCGTATCGATACGGTAGAGCTGAAAAGTCAAATTTGAGTACTTTAAAACATTCCAAACTTTGCCAAAAAACCTTTTTAAATACCTCAAACATATTTTCAAGTTGTTTGGACTTAAAGACATGTTTTAAATTCTTTTCAAATATGTCCAAAACATTTTCAATTATTATATCAAAACATTAGTTCTACAATCTCCCCTTTTTGATATAATAAAACTAACTTAAAAATTGTTTGGGATTCTCCCCCTTTGACTTTAAAAATTTGAATAAGAGATCACAAATTGAAAGTAGTTAAAACTCCCCCTTATTCATTTGAAAAACACAAAATTTTCAAACCAATCTCTCCCCTTTTTGTTATATAAAAAAGAATTTAAAATAATTTTAGGCTCAAAATAACAAAGAAGGTTTAAATTTTGAAACTATTAAAATGTTTGGTTTTAAAAGTAGCTCCCCTTACTCATTGCATCATGTTAGGCTTAACAAATAATCCAAGACTTTAAATAAAAGTTAGATAACCAGATGTATAAAATAAAAGCATTAAGCTTAGAGGTTACCCAATCTTCTTCTAATGTGTGATTTGAGCATTCTTTGATTTTCCTTTCCTTGCCATTGCTCGAACACACCTACAAAAGACATTCATTTGGATTTTGGTATCCAAATTGCTTTGGATCCATTAACGTTAATTTTAATGTCTTTAGTTCCCTTAGGAACCCATACTTGTCTAATCCTATAAGATTTTTTCTCTTTATAGGACAAGTATGTATAGAATGACCATGATAATGATAATGTGAGCATTTTGCCATTATTTGACAAGATGAATTATTGAAAATAATTTCTTTTTCTTTTGTTAAGCTTTCAAGCTTAACTTTTAAATCAAGATTTTCTTTTTCTAAAACATCTTTGCTTTTTTTTTAAACTATAAATCATTTTTTAAAATTTCATTTTTGGTTTTCAAAATCCTCTTTTGTTTTTTTTAAAAAAATCATTTTCAATTTCGAGTTTTGAAATCATTTTCTTAAATTTGGAATTCATGGTTTCAAATTCCAAAAATAATTCATCGATAGCATCTTGCAACTCATCGAATGAATAAGAATTAAGCTCACTTGAGTTAGAAGATACCTTGAGCTCATCGAGAGCCAAAACACCATCCACCTTTGGATTGGAGAGAAGGTTAGCACATGATTGATCATCATCATTCTTTTCTCCCTTCTTGTAGCCATAAAACTTCTCAAGTTTCTCCCATAATTCTTTGGCACTTTTGCATGTGGAGATCTTCTTGGAAACTTCTTTGTTAAGGCCACAATAGAGAATGTGCATCGCCTTGGTGTTTAGCTTTGCCTTCGTGTCATTGGCACTCCTTTGCTTTTTCTTCTTCTTTGGAGCTTCCAAATATCCATCGTCAATAATGTCCTAAACCTCATAGTCTTGAGACTGATGAAGAATTTCATGATATTTGCCCATTGGAAGTATGCTTCTCTTTCGAAGAGTGGAGGACACGAGATAGAGCGGCCTTTTTCAAATCTTGCCATTTTCTTAAACGGTGGACTTCGAGCAAATGATCTTTACTTCTGAATGCTAGTCCTTCGATGGAGACGAGGCTTTGATACCAATTGTTGGGCTTGTAGCTCACTCGAATCGATCACCGAAACCGTCAAGGAGGGTTGTAAATGTTTGGTGGTTGAATTGGGTAAAATCGAAATAAAGATAGACAAGTGACACAATGATTTTAGAGTGGTTCGACCTTCTAACAAGCACCTACATCCACTACCTTAGCACACCACTAAGGATTTCTTAATTCACTCAACAATGAATTCGTCCCCTTTTCCCAGTTTAGGAGGAAACCGTTACACCCTTATCTTTTGGACTTGGCTAAGATAGAACCAACTCTAGTTTTTCTCTCAAGGCTAAACTAGAACCTCTCCTTTTACAAGAGATTTGTTTGGTAAACTAAATACCTCACAAGGTGGGTGTTTACACAAATTTACGCTCACAAGAGTACAAAGGATTTACAATTAAGCACTCTCTAAAGACTATGTACAAGAGAATAGTAAAATAAAGATTTAGACTTTATTTCTATTGATCATGTTGCTTGGATGTAGTCTCTAACCTTGTTCAAGTGTTCCAGCCTTCAATTTATAGTCCCAATTGAGTTTGTAGCCGTTACTAGCCGTTGGAGATGTTTTGGAGCCGTTGGGGTCTTTATTTCCCACATTAATTACAGTTCTGGTGCCTACCGTATCAATACACGGGGACCCGTATCGGTACGCCCTTCTTCAGAATTAGCAGTTGGACTCTTGCTAGCCTAAGCGTATCGACACACTAAGAAGCGTATCGGCACTGTCTGCATTTTAAAAGACCGTTGGGGGTTGTTAAAACAGGGATCAGTACGCTTTAAAGGCGTATCGGTACGACCCCTATCCGTATCGATACATGCAAGCTTGTATCGGTATGAGTTTTGGCAGAATCAAAACTTGAGTAAAAAGATATCGATGTGGGGTATACCGTATTGGTACGGTAGAGCTAAAAAGTCAGTTTTGAGTACTTTAAAACAAACCAAACTTTGTCAAAAACCTTTTTAAATACCCCAAACATATTTTCAAGTTGTTTGGACTTAAAGACATGTTTTAAATTCTTTTCAAATATGTCCAAAACATTTTTCAATTATTATATCAAAACATTAGTTCTACAATCTTTCCTTTTTGATATAATAAAACTAACTTGAAAAATTGTTTGGGATTCCTCCTTTTGACTTTAAAAATTTGAATAAGAGATCAAAAATTGAAAAGTAGTTAAAACTCTCCCTTATTCATTTGAAAAACACAATTTTTCAAACCAATTTCCCCCCTTTTTGTTATATCAAAAAGAATTTAAAATAATTTTAGGCTCAAAATAACAAAGAAGGTTTAAATTTTGAAACTATTAAAATGTTTGGTTTTAAAAGTGGCTCCCCTTACTCATTGCATCATGTTAGGCTTAACAAATAATCCAAGACTTTAAACAAAAGTTAGATAACCAGATGTATAAAATAAAATCATTAAGCTTAGAGGTTACCCACTCTTCTTCTCATGTGTGATTTGAGCATTCTTTGATTTTGCTTTCCTTGCCATTGCTCGAGCACACCTACAAAAGACATTCACTTGGATTTTGGTATCCAAATTGCTTTGAATCCATCAACATTAATTTCAATGTCTTTAGTTCCCTTAGGAACTCATACTTGTCTAATCCTATAAGATTGTTTTTTCTTTATAGGACAAGTATGTATAGAATGACCATGATAATGGCAATGTGAGCATTTTACAATTATGTGACAAGATGAATTATTGAAAATAATTTCCTTTTCTTTTGTTAAGCTTTCAAACTTAACTTTTAAATCAAGATTTTCTTTTTCTAAAACATATTTGCTTGTTTTGAAAACTCTAAACTATTTTTCAAAATTTAATTTTGGTTTTCAAAATCCACTTTTGTTTTTAAAAGAAAATCATTTTCAATTTCGAGTTTTGAAATCATTTTCCTAAATTTGGAATTCATGGTCTCAAATTACAAAAATAATTCATCGAAAGCATCTTGCAACTCATCGAATGAATAAGAATTAAGCTCACTTGAGTTAGAAGATACATTGGGCTCATCGAGAGCTAAAACACCATCCACCTTTGGATTGGAGAGAAGTTTTGCACATGATTGATCATCATCATTCTTTTCTCCCTTCTTGTAGCCATAAAGCTTCTCAAGTTTCTCCCATAATTCTTTGGAACTTTTGCATGTGGAGATCTTCTTGGGAACTTCTTCGTTAAGGCCACAATAGAGAATGTGCATTGCCTTGGTGTTTAGCTTTGCCTTCGTGTCGTTGGCACTCCTTTGCCTTTTCTTCTTCTTTGGAGCTTCCAAATACTCATCTTCAATGATGTCCCAAACCTCATAGTCTTGAGACTTGATGAAGAATTTCATGATATTTGCCCATTGGAAGTATGCTTCTCCTTCGAATAGTGGAGGACACGAGATAGAGCGACCTTCTTCAAATCTTTCTATTTTCTTGAACGGTGGACTTCGAGCAAATGATCTTTAATCCCTGATGTTAGTCATTCGATGGAGACGAGGCTCTAATACCAAGTGTTGGGTTTTATGGTGCTCGATTTCCTTCAACCGATGTGTTTACCAAGTTGGAGAAGATTGGATTTTTGGGTGTTTAAGTTGAAGCTAAAAGATTGGAGTTGGACACAAGGATTTATAGTGATTTGGCCTTCTAACAAGTACCTACATCCACTACCTTAGCTCATCACTAAGGATTTCAACCAATATCACTAAGAATTTCGTCCCTTTTTCCCGATTTAGGAGGCAACCATTACAACCCTCAAAGCTTTCTACCCAAAGCTTGAGTAAACCCTCTTTTACAAGAGAAATTCTAAGCAAACTTGAAATCCCTCTAATATGTATTTGTTTGCACTATTTAGCTCTCACCCAAAACCTAAACACTTTAGCAAATTTAACAATGTTTAGCTCACTAGTGTTGTCTATACAAGAAATTGGATAATTAAGCTCTAAGACAAAATCTTAATCATAGTGTTGTTGACAATTGAAACATTAGTCTTTTCTTTATGCTTGGAGGTCCCTTTTATACTCCCAAATGAGTTTGTAGCCGGTTGAGGACCGTTGGGATGTTTAGGAGCCGTTAGGGTCTTTATTTCCTACATTAATTGCAGTTTTGGTGCTTATCGTATCGGTACATGAGGACCCGTATCGGTACGCCCTTCTTCAGAACTAGTCGTTGGGCTCTTGCCAGCATAAACGTATCGATACGTTAGAGAGTTATCGGTACGGTCTGCATTTAAAAGACCGTTAGGAAATAGCCGTTGGGGTTAGTTAAAACAAGGATCGATACACTTTAAACGCATTTCGGTACGACCCCTATCCGTTTCGATACGAGCAAGCCTGTATCGGTACTGGTTTTCGCAGAATCAAAACTAGAGTAAAAGGTATCGATATGGGGTATACCGTATCGGTACGGTAACGCTGAAAAGTCAGTTTTGAGTACTTCAAAACATTCCAAACTTTGCCAAAAACCTTTTTAAATACCTCAAACATATTTTCAAGTTGTTTGGACTTAAAGACATGTTTTAAAAATTCTTTTCAAATATGTCCAAAAAAACTTTCAATTATTATATCAAAACATTTGTTCTAGAATCTCACCCTTTTTGATATAATAAAACTAACTTGAAAAATTGTTTGGAATTCTCCCCCTTTGTTGAGATTTTAGGGGCTCGATTCGATCAACCTTTCTTGCTCGCCAAGTGTGGAGAAGTTGGATAATTGGGTGTTTTAGTGGGAGGTGAAAATTAGGCAATTTGACACAAGGATTTATAGTGGTTCAACCTTCTAACCAAGGTCTACATCCACTACCTTAGCTCCCCACTAAGGATTTCCAACAAATTCACTAAGAATTTCGTACCCTTTTCTCGGATTAGGAGGAAACCGTTACAACCCTCAAAGCTTTCTACCCAAAGCTTGAAGGAACACTCTCTTTACAAAGAAAGACTTAGCAAACTAGAAATCCCTCTAAAAGGTGTTTGTTTGCAATTCTAAGCTCTCACCCAAAACCTAAACACTTGAGCAAATTTAACAATGTAAGCTCACAAGTTTTGTCTAAGCAAGAAATGAACAATTAAAGCTCTAGACAAATTTTGACATCATAATGTTGTAACAATTGAAGCATTAACCATTACAAGATGCTTGGAGGTCTCTTTTATACTCCTAATTGAGTTTGTAGCCGTTACTAGCCATTGGAGATGATTTGGAGCCATTGAGGACATTATTTCCCTTCATAAATGCTATTCTGCAGCTATCCGTATCAATACGCGTGAAACCGTATCGGTACGACCTTCATGAGAAACTAGCCGTTGGGCTCTTGTCAGCCTGGGCGTATCGATACGCTTGAGGGCGTATCGGTACGGGTTCACATTTAAATGGCCGTTGGGAAATAGCCGTTGAGGTTGGTTGAAAGGGGATCGGTACGCTTACCAGGTGTATCGAAACGATCTCGATCCGTATCGAAACGGCCAAGCCGGTTTCGATACGGGTTTTGACAGTGACCAAACTAAGGCAAAAAGGTATCGGTACGGGTACAACCGTATCGATACGGGTACTTTGAAAACACAAGTTTGGCTATTAAAAACATGAAAAATCTTGCCAAAAACCTCTTAAAATACCTCAAACATAATTCCAAGTTTTTTGGACTTTAAAACAAGTTTTAAATTCTTTTCAAATTAGTCCAAAACATTTTTCAATTATTATATCAAAACACTAGTTCTACAATCTCCCCCTTTTTGATATAATAAAAATAACTTGAAAAATTGTTTGGGATTATCCCCTTTAACTTTAAAATTGTGAATAAGAGATTAAAGATATGAAATCAAATAAAGCTCCCCTTATTCATTTGAAAATTAAATTGAAAATTCAATTTTTCAAACCATTTCTCCCCCTTTTTGTTATATCAAAAAGAATTTAAAACATTAAGTTTCAAAATAACAATAGAGGTAAAAAAAATTGACACACTTAAAATTTTGGTTTAAAATTGGCTCCCCCTTACTCCAAGCATCATAAGAATGTTAGTTCAACACATATGATTATCTAGTTGACTTAAATGAAAAATAATCAAAGAAAAGCAAAAACAACTAGATTTTACCACACTTGAACTCAAGGGAGGATGTGAAGCCTTCCTTCTTCAAGTGTTCTTCCTATGTGTGCATGGAGCTCCCCCTCAATTTTTGACTTGTTGATCACTCTCCATCACACCTAGCAAAAGACAATCAAGTAATTTTTGGTATCCAAATTGCTTTGGATCCATAGACATTAGTAGCACAAAATTTAGTCCCCTTAGGAATCCATTTTTCAATTTCATCCTTTTTAGTTGAAGTGGTTAGTCCTTTTGGGACCCAAACACTTCTAAAACATTTACCATTTATAAATCTAGGGGCACTAGATTGTCTTACATAAAAATTTGATTTTCCAAAACTATTTTTCTTTTCAAGTTCATTGGAAATCAAATCTTTTTCTTTTTGAACTTTGAGAAGCAAATTTTGTAAATCAAAACATTTTTGTTCAAAATCTTTCAATTTTGCTTCAAGTTCAAGATTTGTTTTGGAAAGCAAATCATTTTCAATTTTTATTTTCGAAATCAACTTTTTGTTCTTGGAAAATGATGCCTTGAATTCCAAAAGTAAATCATCATAGGCATCTTGTAACTCATCAAATGTATAAGAATTTGAAATAGATGAGTTAGAAGTTACCTCCCCCTCATTGAGGGCCATCAAGCATAGGTGGGCAACTTCATCATCGGTGGAGTCTTCATCACTCCATGTGGCCACATATGCTTGTTTTGAAGATGATCCATTCTTTTTGGATTTGTGGGAGTCCTTCATCTTCTTCATCGATTCATGCTTGGATTTTTCCATTTTGCTCTTCATGAACCGGGCAAATTTGTTGAAGAGATAGGCCATCTCTTCATCTTCACTTTCTTCCTCACTTGAATCTACATGATGGCATGTGGAGGATTTGAGAGCTACGGCACTAGAATTGATGCCTAGCTCCATGATCTTCTTCTTCCCCATCGCTTTAATCTCTTCCTTCTTCTTCTCATCTTCTTTGTTTTTCTTCATTATTTGGTGAGTGGGAAGAGACTCCATGAGTTCATCAAGCTTCAAGGTTTTGAGATTCTTGGCTTCGATGATGGCGGTCCTCTTTGAGTCCCATGACTCGGGAAGGGAATAGATGAGCTTTCAGACAAGTTTCTCTTCCGGGATGGCTTCTCCATAACCTTTAAGACCATTGGTGATAGTGGAGAACCTATCAAACATCTTCTCGATGTTCTCTTCCGGATACATCTTGAAGTTCTCATACTCTAAGGTTAGGAGCCCAATCTTGGTCTCCTTGACTTCATTGGTTCCCTCGTATGTGACTTCAAGCTTGTCCCATACATCCTTGGCACTCTCACAAGAAGACATATTCTCATAGATGGTTGGGCCAAATGCACAAAAGAGCATGTGCAAGGCTTTGCAATTTAGCTCCATCTTCTTGCGATCGTCGGCACTCCATTCCGATTTGCTTCCTTGAGGCACGAACGGACCATCTTCAACTATGTCTCATAGCTTGTAATCACTTGACTTCAAGAAGAATTTCATCTTTGTCTTCCAATGGGCATAGTGATTTCCGTCGAAGAAAGGCGGTTTGTCGATTGATTGTGCCATTGAGCCGGTTGGTGAAATGTTGATCGAGCTTGTCGGATCTTCTCAATAGGATGTGAATCCCCTTCGATTGATCCAAGCTCTGATACCAATTGTTGAGATTTTAGGGGCTCGATTCGATCAACCGTTCTTGCTCGCCAAGTGTGGAGAAGTTGGATAATTGGGTGTTTTAGTGGGAGGTGAAAATTAGGCAATTTGACACAAGGATTTATAGTGGTTCAACCTTCTAACCAAGGTCTACATTCACTACCTTAGCTCCCCACTAAGGATTTCCAACAAATTCACTAAGAATTTCGTCCCCTTTTCTCGGATTAGGAGGAAACCGTTACAACCCTCAAAGCTTTCTACCCAAAGCTTGAAGGAACACTCTCTTTACAAAGAAAGACTTAGCAAACTAGAAATCCCTCTAAAAGGTGTTTGTTTGCAATTCTAAGCTCTCACCCAAAACCTAAACACTTGAGCAAATTTAACAATGTAAGCTCACAAGTGTTGTCTAAGCAAGAAACGAATAATTAAAGCTCTAGACAAATTTTGACATCATAATGTTGTAACAATTGAAGCATTAACCATTACAAGATGCTTGGAGGTCCCTTTTATACTCCTAATTGAGTTTGTAGCCGTTACTAGCCGTTGGGGATGATTTGGAGCCGTTGAGGACATTATTTCCTTCATAAATGCTATTCTGCAGCTATCCGTACCGATACGCGTGGAACCGTATCGGTACGACCTTCATGAGAAACTAGCCGTTGGGCTCTTGTCAGCCTGGGCGTATCGATACGCTTGAGGGCGTATCGGTACGGGTTCACATTTAAATGGCCGTTGGGAAATAGCCGTTGGGGTTGGTTGAAAGGGGATCAGTACGCTTACTAGGCGTATCGAAACGATCTCGATCCGTATCGAAACGGCCAAGCCGGTTTTGATACGGGTTTTGACAGTGACCAAACTGAGGCAAAAAGGTATCGGTACGGGTACAACCGTATCGATACAGGTACTTTGAAAACACAAGTTTGGCTATTAAAAACATGAAAAATCTTGCCAAAAACCTCTTAAAATACCTCAAACATAATTCCAAGTTGTTTGGACTTTAAAACAAGTTTTAAATTCTTTTCAAATTAGTCCAAAACATTTTTCAATTATTATATCAAAACACTAGTTCTACACCCTTTAACTTTAAAAATTTGAATAAGAGATCAAAAATTGAAAAGTAGGTAAACACTGATAACCCAAAAATATACAACATTGTGCTGGGGACTATATCCTAGAAATGTACATGGTTGAGACCTGAAATCCAGCTTATGAGCATTGTAAGGTCTAAGGTGAGGAAAGCACCTACAACTAAATACCCTAAACAAGTCATACCGAGGTTTCTTCCCCAAAAAGCTTCTTAAATGGAGAAATGCCTCTAACACACGTGTGGGTGGTGTGTTGATAATAAACACAGCAGAAGTGACAGCTTGTGACCAGAACCTTAAAGGGAGAGAAGCTTGAGCAAGCAATGTCAAGGCTAGTTTAACCACATGCATGTGCTTTCTCTCAACCACCCCGTTTTGTTGAGAGGTGTGTGGGCATATTATTCGGTGTTGAATCCCTTCTTTAACTAAGAGAGGTACCAAACTTCTATACTCTCCCCCCAATCACACTGGAGCTCCTTTATTTGAGCACCAAACTATGTAGACACCAACTTCTGAAACTGTTGAAAAGTTGTAACAGCTTGACTCTTGCTCTTCAACAAATACACCCAATAATGCCTTGTGCATGCATCAATAAAAGCAACATAATAAAGGAAACCACCAGAGGCCACATGTGCTGGCCCCATAGACCAGTAAAGACAAGTTGAAAAGGAACATTGTAACAAGAATCAGAACTAATAAAAGGTAATCTGTGACTTTTGCCCATTTGGCAAGCAACACAAACATTTTTATTAATATTTTCAAAAAGAACAATATCATATTCCCTACACACTTTCAACAAGGTATCATGTGCAGGGTGACCTAATCTTCTATGCCACAACTCATAGGTATTATTTAGAACATTTATGTAAACACCATCATTTTTTATTTTGACTAGATGATTTATCAACAACATAATCAAATTGATAGAGACCTCCAACCTCCTTTCCTTCAAGTAACACAGCTTCAGTGTCCTCATCTTTCACCAGACAATTGCAAGCATGAAATTCAAGGAATACATGATTGTCTCTAGCAAGCTTAGACACAGAAATTAGGTTTTTAGTGATATAAGGTACATGCATTAAATCATTTAACACTAGGGATTTAGAAGCATGGCCAACATTTAAAACAGACTGACCTATCCTAACAATATGTAAATTTGCACCATCACCAACTATAATCTTACCAGGACCAGTGTACTCAGCTCCTCTTGGCACTTTCATCCCTTCAGGTGTGACATGATGTGTCGCCCCTGAGTCCAAGTACCACTGACCATTTGCTCCACCAGTCTGGCCTTGGCCATCAGACCCATACGTCCTGCACATGTACACACAAAGCCTGAATTATTAGTATCAATATCGCACATGTTCACTGTGTCATCACCATCTCGAGGTGTATTCTTCCGGTTACTGTTCACTCCTTGAAACGACTGATCAAAGTGATGCCATCAAGCATCAGCAAGATGACCAATCTTGCCACACACTTGACACTGTGGCTTGGTCCTGCCTCGACCCCTTCCAATACTCGAATATTGTCTGTAAGGTGGATGATTATAAGTTTTCTGAGTTAACACTTGTTCTCCAGCACTGGATTTGAAAGTCTCAGTAGATCCCTACGCAACACTGATACTTGGAGAAAAATTATCAGCATGATCAAAAGCCTTTTGTTGAACCTCAACATCTACCAGCACAGAAACGAATCTATCAAGATTAAACAGATCATGACTTGTAGTGATCACAACAACAAACGGCTTGTACTCTACTGGTAAACCATTAAAAATTGTTGTTATTTTCTCAATCTTAGAAATAGGATTACCACATGCAGCAAGAGAGTCACATACCTCCTTAACCTGAGAAATATATGTTCGCATATCCAAATCACATTTTTTGAGAGACTTCAGCCTATAGTGCAGACTCATTATTGTTGTGGTCGATTGACTGGCAAAGAATTTCATAACCGTCGTCCAAACATTTGACGTCGTCTCTGCTCCGACAAACTGTGACAGGAGATGATAACTGATTGTTGATAAGAGCCACGACGCTAACGCACTATCTTGAGCAATGAACAACTCATATTCTTTGTTCTCCACCATCGCACCGCTTTCATCTCGAATCGTCTCAGGAGGAGCTTTGACCTTTCCGAGCAACAACTTCTCCAAGCGATGGCTTCGAACAACTAACAAGATTTGCTGCTTCCAGAGGATAAAATTGAGATTATCGAGCACAATATTCACTCATTTGTTAGTGAACAACTTCATCTTCTTGGAGGAGAAAACTGCATCTGTCGAGTCTGCCTCATGATCGGATTGTTGACTCATTTCGCCGCCTATGAGTTCCGATCAGATGTCACCGTCAAACATGAAGCTCTGATACCAAGATGAATTGAAGATAATCAAAAACGAAAAACAACGGTGATCTCATGAAAGGTTGAAGAAGGGAGTAGGAGAGAATTTAGGAATTAGGGATTTTGTTCTCTGAAAGAAATCTATATTAAATTGAATTAACGAATTACAAAGCCCAACCATTACATTTTATAGAGCCATGGGTTAACGGCCAAACAACCCTTAACAGACTTAACAAGCCTAACAACTTCTCTAACAAAATAACTCCTCAAGAAACTAATTAGAAGTTATTCTGCTAACACTCTTAACTACATATTTCATTTAACAAATTCAAATTCAAGGAAATGAAAAAAAATAGTACCCAAAAGCAAAACAAATCACAAAACGAAACACACTCAGATCTTCCTTTTGAAAGGGGAGTCTAAAAAGTGGAAAAGATCGAAGATCTGATGAAAAAAATAAGTTTTAAACAAATGGAAGATAAAAATGAAAGAAATACCTAAAAGTGAAGAAGTAGAGAAAAATATAATTGAAGTAGTTGAGAAAATCAAGAGATTTACAGACAATATATGAGGAAAACAAAGATCAAACATAAACGCCGGTGAATGGGTGCTAACGCCGGTGAGGTATTGTCAATGAGGGTGGGAGAAGTTTAGGGTTTGGGATGTTTGGGTTTTATTTTTGTATTTAATAATAAATAAAATATATTTTATTTTTATTTTAAATATTTTTATATTTAATTATAATAATATATGCCAAGTCATACCAAAATATTAATAAAATAATTCAAAATGGTCAGAATAGGTCAGAAATTAAAGTTTAGTGAGTAAATTGATCATTTTGAAAGTCAGTGGCTAAAATAGGTCTGAGAGCAAAGTTGAGTGATGATTCAAGTATTTTACCCTTTATTGATTTCTAAAAGATTGTCATTAGGCTAATTCAATTTATAGGGTAAATATCACCATTGTATGTCATTAAATTATTTATGTTTTTCTGTTTGAATCACCAAATTATTATTTTGTGCAAAATCGTCACTGATGTTGGATTTTTTTCTTAATTTGGTAACTAATGTTATATTTCCCCTATTTTGGTCATCAGTTTATTGCTTTTTTCTATTTTGATCATTGAATTATTCTCGATTTCTTGTTTTTTCGTGAATTTTTAACGGTGAGTAACCAAAATAGGAAAATGTCGTAATATTAGTGACTATTTTGTCAAAAATAATAGTTTGGTGACCAAAATAAGAAAGAATAATAGTTTAAGGATCAATGGTGATGTTTTCCCATTTTTTAGTTTAACCACCTATTTACAACAAATGATTGGTTAATCTGTATGGGATAGTACACAAATTTATTATGATAGCATTTCTCTCAATTCAATTGCTTCATTTATAACATTAGAATTCGAAATAAAAAAAAAGTTAATTAAATAATTAAGTTACATGAACTCTTTTAAAGAAATAAAAAGGTTAAATTAAATAAATATTTTTCAAAATGAAAATAATTGACAAAAAGAGTGCCCAAGAAATTTATTAACCGAATAAAATAGTTGCAAACACACAAACAATACCAATAACTAGGGATGACAAGCGTGTATAGTTTTACAGATTTCGCACCGCATCCACTACAGTTGAGGTACAAATGGGTATGAGTTTAGTGGGTAGTGGGCGGGTGTGGATGTAAAAAGTCATACCCGTCGTGGCGGGTGGGTAGATGATGGGTTTGAGACCTTACTCGCACGGTATTCGCCCGCCCCACACCCGCCCGCCACTAACTACCCACCACATGAACTTTGGACCATTTATGTTTGTGGATTTCCATTATTGCTTTTATTATGGTATTTTATGTACTAAGGTCTTGGTTTGTTTTAAAATCTATGTTAATCCTTAAGTTTGTAGACTTTGAATTCAATTAGTTTAGTTTGGAAAATAGGTTGGTTTATGATCAAGATTGAATTAATCAGGTTGTAAAGTAGAATTTATGCTGGTGTAAATATGCTTTAGTTAAATTAGCTATAGTTAGTTAGTTTGTTAGTTGTAGTTAAATTGGTGTAAATGTATTATATATATGCACTTGATCAATCAATAAAGTATGTGAAGTTTTACTCTTCTTTACAAAAGTCTATGATTTGTTTTTACATAATTCGATATTAGTGGTTGCTTGTTAGGCGGGTACGAACGGGCATAGACGGGCACGAATTGGGTGGTGAGTATCCAGTTAGGTAGTGGGTGTGGGGATGAATTTAAAAATTACTCGTATGGACGGGTGTAAATTTAAAAATTGTATCCGCCGTGAGTAATAGGTAGGTGGTGGATATGAAAATTTTAGGTAGGTACGAGTATGGGGAGGAGGTATCTATACCCGCCCCTCCCGTTTGCCATCCCTACCAATAACCAACGCACTAAAGTTCAAGGACATGAAAATAGTGCATGCTTCCTTTATAGCCAGAATTTCCACCCAAGTAGGATCTACAAGACCAATCGCTTCGGAAAATTGAACCAGCGTATTACCAGATTCATTTCTTAAAATTCCACCTATCACTGCATCACCAAAACTACCCGATATGATACCATCAACCATTAAATTTAGGGGAAATCACGAGTCAATGACACATCCCTGTCCCAACGATCGAACCAAAAATCATTGAGATTATCATCTTTCAAAATCGGACTTAAATTATTTGTAAAAACATCATTCTCGCATGCTATAGGCTTCATTATACCTTTCCACAACCACGACATATGTCGACATTTACGCATAGAGGGGAGGAGCGTTGCCAGATTGTTTTCGTACTTAGCATTTATAACTTTCCCCTATAAGCTCCCCTGCTCACACCTATACCTCCATGCCCAATTATTCAAGAGAGCTCTGTTTTTTTACTTTAAGATTAAAAATACTGAGACCACCAACATTATACCTCTGCTCTCGTCCTTGACCGTCCGGTCTGCCCCGCTGCTTCTCCTCCTCCATCACTCGTCAATAATTTCAACATTCTTGGGACGGTCGGATTCGAGTCCTCTTCCAACACACTAACCATTAGCGGAGACACATGACCATTTGTAAAAAAATTAGAAAATATATAATTGACATTGAATATGTTACTACCGGTAATTGCCTCTCTTTCTTTTTTATTCTATATTGAAAATCTAATCTCGCAACCCCTAAAATTTTAATTTTTCATATAGTTTTATTATATATAAAAGTTTGCATCCCTAACATAAAATTTTGCGTCCGTCCCGTGAGGATGATTTTGAAATGTATTTGAATGTTATATGTGGTCTGGGAGTTCCTTATCACATACAATTAGATACCATTTTTTCAAATTTTAGTATAAAAAGCTCTTGCGTGAGTAATTAGTGAAGAGTTGCATTGTTTCAGGGCGGGCATATCATATTTTTTAAAGCCCGAGTTTTCTAGTTTATTGTTTGTTCTCTTTGGACGTGGGAGCCCTAATCTGCATGATGGAGGGCAACACTATACTCAAGATGATCGTCGTCTGTTTGACGCTGGCATGGAATTCATGGCAGGCCCTGGCCAAAGTAATAAGGGCACCCGCCCAGGAACTACTGTTTAGGGAAGTTATATGTTTTTTTTAATTATATTTGTTATCAAATGTAGTGAATGTAATAACCAATATC
Source organism: Hibiscus tridactylites (assembly GCA_958450335.1). Taxonomy (NCBI): domain Eukaryota; kingdom Viridiplantae; phylum Streptophyta; class Magnoliopsida; order Malvales; family Malvaceae; genus Hibiscus; species Hibiscus tridactylites. The sequence goes on from OY288265.1 coordinate 11,876,429, forward strand.
AAACTGAAATCCTTTTCGGGAATCATTAAGAAGAACCATGATAATTGAGCGAGATTATGTTGGTAATGTGTTGTGAATAAAGTAAAGAGCAAGAACAAAAGAGATGGACAATAACAAGATGAAAAACAAAGAGAAAGACTTGTATTATATTTTCAAAATAGGGTTGTGTACAATATTTTCTCCAAATTCTATATTTATAGGCATAAGATGAAAAACCCAATTCCAATAAGTATTAAACTCTAATAACAAAGTACATTAAAGTATCATTTAATCATTAATCATTTTATAGTGTGTTTTCCCCTAACAAATTCATATAGGACGAGCCAACTCCTTACATCACTATAGCTATGAAAAATAGCTTGTATTCCATACCACTGTAATCTTTCTTTCATCAATTAAAGATAATAAATCTAGGAAATGTGCACCCTGATCAAACCATATAAATGAAGCTTTTACAACATAAACAAGCAACATATTGACTCAAAGCCTGTGCAAGTTCAAGTTGAACATAAGACATGCATATATATTCAAAGTTTCCGAAGATATGATCATCGAAAAAGGGAAGTTTCAGATCATATTCAATTATTTTACTACCATTCAGATCAAATCCGTCAAGAGTTAATCGTTAGTGACTTGATTGAAATTATTTCAATAGTTTAGTGACCTAATTGATAAAAATCATAGTTCAATCGTAAAAGAATCGGACCAATAGTTTGATGGTCTTGTGGCTAGTTTACCCCCCAAAAAAAAACTACCCAAACTTTTTAAGCACCTATGTTAACCACAATCGTTATAATTTTCTTTAGTTTTATTATATTTTTCACCAAATGTGTCATTTCTAATGTGTATATATACGTACTAGTTTTATGTGAACACAAATGTTTAATATAAAAAATATATTTATAAAATCATCTCAATAAATAAGTATTGGTGAAATGATAAATGAATTTTATATCAATCTATCATTCTATGTTTGATTTTCCAGAAAAAAAAATTAATTATGTTATTTAAATATTATATAGAAATATAAAAAATATATATAATAAAATAAGGGTAAATTATATATTTGGTATTACACCTATTTCCGTGTTTCTAATTTGATCATCTAATTAATTTTTTTACAAAATCACATTGACGTGGTTTTTTTATTATTTTTAATTTTCACGCAATTTTTTTCTCCTCCTAATTAGTATACCATATATTAATTTTTAATATTTTTATCCAACCAATCAAGTGGTGATTTTGAACATTATCGGAAAAAAAACTACTACCACTTGAGAAAGGACTCAAACTTGGGGATCCAACACTTAGCCAGTGAACTAGGCATGAAACTTATTTTAATTTTATTTTAACGACGGGTACAAATTTATTCTAAGATTGATTACCTTCTAAAATAATGATATTCTAGTAATTTATTAATTAAATAAGTATCAAAATGGCTTAAAATCAACTCAACCAGCCGTATATATAATGAAACATAAACGACCTTATAATACTTGTTTAGAATCTAATAGTAGTGACAGTAGGAGTAGCAACAGTAGGCTTAAGAGGGTAAAAAGCCCTTAAATTTAAAAAAAAAAACCATTTAAATTTGTGGCAACTTCAATCATTGCGACACTGCTTCCACGTTCACTGAAAACCAACAATGCTGCTTTCACAGCTGCTTCAACCTCCACCATTTCATCATCATTATTTGCAGTTCTTCTTTCTAGGACAGCCAATGCACGTTCTCTGTTAAGTTTTTGCATGTGCTCTTCAAGTTCCTCTATAAAGCTGAGTAGAAAACCATAGTAAAAGGTAAGCATCAGTATACAAACAGGTATACCTGCATGCATGCGTAAAAAGGAAGCCTCTATAAAGATGTAATTTTTATTATTACATCTTTAAATTATCCTTATAACAATTTTATTTATAATAAATAGGTAATACAAAGAATTAATATCCAGATAGTGATTGAGATGGATATGAATTGAATTCAATCAAAATTGATTTTTTTTTTCAGTTTCAGTTTATGTATTGCTACTTTTTTTTGTAGTTATTATTTTTTTTCAAATAGGGACTTTCATTACTAGAAAAAGGCAAGTACAGACTCGATAGAAGCAAACTGGTTCCCACCTGAACCCAGCTTACACACCCACCGGTCAGGTAAAGCACCAAACAAACACAAATGACACAACTTCAAAAGAGAACAGACAAACAAAGGGGGCCATAACAGGCCACGTCCAAACCACCTTGCGCAGCAAAGGGAACACAGGCCGACACCATCCACATCAGTGATGATCTTGCGGCAATCCAAAAGGAGCTCGAGAGACTTACTTCGAAATCAAAACGAATCTTCTATCGAGTAAGGACGAAAGGCACCACCATTCCTTCGCCGGAGAGCTCTGTCCAGAGACATGCTTCCGTTCCATAGGTCATGGTCCTTATCACGGCAATTGCAACGGTGATAATCATCCAAACACCAAAAAGAAGACCAGGGCATTCGTTGCTCTCCATGAACCCCAACCAAACACACGATCCTAGTAGAAATAAAACTAGAAACAGACCTAAGAAAACTACTACAACCCCTAAACAAACAACCCATGCTGTGTGGAGGTAAACAAAAGAACTGGCACCCAAGCCCCCCCATGATCTTGGTGCCCAAACCATCGGGACTCATGGAGTGATCGGATAACCCTCTCCGAAGTTATCCGAATCATAAACCCATGCTTTTGTTGCGCTTGAGCTTGAAACGTTCTCTTCCCCGTCACTAATAAAAATTTCTTCATTCAGGATAAACTCGTCGTTAACACACATAGATGGGGTGGTCGTGATTTTTTTCCCAAAGGATCTTCCCCTAATTGAACAAGTCCAGCTTCATCAACCATAATACTCGTGTTCTCCATTTGGAACTTGCGTCTAGCAGCCTTGCGGATAAGAGTCAGTCGCTTCGCTCCGAAAGTCTTTCCTTTCTTCTTCCTTTCAATCTCGTGGATGATGTTTGATTTTGAAAACAGTGACTGGGGGAAGAGAGTTGCGCGAAGAACCTCCTCATCCGCTGCGAAACCCTTTTCTAGAATGCACCAATTACCGGGTGCAACTTGAACGATCTTGTCAGATATTTTTTCCCACAGATTCTTCCGATGGATTTTGGTTATGTATTCCCCCCCCCCATCTTCTTCTCGTTTCCTTTTATTGGACTTAGAAACAACCATTCTGTCCAGACCTTCGGCTAATAGGCTTCCCCAAGGAGACTGGCTCTCACCCTCTCCGTTGAAGTGGTTGCCGAGGGTAGATCCTCCTTCCATGATTGGACGGGGAGAGGCGAGGACTTCCTCTTTGGGGCCCTCATCATTACTAACCAGTAGGTTCAGAAGCTTCAGCCCAGGGATAGGAGAGCTCGAGGCTAAGTTATTGGCTGGAGAGAATGTCGTACTGGGTAGCTGGCTAAGGCAATCTGACCTTGGAGAGTGGTCCCGCAGGGGATCTGATTGCATGCATGCCCCTGCCTCTTTGGAGTAGAAGCCAGGTTGTATGGTTTCTTTTTCGGAGAAACCCAAGTTGACTTTCTGACTTGGTGAGGTGACAAGAGCAGCAGACAAAAGATTTGAATCTTCGAGGGGTCCTAGTTAAGTCTTGTCTTTTGGGGAATACGCGTTTTTGTCTTTTCTGCATGTAGAGTCCCTGCACGTCCATTCTTTCTCCTTCCCCATCGATAGGTTGGCCAGAAATATACACTGGATCGTTTTACGTGGCTTACCGCCGTAGGAAGCGCGGAGCCACAGCCCAAATCTGTCGGCAAGTTTAAACAGCGTCGTGTCGTTGAGACAGTCCTTCGTATTTAAAAGCCACTTCGAGTGGCTTGTCTTTCTTTCGATTCAGAACGAACCCTGACTTCAAGGGATCCTCCACTCTTATAGCTACCCTAACCGCCACTGTTCCATAGCGGTGGGAATCGCTTTCATCGTCCAAAGAGGAGCCATAGTAGATCGGAAAAAGCTTACCGATTCTTCTGACGTTTTCCGGCGTAATCAAGCCTATCGGAAGGTTATGCACTTGGACCCAAAACTCTTCCAGAGAAAAATCAATCTCCTCTAGAGCTTTTTCCGGTTGCCACTCCTTCAAAATAAGGAGAGAATCTTGGATCGACCAAGGCTTGGTTCCAAAGATTCAGAGTCTTTCTTCGTTTGAAGGGAACAGAAAGAGAAAGAAATTTTTGCCAAGGTCGTGACACTCGACTGAGTCACTCTTCCATGCTTTTCTGATAATGGCAGTGAGCGCTAACGGTTTTATGGTTGTTGTTGTCAGGAGCTTTCCGATAAGAGCCTAAGTCTTTAGAGTAGAGTTTACCTCCCCATCCTCATTTAATTCAAGTTCATCAATGAACTCTTGGATTAAAAAGTTGAGGTTTATTGGGTTGTTGGGGTACCCGTTGTTAACTATTCCTAGGCTAAGAGTAGCGTTAGTTTGCATGGTTGCAGGTAGAAGTAAAAAGGAAAAAAATTGGAGTTAAGAGGGTAGAGTTTGACCAGGGAGAAAGCCCCAGGGGCTGAAGTCGGTTGAAAAAAAGGGGGTGGGGATGAAAAGGTAGCAACAGACCAAGAACAAAGAAACGAAATAGTGAGAAACCAAGTTGAAAAAGAAACCAAACACCTTACCAAAGATAACACATCTTGCTGGTTCTATAGGGAAGAAAACACCGGCAAAGGAGACTTTGAGAAAAGAGAGCTTTTCCAACTTTTAAGAATCCCACGGTTAAGTTGTTCGAGCTGCTATTCTATCTTACAACTACAATAATTCATTTTTTTGATGTCACTTTCTTACTAATGGTAGAAAGGGAAGGTTTGTTTTTTGTAGTTATTATTGTTGTTTTCATTAGAGTGATTATTAAATACTTAATCACCTATAATTTATAAAAATAAAATTTTAAATTTTAAGATAAGCACACTCCAAAGGAGACAGAGAGATCGAAACAGATATTCACTTAAGGAGTAAATTGGCAAAACAGAAAAACAGGGTATAGACTCAGATAAAGGCGTACCTGCAAAAATTCACATATAACAGAAAAAAAATCACGAAGCTTTTGCATAAAGATGAACTTCTCACCAGCAGCAACAGAAACAAAATTCACCAGCGGTCGTCAATCAGATTTAAATTAAATTTTTCCTATTAACTGCCACGTGACACTTTCGTCACCCTTCCGTTAACTTTTTAACGGCGGTGGTAAAAAAAAGTTAATTTTATAAATTTGGTGGTTTAATTGAAGAGTTCGATAGTTCGGTGGTCAAAATAGGTATCCACAATTAGTTCGGTGGTCACTAGTGTAGTTTACCCATCTATTTATTAGTGGATAAAGCACAATATCCAAATTCATCCATTACCACAAACCTGTCATGCATTCTTACCAACTTTGCAAACAAAAGCTAGCACTTCTCATAAACGTTCAATACGAAGTGTGAATTTTGACCACTAAAACTCATCTCATAACCTTTGAGGAAACGTATAACTTGAGCAAAATATATCCCTACAGAATAAAGAACATAATTTAGGCAAGTTGATAGGAACAAGTACCTCAACAAGTATGTTTATAACTAAATTAACTAATAAAGTTTAGAACAATGACACTAATAACCACCAAAATAGCTGATATTAACAATACAACCCTTGACTTGAGATGTCATCCTGCATATGAACTTTACTCTTGTAATTAGTAGCAAAATAGTAATGTCACATTCATTACACATGTTGCCGTTTAAAGTTAAAATCTGAACCTTGATGAGTATAATTAATCTGTTAAGTAATTATGTGGTTGTAGAAAACCCATCAAGAAATTGATGCAATAGCTTAGGGTGGAGTTCTTCCATTCAAACCTCATTTTACACATCTCATTATCAACCAAATCCCATATGGTTTCAAGGAAATAATAAATACTCCTTAAAAGAAGCTGTCAGTCATAAGCAGAGGAAGGCTCTATGTCAACACCACAACACTACCTAGGCAGAAAATTGTTTGGAACTCAAGTATACTACTATAAAAAATACATTTACTAATTGTGATATCGCTAACAAACATGGCATCATCGACTGTTAAGAAAATATCCACAACCAATCGGTTAGCAAAACTCATTTAAATCACAAATAGTATCAGACATCCAGAAACACCTTTGATGCAAACCTATTGTAGTAAATCAGAGTAATTCTCTTATTTCTTTAGAAAGATCTGTTACATATTTAGATACAAGCTATATCTCTATCTTAGAAAACTCTAAGTTAGGAAAGAGACTAATTCTAAGAAAAGGTATAATCTCTTAAAGTAAGGGATTGTAAATACAAGAAATATTTTCGTAATCCTTAATTTACTCTACACGTATATTCTTACATAACTAACACTCCCCTCAAACTGTGTATATGTTGTATATACCCAGTTTGGATGTAAACTCATAAAAAATAACTCTGGAAAGTGCTTTAGTAAAGATGTCAGCTATTTGGCTCATGGTAGGAATATAATTTAGCTGTGCAATACCACCATTCACTTTCTCTTAGATAAAGTGCATATCTATTTCAATGTGTTTGGTTCTGTCATGTTGCACTGAATTCTTAGCAATACTCATTGCTAACTGGCTGTCACTATACACCTCAATCTCAGTCTTTTCATCCAACTCCAGCTCTTTGAGAAGCCTCTTTATCCACATTTCTTCACATATTCCAAGAGCTAATGTTCTAAATTCTGCCTCAGCATTGCTCCTTGACACCACAGCCTGTTTTTTGCTTCTCCAAGTAACCAAGTTGCCCCAAATATAAGTACAATATCCACTAACTGACCTTCTATCAGTGAGCTCTCCTGCCCAGCTTGAATCTGTGTATACCTTCACTATTCTGTCTGAATTTTTCTTAAAAATTAGCCCAGCACCAGGTGTGAATTTTAGGTACCTCAGAATTCTGTTAATAGCCTCCAAATGTTCTTCTCGAGGATCACTCATGTGTTGTCTTATAACACTCACTGAGTATGCAATGTATGGACTCGTTAGAGAAAGATAAATCAGTTTTTCAACTAACCTTTGATAGAGTTCTTTGTCAACTGGATTACCAGCTTCTTCTTTGTTGAACTTCAACACTGGGTCCATGGGTGTCTCGGCTGGCTTGCACCCAAACATCCCAGTTTTTATAAGAAAATCTAGGATGTACTTCCTTCGGTTGATGACTAAACCTTCACTTGACCTTCCTACTTCCATATCCAGAAAGTGCTTTAGACTCCTCAAGTCTTTTGTTTTAAACTCACGGGCAAGAAAAATCTTGAAATTCTCAATTTCTTTACTACTATCCCCTGTAATAATTATGCCTTCAACATACACAATTAATAAGGTCATTTTACCAGTTGTTGCAACCTTTCTGAACAGGGTGTGATCAGCCTGATTTTGTTTGAATTCATTCTTTACCATAGCCTTTGCAAACCTCTTGAACCAGGCTCTTGGAAATTGCTTAAGTCCATACAGTGATTTGTTGAGTTTGCACACTGTATTTCTAGTTGTTTTACCTTCTAGACCAGGTGGTATTTGCATATATACTTCCTCCTCGAGCCTCCCATTGAGAAAGGCATTTTTGATGTCTAGTTGGTGTAATTTTGAGTCCATGTTCACAGCTATGGACATCAAGACTCTAATGGTATTCAATTTAGCCACTGGTGCAAAGGTTTCTTGATAATCCACCCCATAGGATTGTGTAAAACCTTTAGCCATCAGCCTTGCCTTATACCTTTCAATGCTCCCATCTGAGTTGTACTTGATGGTGAACACCCACTTGCATCCAACAGCTCTCTTTCCATCTGGTAGATCTGTCAAACATCATGTCTCATTTTTCTCAAGTGCCCTTACTTCTTCTTCTACAACTTTCTTCCATTTGGGATTCTTTAAGGCCTCCTCCACGGTTTTAGGAATCTGCACACCGTCTAGGCTGGCTGTAAAGGCCTTAAAAGTGGGCTGAAGTCTATCATAGGCAATAAATTTGTTAATTGGGTGCATAGTACATTTTCGTACTCCCTTTCTAATAGCAATAGGAAAGTCACCAAGGTCACTAGAATCTTGAGGAGTAATGTTACCTTCAAACTCAACAGTAGCAGGATTTAAGCCCGGTTCAACAATAACAGAACTTGAGTCTGGTTCTTGACAAGTGCTAGGCTGGTTATTTACTTCATTAGGGGCTCTTCTTCTCCTGGTATACACCTTAATTTGGTTGTCTGTCGATTGTAGATGCATAGAAGTAGGGAAAATTTGTGCTACAGCCCTATATGCTGGAAGAGGTGTTGTACAAAGAATTGGTGATTTGTTGGTCTGAGGAGAGTACATTTCTATTGGCATGGTGTTTTCTTTTCTGGTGGTTTTAGGATGGGATATGAGAAGAATGTCTGGTAGAGGAGCAATAATGGAAGGTGTAAAAACAAAGGGCTGAAATTCCTCATTTTTCCCCCTGAAGTTCAGTCCCTGCAAAATATGGGTTGTCCTCAAAGAAAGTAATATCGAAAGAGACATGGGTCTTTTTAGAAATAGGAGAGAAACTTGAATGTTGAATTATCTTAGAGTGTAAATATGAATACTTGTATAAAATTTTACCCAAAATGAAATTATACAATGAAAGATGAGAAACTTGAATGTTGAATTATCTTTTTTGCTAAAATATTAAACATAAAATAATATATGGAAAACATTTGACGAGAATGAGACAATTAAGAAATATGAATGGTTTTGACGCGTCACTGATTTAGGAATAATAAATTGAATATGGTTTGAACTTTGAATATCTAATGTCTAGAAGCATAAAGTTTGTCAACCTTAGATATCTTTTAATACATGCTACAAAACCATATTGAATTTGTGTTTTTTAGAACTCAACAAGTGTTTAAGTGAAAAATCGTTTGATTTTCATATTAAGAAACACGAATTCAATTAGAACGTTTGCAAATTATGTGTATTATCAAAAGATTAAGAATATATATAAACATATATTACCATGTAATCACCTTTAAACTATTAAACTATTTATATTTTTAATTACATAAATAAAATATTTGAGTTGGATAGGTTTTATTAAATTTAAACTTCAGATTACATTCACTAATTAAACAAGATTAGTTTAAGAGTTATCAACTTATTATTCTATGTATTAGTGTATTACTAACCATCACTTAATAGGGTTTGCGCCGCCCAACCCATTTTCTCCAAATAGAAAATCAAAACAAAGATTACATTTACTGATTTTAATGTTGATTATAGACCGTCGATTTTTTTATTATACTATATATATATTTTTTATTTTTTTAGTTTTTAATAAGAATAATTCTGCCTGACACATTTTTCTTTGAATTTGTGGCACATTTATCTCTATCTTTTGGCACATTTATTTTTCTCTTTTTCGGTCATTTGGTCGTTTTTTTATTTTATGTTTTTTAGGGTTGGGCTTGACGCCGCCGCTGCTAATCAAGGTTTTGCTTATTTGTCATTTGTTCGTATCTATATTTCGTTCGAGTCTTTTGGTTGAGTTTTTAACATTTTCCACGTATGGTCCTTGTATGCTCTAAAAGTGACTAGTTTCTTGTGTCAATGTTATATGAAAATGTCCAAAATATGTATTTAGTTTACATAATAATTATAAACACTTATTGTAATTTTTAGCTTCTATTAAAAAATTATTATTTTATATACTGATAAGGGAAAAAAACATTATACAAATATGTCTAATTTTTTAAAGCTTTGTTAGGTAGGGTAGAAAGGAATTGAAAAGATATAAAATTTAAAGGGTAGGAAAATGGAAATATAGAGAATTAATTTTTTATTTTTATTGTTGTGTTCGATAGGAAGGATGAAAAGTCGAAAGAAAGTAACTTTCTTTCCATTCATTGCTTGATAAGTTAAAAAACGAGAAAAGTAAATTAAACTAAAAAAAAACTACTCCATATTTTTAACTAATTTACATTTCTCTTTATTTTCATAGATAAGATTAAAAAATACACCGATGACAAAAAATAGAAAATCACTTAATTGAGTGACCCAAAAATGAATTTTTTATAATTGGATGGCCAAAAAAGAGATTTATCTATAGTTGAATGACCACAAGTATATTCCCCAGCGTAGCGGGGTAATTACTAGTTTTACAAACCCACGTGGCAGGCATTCAAATTCTGATAATATTCAATGTGGAGAAGAAAAGCTTATTCCAAAAAGGAGGAGAAAGAAAGTTTTTTTTATTCATTTTTAATCCAGAATAAAGAAAAATGCCGTGTTTTTGAATTTCTTGTAATCCCTATGAATGGCGTCTCTGAAAAATTCCTAATTGCAAACCTCTACGTTTTCTCCTTCAAAGGAACCAAACCAACGTATCCATCCTCCACCAGCCCGCCTGACCGCCCTTCTGCCGGCCGAGGAGCTCGTCTCGGCTGTCGCTTCTCCTCCTCCGGCGTCTTTTGTGATCGAACTGGTTAAAAGTTAACATTAAAACACGAAGAGAGGTGATTTTTCCTTAATTTTCTGTTCCTTTCTCTTTTTACATTTGATTCTGATGAAAGGAGAGAAAAAAAGTTGTACGTGCGAAGGAATTGGTTAGCTGAATTTAAAATCCTTGTTAAGCTACGTAGATCTTTTCGTGGATTATTGAGTTAGGTTTTCCCGCTTCTTATCCAAAATTAAATTGAAGTTCGTTTCGGGAAACGTTATAAATTTTAGCTGGACATGCTGCTGTTTATGACTTTTATAATATTTACTTGGCTTTTAATGGGTTTCGTTCCTTCATCCCTAATTAATTCTGAAGTCATGCTTTCTTCTTTTATCTCTTTCATGCTGATTATGTACTCATTTAATTTAATTTAATTTTTTTTTGCTTTAATTGTCTGTGCGGTTTGATGTTTTATGTTCGTGTTGCTAAGTGCTTCTGCTTTTTCGGTTCAGATGTCAAACTCGTCTAAGGAACGAGAGAAACATGACATTGAGTCTGGGCATCATCCGAGGGAGGATAGTGAATATGATAGGCTGGTTGTTTCTAATGAACCGAATGCAGATGGAATGGACATCTTACAACCTCGATCGCCCCTGAGGTGTACAACTTTCAGCTGGTGGATCAAAACCTTTGTGTACTGCATTTTTGCAATTATATTGCTTCTTGTTTTCTTGAAATGGGGAGCACCATTTCTTTTCGAGAAGGTACTGCTGATTACCCGTAGCTTTTTTCTCTTTCTCCCCCACTACGTCTTCTATCTCTTAATTTTTTGCATATGACACGAGTGGCGTTCATTGTTTTTGTGTGTGCAATTTGTTTCCTTGAGCTTTGCATGCTGTTTAAGATTGCATCCTTCAAGTGTAATCACCATGTGATAACTGAAATTTTAGCATTTGATGAATTTTCAATTTAACTGTAGGTTCTAATCCCGATTATGCAATGGGAAGCAACTGCCTTTGGTCGCCCTGTTCTTGCTGTTGTGCTTGTTACTTCTCTTGCCCTGTTTCCTGTGTTCTTAATACCTTCCGGTCCCTCCATGTGGTTGGCTGGGATGATTTTTGGCTATGGTCTTGGGTTCCTCATAATAATGGTCGGAACAACCATTGGAATGGTCTTACCATATTTGGTTGGACTGCGTTTCCGTGAGCGTATCCATGTAAGACTTCTACTTGGTTTCAGCTAATTTTAAATAGTTATATAGGAAACTTGATCTCCATTCCTGTTGTCTCTGATCTCTTCTCTTGGATGGGCAGCACTGGTTAAGGAAATGGCCCCAGACAGCTGCCGTGGTTCGACTTGCAGGAGAAGGAGACTGGTTCCATCAGTTTAAAGTGGTTGCTCTCTTTAGAGTTTCACCTTTTCCTTACACAGTTTTCAACTATGCAGTTGTGGTAACCAACATGAAGTTTTGGCCCTACTTATGTGGATCGATCACTGGAATGATCCCAGAAGCTTTTATTTATATCTACAGGTATGCAATGTGAACTAATCATGTTAAATTTATAATACTTGTAGGAGTCCCTGAATTTTATTTAATTTGTTGAAATGAGCCCGTTGTCCTCGTACCTCCAAATGAGGTCTAAGATAGAATTTGTGCTTGCAATGTCAATCAAGTGAAGGCAAAACTTGTTCCTTGTAGGGGGCTAAGTGAAGTTGATGGTGTGCTTTATCATAATTTGCTGATGCAGTTAAAATTTCCTCATCATTGCTAATTATGATTGGACATTGCATCTTTGAAAACACACCCTCAAATACTGACTGTTCCGGTCTGCCACCACTCTATACCACCTTAATACCACAACAGCCAGACACCATCAAGCCATCAAACACAATGCAAGATAACTGCTTCCCACCTTTCTGCTCTCTCCCACCATAAAAAAAGGTGACCAAAGGCTAAATCCCTTGTGCATGAGTGCTGTTGTGAAGCCAAAAATAAATAAAATAAAATTCACCAATCCTTACTGATACCCTGATGCCACCAGCTACACAAGTTGCTAATGCCAATTCAACTGGATGCCCCGTATCCCATAACTATCAGCAGTGGAAATTAGAAGTTGTCAAATGGAAAGGGAGTGGAGAGAAGAAAGGGGGTCTTGCTACTTTCGAGGCTAAATTAAAGTGAACGCCAGTCAAAGTCGAACTTTTGGAAATTGGGAAAGATGAGAGGATGAAAAAGGAGGGAAGACGTTCGGACCAAACCAAATTTAGCGAGGGATAGAAGGAAAGAAGAAAGGAGATACCACCTTTGCTAGCATTTGGGGGATGGTTTTGAAGGCAAATGACCAGGAGGTTAAGGATGTGTTGCTCTCTAGTCTGTAGAAAGGACAAAGGAGAGGGGAAATGGGAAAAGAGAAGAAAATAAGTGGCCAAAACATTGCAATTCCTAGGCTAATATGTAATGCATTTCAATTTTCGGCCACGTCAACCATGCTGCCGTCTGACCCTAGCAGCTAGTAATGAAGTCGATATTGACTTTGGGTCATTGACAAGTTTTGCAAGTCCAAGAGTTGAAGAAGACAATCTTATTTAGGGAATTTAATGAAGTTCAGGCTTCTACCAGATTCGAACTAATTGACTATTAATCAGTTCATTTAAAGCTCAAGATTTTATGCCTCTGTCTTGAAGTATACTTTTTTTTCATTTTTAATTTGATGTTATATACTGCTGGTGGGTACTATCCTTGTAAACTAAATGTTCACTTTACATCTTGTGCAGTGGTCGATTAATAAGGACATTAGCTGATGTTAGATACGGCAACCATCACTTCACCACTGTGGAAATTGTATACAATGTTGTTTCCTTCATCATAGCAATTATTACGACAGTTGCTTTTACCGTATATGCAAAGAGAGCTTTAAACGATCTTGGTAACCGAGAGACCGCCGTGGAGTACGAGTCTGTCTCTTACCAGGGTGGCCTGGAGATGGAGAGTGAAAAGAGGTAAGCTTGTGGGGGTCATTGACCTTTTTTCATTGTAGCTTTGATTTGTACGGATCGGATAATTGAGTTAGGAATGTATATTGGATGGGATTTAGGTTTTACATGATGACCATTTTTAGAGACTTGATTTCTGTTTGTTCTTCTCTTGCATGTAAATAAAATTAAAGTAAAATATACCATACAAAATGTGACATGTTTGCCAAACAGTCCTTCCCTGTGTGCTTTGCTTTGTGCCTTTGGCATAATGAAATAGTGATATCTTATATCTACATGAATTAGTACTATGTTTACTGTGAGCTGAGGAAAAAGAGAAAATTATGATGGCGATTGAGCTGTTAATATCTATTATATTTGTAATTATGTATTTTATTATCTTAAATCTTGCAAGTTGCAATTCCGGTTCAAGGTACCTTTTTCCTTTTGTTTTAGAGATGGTTTCTGGTTTGGTATAATTTTTCATCTCTTTAGTGTCGGGTATGTCATTTATTTTCAAAGTAGGGTTTGGGATTATATATATTGTGGTCTGGTTGGTTCGGTTTTCGGGTCACACTTCTACTGTGTCGGGTAAAAACCGTCTTGTCCCGCCCCATTGCCATCACTAATAGTGTATAGTCCGATTGATAATCAGAATTTATTTGGATCCATTTATGGTATTTATATAGGGTGAGGATTTTTTTTATTAAGCAGAGAGTATTGCATTCCTAAGACAAATGTTTTGAACTGCATATTAGATAACATGATCATCATTGACCACTCGGCCAATTAGAAAGAAACAAAAAAATATATATTTTAATTAATTAGTTCAAGTTAATCAAGTTATTGAGTCGCCGATTCATCCCAAATGTTCAAAGATCTTTGAACTCATGTTAATTTTTAACATTGATACTCCTCCAATTTGAAAATATTATTCGAAAATTAAAAAATACAAAATAAATTCAAATTTTAAACATTTTTTTATAAAACTTATAAAAAAGTATATAATATTAAAAAATTTCAAAAAAAATCCAAAATTTTGAATTTCTGCCTTGTGCTCTGTGAGGACTCTCTCTTCGTTTTGTTTTTGTGTTTTATCAATTTGAGTATTCTTAAAATTTAAGATTTGAGTTATTTTCTAACTATAGTACAATATTGTAGATCAGAGTAGAAAATCAAGTTGGGAGAATAACGAAGTTACATTTTGCCGAGCTTGTTAAAGCCCGAGCGTTTGTAAAAGGCCTTCGACTTGTGATCGATAAAGGTTGGTGTGAGGTCGCGTTCGAAGGAGATGCAATCAGTATTGTGAACCGATAAACAAACCCAATATTGGATCTTTTCTTGGTGCCATTCAGATCAACTTAATGTGGTGCATTTTTGCTATATAGATTGTATTGGCAATTTTATTACTCGTGTTTTAACCTAATAGACATTCAATTGTAATAAGTCAATATTTTTTGAAGTAAAATATCTTAAATGTATTACTGATGGTATATTTAACGATGTTATTCACAGTAAAAAATAAAATATCCATATGTAAAAAAAAAAAAAAACAATTCAAAAGCATCATTATTGCTCGGGACTTCCCTACATAACTCTTTCAAAATTAAAATGCAATCTTATACTAGTAACAAGTTTTCTTATCCCTAAATATATCATTTAACAAAGAAAATAATAAAAAAATGGGGTCAGTATTATTTATTATGGAGTTATTTAGAAAATTCTAAATTTAAGAGATTAATAATATAAATTACATATTTTTTGAAAGATTAAAATATAATTTTACTATCATCTCAATTTTTTAGGTGAAATACTGATGAACAGAAATTTCGTGCATAATTTCATGCCTAATATTTGCGTGGACCAGCTAAAAAAATTAAAGGACGTTTTAAACTAATTAAAAGTAAACAAAACCAAATAAAATACTAATAAAACATAATGTAAAAAATTATTCGAAATAAATTTGATTAAACCAGATCCAGACTCACGTAAGTGTCATGGTACAAGACCATGAGGACCACGTCACCATTGGGTCTCCAAGGCAAGCGACTATTCCACAGGAGAATGTTCAGTTGGCAGCCGATGATGATGCAGGAGAAAGTCCACCACTGCGCAGAGGAATGAGGGAAAGGAGAGCACCAATAAATTTAATTGATTTTGTCTGTTATTGAAGAAGAGAGAGAGAGAATGTTTTATTTAAATGCTTGTGTGATAACAAATGAAAAAAACACTGAACAATCCAAAAAGAAACAGAACCTTTTCCTTAATATATTTTTCCTTCTTCCATTATTGTTGAGACTGTGACCTTAACAATTTGGTGCTTTCATTGCTCACCATGGTTAACAACACAAAAGCAATCAAAACCTTTCAGGAATCGACGGCGTCGTTGCAACGCCACGCTGAGAACCAAAACCGTTGCAATGAATCAACTAAAAAAACACTCCAAGACATGGCCAAGCAATTGGCGACTATCGCGGCATCCTTGGGTGGCTTTGGTCAGTCTTCCCAAGATATCGATGCTACAGTCAACTGTGGGAAAGCGTAAATCAGATCCGATTCGGAGGATGCGTTTCCCTTTGCCCCTCGCCCGCCTCAGGTGGAACTACCAATCTTCACAGGTGACGAGCCGGAGGAGTGGTTGGCTTCTGCTCAGGATTTTTTTGATTTCTATCATGATTTCTATCACACAGAGGACCACCATCGGGTCACGATGGCCTCGTTTCGCAAGGAAGGAACGACAAAACGCTGGTACCATTGGATGCAACGACAACGTTAGTTATCCGGTTGGTCTCGTCTTGTTGACGCGATTCGTCGCCGATTTTCCATCACTGAGATTGAGTCCCCCGAGGGACAGTTGACAAAGCTTGTTCAAACATCCTCCGTGGAGGAATACCAAACCAGATTTGAAGATATGGCCTTGCGCACAACCGCAGCGTTGTCGGAGGAATTCCTTACGCAATGCTTTGTTTCGGGCCTCTGTTTTGATATTAAACATGACGTGTTGGGTCAACGGCCCACCACTATGATTGACGTCGTGGCTCTGCCCACTTTTATGAGGCGAAATCGGGTGAACTGAAGAAAATGGGATTGAAGGGATTCAGTCCCAAAACATACACACCCTCATCCACTCCAAACCAATTTCTTCCTGGACCCAAAATCTTGTTGAGTCGTCCTCCACCCTTTGATCCTCCATCTCCCAAGTTGAACCCTACTCCTGCTCGTCGATTAACGGCAGTCGAAGCCCAAGCACGCTGAGAGAAAGGATTATGCTATTATTGTGATGAGAAATATGCTAAAGGACACTGATGCAAGGAACCACAACTCTTCCTTCTCGACGAGGAAACTCCAGAGGACAACCCTGCAGACGAGGCATCGGCAGATCTGGGTCAGGGCACGGACGACCAATTCCCCGTCTCCTTCAACGCCTTGGTAGGTTGTGTCACGCCCACCACCCTCCGCGTCAAAGGCCGGGTCCAGGGCCTTGAGGTGCGTATTCTACTTGACGGAGGCAGTACCCACAACTTTGTTCAAACGCGCACAGCTAAGTACTTGGGTCTGCCAATCATTGCCGCTGTAAATTTTCGTGTGTTGGTAGGGAATGAGGCATCTTTGCCGAATGAAGGTTGTGTGAAAAATTTGGGTGTCATGATTCAAGGCACAAAGATTCACACTGATTTTTATATGCTACCTCTAGAGGGTACGAAGATGGTGTTAGGCGTGGCTTGGATGGCCACTTTGGGTCCTGTTACCATGGATTTCTCGACGTTACAGTTCCGATTCAGGCACAGTAAAAGGGACCAGGTTTGGCAGGGTGAGACGCGAAGTGAATCACAACCAATTTGTTTTCAATCCTTGCGACGCATCGCCCAAACCAAGGGTGTAGCGGAATGTTATAGTTTACAGTTCGTGGCAGAGGAACCTCCCAAACCCATTACTGAGCAAACGAACTTGACCCAGCTGATTCAGGACATTTTTCAAACTCCAAGCTCTTTGCCCCCAGAACGAGATTTTGATCACGTGATACATTTGGAACCCTCCAGCAAACCAGTCAATGTGAAACCTTACCGTTACCCACACTTCCAGAAAACAGAGGTGGAACGCCAGGTCAAACAATTGCTCGAACAACAGTTTATTCGCAGAAGCCAGAGTCCATTCTCTTCGCCTGTTTTATTGGTTAAAAAGAAGGACGGGTCATGGAGATTTTGCATCGATTACAAGGCTCTTAATGCCATTACCATTAAAGATCGATTCTCTATTCCCACTGCTGATGAGCTCTTTGACGAGTTAGGGTTCGCACAGTTCTTCTCCAAGCTCGATTTACTTTCCGGTTACCATCAGATACGCATTCACGCCTCCGACGTTCACAAGACAGCCTTCCGGACTCATGAAGAACATTATGAATTTCTCGTAATGCCTTTCGGTCTCACCAACGCGCCTTCTACCTTCTGAGCCACGATGAATGAGGTATTCAAATCGTTCTTGCGTAAATTCGTCCTTGTCTTCCTGGATGATATTCTTATTTACAGTGAGTCTTGGACTGCCCATTTACATCATGTTCGGTTGGTATTAACCCGATTGAGGGAGTGTGGGTTGGTGGCTAAGGAATCCAAGTGTGTGTTTGGCCAACAAAGTGTGGAATATTTGGGACACCTGGTGACCAGAGAGGGTTTAGCTGTCGATCCTAAGAAAATTGAGGCAATCAAAATATGGCCACAACCTACTAATGTCAAGGGCGTGCGTAGCTTCTTAGGGATTGCAGGATACTATCACAAATTCATAAAGGGCTTTGCTTCTATTGCTGCTCCTTTATCTGACTTGTTGCGAGCTGACACTTCGTTTGAATGGACTGATGCAGCACAAACATCTTTTGACCAACTCAAACACTGCCTTTGCTCTTCTCTTGTTCTTGGGTTGCCGGACTTCACTAAAGGATTTATAGTTGAGACTGATGCCTCGGGCGTGGGTATAGGGGCCGTGCTACATCAGGGAGGCAAACCCTTGGCCTTTTACAGCCAAAAACTCAGTCTGAAAATGCATGCAGCTTCTGCATATCACAGGGAGATGTTTGCCATCACCCAAAGTGTGGGTTGTTGCGACTAAAAAATTTAGAAAAATACAAGTACCTTGGTGTCGCTCGGAGGAACCGGGTTTTTAGATGGTTTTCGAAAAATTAGTCGAATTTATAAAAAATAGAGGAGTCACCACCAGCCATTTAAAATGGTAGATCGGACACCGAAAATTAAACCATAGATTTTTTTTAAAAAAATGGGTTCGGGAGTCGATTACACGCGGGGAAGGATGAGCACCCTCGTCGTGCCCGAAAATCGGTACCAAAAACATTACCGCTTAATTAATATTAAATTTTGCGAATTAAAGTGACAAATCGTATCGAAATTTGGTTATACGGACGAGTGGATTTAAAAAGCCTTAATATTCGAGAAGGAACGTCCGAACCACCACCACTACGGCTGGTACTGGCCTCGTTCATTCCCGAATAAAAAGACATTCGCATTATATCTTATAATTCAAATGCAACTCATAAATTTAAAAACGAGATAAATAAATTGCATGATTAAATAAAGTGGTACGTTACACTACAAACGATATAAGTGATGTATATAAAAATTTGATAAGCATACGAAATAATAAAACTCCATAATGTAAAAAAACATATTGCATGTCTAAACAAACTACGACAAAGATGTGCAATCATATATTATACCATGCCATATATTATATATATATCCACACCCTAAACATTATTGGTACATAAAACACATTATTGACTAAAATTAAGAAAACATAAATGTGAGACAAAAATAAAATGCATGAAATGACATGGGTTTAAAAAGTAAATAAACCGCTAAAAAATCAAAACAAAAATTAGGGACCAAATTGAAATTGAGGCAGAAATCTGAAGGGATTAAAAGGGTGGTTAACCTATTCAAAATCGATTAAAATCGAAATAGGGACTAAATTAAAAGTTTTCAAAATATAAAGGGACCGGGACGCAGTTTCGGAACACGGAAGCCCTTGCGCGTGTAATAAAAATACACGGAATGGCTTATTAGGGAATTTAACCAAATTTAAAGCGAAAGTACAATATAAAACGCGTTTAAAAAATCTTTCAACCCTTTTGGCCTTTTCGGGTAAAAACCAGAGTGCCCTTCTCTCTTCCTCTCCGTCCACCCTCGTTAGGCCCAACGGCCGGTTGCCGCTAGCCGGCAACGACAATGAACCAATCGACTCCCTTTCCCAAAACACCAAGCCAGAAACACCGTTGGAGACTCAAAAAACCTTTGAAAAGAACAAACCCCAAAAGGGAAGCCTCATCCCCTTTTAAAAAATTCGAAACGGAGCCCTAAACCCTTCCCAACCGAGGCCCGAACGGCTCACCCGTCGAACTTCCCGACGGAAGTCAAGGGTTTATCGCCGCCACGACTCGAAAGCCAGAGGAGATGGAGCTCTCGGAAGGTAAAAAACAAACTTTCCCTTCTTATTTTTTGTTTTGGTTTCGATTGTTTCGCATGCAATTGGAAGAGTAGAAGAATACCTTAGAAGGTTTTTTTCTATTGATTTCTCTCTGTGTAAAAAGCTCCCTTACAATCGTTTTTTGGTTCGGATTTATATCCGAAATATTACATTCGAATATGAGAAAAAAGAAAAGAAAACGGTTGACTTTGTGCTCGATTTATTGTTTTTTGTTTTGCTCTCTGCCATTCTGATCTCTGATATTTTGGCTGATTTTGGCTTCGTGTTTGTTTGATTGCCTTTTTTGGTATTCTGATCTTCTGTTTTCTTCTGTGGTTTGCCGGATTTGGCCGAAATGGGGAGGGACATCGGCATGCGCCGGGTCAGAAGCGTACGACTGCGGCAGGGGGGTCAGACGAAGGGTCACGGGCGTAGCTTGGCACGCGCGCGTCGGGCCACGGACAGCCGCGCGTGGAGACTCCAAGGGGCGCGCGTGGATAGTGTGTGGGTTCCGCGTCGACCTGGGACCGATGGATCGCGCCTGGATCCAACGGTGATGGGTGCTTGCGGCGCGAGGCAAAGAGGCGTCTGCTAGGGTTTTTTGACGCGGTTGATCTGAGCCATTGATCAAGCCCTCGATCCGATGGCTGTGGGAGTGCGGCGGCTGCAGAAAGAAACACCCAGCAATTAGGTTTTTTTTTATTTGGTTGCGCTGTTATATTATTTTGGGCTCATATTTTATGTAATGGACTATGTGTAATGGATCATATTATTATTTTGGACTCTCATTATTAATCAAAGTGGGTTTTTATTTATTATGTCTAATTTTATTATAATTATAATAGTAATATCTAATAATAATAAGTATGATAATAATAATAATATTATTAATAATACCTACTAGCAAACAACAAAAATAATATAAATAATAATATGACAATGACAATAGAAGATATCGGTGCCAAATATATACATGCAAACAACATGCGTAAATATATATATATATATATAACACACACACACACACACACACACACACACACACACACACACACACACACACACACACACACACACACACACACACACACACACACACACACACACACACACACACACACACACACACACACACACACACACACACACACACACACACACACACACACACACACACACACACACACACACACACACACACACACACACACACACACACACACACACACACACACACACACACACACACACACACACACACACACACACACACACACACACACACACACACACACACACACACACACACACACACACACACACACACACACACACACACACACACACACACACACACACACACACACACACACACACACACACACACACACACACACACACACACACACACACACACACACACACACACACACACACACACACACACACACACACACACACACACACACACACACACACACACACACACACACACACACACACACACACACACACACACACACACACACACACACACACACACACACACACACACACACACACACACACACACACACACACACACACACACACACACACACACACACACACACACACACACACACACACACACACACACACACAATATAAGCACATTAACAACTCAAACTTAAAGGGGTCCGACGTCCGGACAAAATTAGTGATTACATGGGTAAATGGCGCCAATACCTGCTTGGCCGTCGGTTTGTGATTATTACCGACCAGAGATCCCTACGAGAATTGAATCAGCAGACAATTCAAACTCCCGAGCAGCAAAAGTGGTTGTCAAAGTTGATCGACTACGACTTTGAGATTAAATACAAACCAGGTAAAATGAATACGGTTGCTGATGCCTTATCTCGAGAAATGGAGGGTAGTTGTATGGCCTTATCACGCCCAGTGTTTGGTGTAATTGAGGATATACGAGCAGCTTCTGCGGTTGACACTGAGTTGAATCAGTTGCGCGTAAATATTAAGGAAAACCCCCAGACTCACCAGGATTTCAGAGACCATGAAGGGTTGATTTTGTTTAAAGGCCGCATCGTGGTACCCAATGAAGTAGCCTTACGTACGTTGTTGTTGCGAGAATTTCATGCTTCTAAAATCGGGGGCCATGCTGGAATCAATCGATCTTATCAGCGAATTGCAGCTAATTTCTTTTGGCACCATTTGAAACGTGATGTCCGCAACTTCGTGGAGAATTACCAGATTTGTCAGCGTATGAAGAGCGAGACGTTGAAACCTGCTGGCCTGCTTCAACCACTGCCTATTCCCGCCCAGGTATTCGAAGACTTATCTCTCGACTTCATTGTGGGACTGCCTAAGTCGAATGGAAAGGAGTCAATTCTAGTGGTAGTTGATCGCCTCACCAAATATGCTTACTTTTTCTCATTGCCAAGAAAGTTTGACAGCACAACAGTAGCTAAGGTTCTAGTTCAAGGGGTTGTGAAGTTACATGAGATTCCCAAATCTTTGGTCAGCGATTGGGACAAGGTTTTCACGAGCGAAGTTTGGACTGAGATAGCACGACTTCAGGGCACTGAACTGTGTATGAGCACCGCCTATCACCCCCAAACGGACGGGCAAACAGAAGCTTTAAACCGCTGCCTCGAAATGTATTTATGGTGTATGGCCGATGAAGACCCTTGTAAATGCGATCACTATCTACCCTGGGCGGAATACTGTTATAATACCTCCTACCAAAGCTCAACAGGCATGACGCCATTTAAAGCACTGTACGGCCGCGATCCACCTCTGCTGATCGACTACCTCGAAGGTGCTTCTCGGAATGATGTGGTCAACAGTGCTCTTCGAGACCGAGATGAGGTCCTTAGAATGTTGAAACAAAACTTGGGACAAGCTCAACTCCGAATGAAGAACCAAGCAGATCAACATCGACGAGAATTGGAACTCGAGGTGGGTAGTTGGGCATTTGTCAAGCTTCAACCCTATCGCCAATTATCCCTTCGGCTCAGGCGACAACAAAAACTCAGTCCGCGTTTTTTTGGGCCTTACCAAGTGGAGAAGAGAGTGGGTGCAGTTTCTTATCAGTTGAAACTTCCAGCTTCGGCGCAAATCCACCCAGTTTTTCACATCTCCCAGCTGAAACCCTGTCGAGGTCATCCAACGCAGCAGGTTACCCCGTTGCCCCTGCTCCTCGAACCAGATGCTCATCAGGAAATCCACTCGAACCTTGAGGACAAGGTTCCCTTGGAAGAGGGGGCACTGTCATGGTACAAGACCATGAGGACCACGTCACCATTGGGTCTCCAAGGCAAGCGACTATTCCACATGAGAATGTCCAATTGGCAGCTGATGATGATGCAGGAGAAAGTCCACCACTGCGCAGAGGAATGAGGGATGGGAGAGCACCAACAAATTTAACTGATTTTGTCTGTTATTGAAGAGGAGAGAGAGAAAATGTTTTATTTAAATGCTTGTGTGATAACAAATGAAAAAACATTGAACAATCTAAAAAGAAATAGAACCTTTTCCTTAATATATTTCTCCTTCTTCCATTATTGTTGTGACTGTGACCTTAACCGTAAGTTATCAGTTTTGGTTTCTATAAATATTTCTTCACTCAAAGAACAACCTCAAATCACTAATTACTTTTGGTTAATTATTTAATGCACTGTCAAAGAAAAGTCTTTTTCACAAGAGAGTTTTTATAGTTGTTACATGCTTCGTTCGAATTTTAGTGGACCAGAATTTTAACATCTAAATTTTAAACCTTAAACTCTAATTTTTAAATCATAAAATATATTCTCAAATCTTAAAACATAACCACAAACATTAAAATCTTAAACATTAACATCTAAATCCTAAAAATTAAGGGTTTGTATAAAAGAAAATTTTCATTATTAATACATAAAATATTTTTTTCACTATTTTTTGTTATAAATTAATTGTGATAACAGTCCGACAATAAATCCTTATTAAATGAGAAACTCCAAGTCGCAGGGGCGAATGTGGGCTTAGGCCTACTTAGGCCCTGGCCCACCCATTCCCCCCAAAAGTATAATTTTATTAAGTTTAAAAATCATTTTATTTGCATTTTAATTGTTCAATTGCCTCAAAATTGAAACTTAAAAATTATTTTTTTAATATTTTATTGTTCCCTTTTAACTGCTTCAATTAAGCATGCTTTTCAAATCTTTCTTCTAATTTCGCTATAAGATTTTATTTTATTTCCCCCTTTTTTTTCTACGTCGTAGGAAGACATTTTTTTTTGTAATTGGGCATAGCTCAATTTAACTTCGATTGTATATTTCTTAATAAACAATTAATGCTTTTGAGTAAGAAAAAGAATTAGAGCACCATAACTCATTTATGTCGAAGTTTGTGTGAAAGTAAGAAATTATTTTTCATATCAGTTGTTAATAGATTGATTCAACTTATTTTGACTCTTCGTGTTAGTACAATAATTACCGAAAAATCTTTTTAACAATGATAATTTTACTATCATCTAAATTACAAATGACTTTGATTCTATGAAAAAGAGAGCTTCTCTTAATTAATAAAAAATTATCTTTATATTTTTGATGGTATGTTTTCTAGACAAAATTTAGTATTTTTTTAACATATAGTGGTATTATTTTTTATTGTTATTATAACTTTACATTGAAAGCTCTCTCTATAAGAGTTATATTAAATAAATGCCTTGTTTTATTTATATTAGCCCAATCAATAATTTTTTTTTTGGATTCGTCACTGTTCAAGCGAACAATTCTCGTAATTTAATTCTTCATTACATATCATTAAATTTAATTTTAGTTTTCATTTATCACAATGATATTTTTTTTTTCTTGTTGCACATTTTGCCATTGTTTTACGGGTTTTCTTAGGATTAGATTTATTGCCTTCTCTTTTTTATAAGTGATTATTTAATTACCATATCGATATACCCTTGCTTTAAACTTATGGGGTAATCTTTTCATTTTGATATGTGTTCGCAGTCATTTAAAATATATGGTACTTAAATTATAATAAATTAGTTATAATAAATCAAGAATATGGTACTTAAGTCATCCAAGATATATGGTTTAATACATCAATTATTAAGGCGTGGACATGTGTTTATTATCATGTTACTGTTGACAATACTTAGATTTCATTACCGATAGTGATGTATGTTTATATATTTTATTTTTGGCTTACGAGTGTAAGCAATCCTTGAGCTTTCTGAAAAATATTAATTAAGTTCTTAAATTTTTTTTACACTTAATTAAGTTTTTTGACCAATATTAATTATTAAATGTCGACAATTTTCCTTAGATATTATCATCACAAGTTGTTCATAATTTTTAGATTTTTTAAAGACTTTTTTTAAAGTAAAATAAAAAATATTGTAACGCCTCGAGTTTAGGGGTCGGATGTTACTCTGGTAAATTGGGTTTGAGCTGTGTGCTCGTTTTAAATTAAATTGAGTTTTGGTTTAATTAAAATGGTTTGAATTCATTAATGACAAACTTGTAAATTTTTACAACTATGAAAAAGATGAGAAAAAAAGAGAGTTTTATTTGAAAAAATGCTCATCTTTTTCATTCCACCATCTTTGAAAACCTAAAACCCCTCTTATCCCCAAAGCACTATTTCATCAAATCTCTTCATCAATTCAAGAGCTCTCTTCGAGGTAATTGCGTTTTTGAATTCTCCTCATGATTTTTAACATTTCCATAGCTTTAGTTTTCATAGAAATCATCTTTTTGAGTTTTTGAAGTTTTCAAGTTTGAAGAAAAGCATGTAACTTTAATGGCTTTTTTGAGTTGTTTTTGATTAATAGAGTTGAGTTTTGCTCTAACCTTGCCCTATGGAACATTATATCTCATTTTGGTTGGGTTTTATAAAGAATTCCGAAATGGATTTTTAGGGGTATATTTAAAGTGTCAAAATTTGTGTTTTTAGAATGGTTTTGTGAAAAATTGTTGGGCTGATGTTATAGTAACATTGGGTAGGTGTTTTTAGATGTTATTTGATGATTTTTAAGTGGTGATAGTGTTGATTTGGATGGATTTCCGTCGCTACTGCTGTAGGTGATTTTTAGGAGTGAAAATTGAGAGTTTTTAAGGTGTTTATGTGAGGAAATGAAGGGCTGATGGTTGTACAGCCTTAGGGTGATGTTTTGGACATGGTTTGAAGTGTTTTAAATGTTTAAATTGAGAGGTAATGGCTGGGTTTTGCTGGAGTACGAAAATGAGATTATTTGAGAGGATTTCGGCTTTGAATTGTTGAGAAAATGTTAGGGAATTGAGAGCTGATGTATAACAGTAAATTTGTGGTTGATTAAGAAGTTAATACATTGTTTTTAATTTGTTAGAATCAAGGGGAAACATTGGAGAAAGTTCGGGCACGATTCCGAAAGTTGTGGAGGCTTGAGTCGGCTTTGCTTGGTTTGCTTAAGGAAGTAAGGTGAGTGGAAATGTTTTTAAGCAACGCTTTGGTTCAAAGATGGTTTTGAAAGAGTTTAGATTGAGCTTGAAAGGCCAATCTAAACTCAATAGTAAGTTGATGTGAATCGCCTCTTTAAATTTCCCCTTTTATCGTTTGTTTTGCATTACTTGTGGTGATAATTTGTTATGCATGAAATTTCAATACTTTGGGAGGAAGCATGTTGTTTATTATATGATGTTGATCATGCGTGATGAAATTAAAGGTGATGTTGATATGCCTTGTAAAATATCTGTAAGTTGGTGCAGGTTGTGCACGAAAATGGTAAGTAAGACCACTTGCGGTTGGTAAGTTTGTAAGTAGTAAGATTGTGCATAATTGTGGATTTTGTTACAAGTTGTTTTGGTCGTGCATGATATAGTGTGTTCACGTCACATGATGGTGATTTGTATATCGTGTTGCATGGTTGGTGTCGAACCTCACGTGATGGTTGTCGTTGCTCCAGTGATGTGTGGCCCCGCCGATAGCGACTAGTATAAGACTCCGGTGATGCGTAGTCTCGCCGGTAGTGACTAGTAGAAGAGTACTTTGATGTGTAGTCCCATTGAAAAATTACTAGTCGAAACGGTGATGTGTAGTCCCACCGTGTGTGTTTTGGTTATGCTTGTGCATACCATGTATTGTTCATGTTTGTGTTTCACTATATCATTCTCTCATAATGGTTTTGGCTTTAAGAACAAGATTATGCCTTTATGTATACCATGAAGTGTGATGTCATGATAAATATTTATATTGTTGACTTGTGGTTGAACTTGTATGTTAGTAAGAGGATTATGTCGTTGGATGGATTGTATGTGTTGGCCTTTATTTTAAAGAAAGTTTTGAACCCTGCATTGTCGTTGTTATGTTTTTGAGCTCCGGTCACTAAGCTTTATGCTTACGCTCTTCTTTTTTCGACAATGCAGATCATTAGCTTGGAGTTAGCAATAAGCAAAAAAAGGGCGTCCAAGCGTATGGTAGTTTGCTCAAGTATGGTTTATTAAATAATGTAGTAGTTTAGCAAAGGAAAATGCTACGTGTTTTAGGAGCGTGTATCTAGACTCCTTTGTGTTGGCTTTATGTTGTTAATACCTTGTGTTTATGAATTTGTAAATCATGTTCTTTGAGATGCCTATGCTTTGGTGTTAGAGTTGTAAGCCATGTGTTTATGAGATGCTTAAGTTTTATGTTTGAAGGCATGTAAGTCTCGGGTATGCATTGCTTAAGTGAATGTACGTTCCCTATGGCTAAATGATTTGATATGCATGCTTGTATGCAAGTTCCTATTTAAATGCTCATCTTGTTGTTGGCTCTAAGGCATGTTATCATGAATGCTTTGTATGAATCTTTTGTTGAATTGATGTTTCCTATCAATGTATGGCTTTTATTTGTATGAAGTCTGTTAAGCATGCTTGTTGTGTGTGGTTTTACCTTAGAGTGATGCATGTTGGTTGTTGAAGGATTTAGTTGGTGTTTTGGGGCTACCTTGTGCCATAAACCAGCTAAGACATGTCTGTTCGCAGTAAGTGTATCGAAACGGTTAGTCCCGTTTCGATACGGCCTCTTATTTCAGGCCAGGCGTTTCGGTACGCAAAGGGGGCGTTTCGATACGATTTTGCTACTGAAAATCTGAGATTTTGACGAGAAATTGAGGGTATTGAAACGGTCTTAGGCGTTTCGAAACGGTCTTCGTAACGTTGACCCCGAAAAGTTAACCGATGAGGGCGTATCGATACGGTTGACCAGCGTTTCGATACGGTCTCCTCGAGTTGACTTTGGCCAGTTGACCTAGTCAAGGCGTATCGATATACCCTCTGGGCGTTTCGATACGGCCTGCAGTTTAAGCTAAAATGAACTGTTTTTGGTATGCTGTTTGGGTTGATCGCCTCGCTTGTTGCTTCCGTTGTTGTCTTTTCACACATGTTTAATTTAATCCATTTAGACAAGATAATAATTAAAGAAAAAAATAAGGTTGCTAACCGGAGTGAAACCTTAACAGGTTTCGCTTCGGTTTTCCCCGTGTAGCCTACTCGGACCGGTCAGTCGTCCAGACCAGGACGAGGGGGTTACAAATACTAAAAATTTCAAGTGGTAACAGTGTGACATGACACACTACACCACCTGATTAAAAAAACCTTTGCTACATTCAACAATCAATGTTGGTTAAATAACTTAATTAGTTTAATTTATTAGTTCAAGTGCTTAATTGAGTAAAAAAATCTTAGGTTTAATTGATTTTTCAAAGCTCGAAGATTTCTTACACTTTTAAATTTTAATTTTTTTCAAGTTGATTAGCTGAATTTTTCAGTCCTTTCCTTACAGATGGAAATCGTCTACCCCTTAATTATGCCTCCATTGGTGCCTCCACTTTAAAATACCATGTTTATGGTTTAAGGTTGGGGCTTAAGGTTAGGGTGTATGAAATTAGGGGTATGATGTATTTTTCAGGGTTTAAAGTTTAGGATATGAAAATTAGGGTTTGAGCTTAAATTTTAATTTTTAGGTATTTTTTAGTATGGGGCATATAAGGAGGCATGGTTAGGGGGCAAGAGATTTTTACTCTTTCCTTACATACTCTTATTTTGTCGGATGAATGAATTATATTTTGAAAAATAAAATTTATTTAAATTATATATTATAAACACAAAAATTATATATAAGTTTAAAATATGTTGTATGTTTCAATTAATTATGTTTCATTCATACTAAATTAGATTTTTTTTAATTATATATACTTGAAAATATATGATTTTCATTTAATTTTTCACATATATATTATTTTTATTTCCCACAATTTAGTTTTTCAATACTTCAACTAGGTCGTAAATGAGACGAGACAGATCGCGAGTTATTCAAGCTCGATTCGGTTAACACTCGATTCGATTAGACTCAACTCGAGTTTTTAACGAGCCGATCGAAGCTACTTAATACCCAACTCGAAAAGCTCGCGAGCTACTCGAAAATATAATAAACTAGTTTTTAATTTTTAAAATTAAAGTGAACTAAAATGTAGGTTGAGTATTTTTTGTTGTTATATTATGCTAGTTTAATTTTTAGTTTAACTTTCTTTTTTATTTTCATATGTACTTTTTCCCTCCTACTAGGATTAGGGTATTTTAATGAGTCACATGAAAATATTTCTTTTCTAAGATTCTATCTACAATGAAATCATGCAACTTGACCGATAATAATAATAATAATAATAATAATAATAATAATAATAATAATAATAATAATAATAATAATAATAATAATAATAATAATAATAATAATAATAATAATAATAATAAGAGTTACTTTTGCTCCTGTAGTAGTCTTAATTTATCGGTTTCACTTATATGGTATTTTCGCATCAATTTAGCCCCTGAAGTAGTCGAATTGTATCATTGTTTGTCCCTTGACTTGATTAATTAAATTTATACGAATACTTTTATGTTTCATAATCACTTTAGATTGATTAAAATTTTATTAGGGTTTAAGATTTAGAAATTAGGGTTAGAGTGTCAGTCAAAGGGCAAATAGTGATGCAATTCGACTACTTCAAGGTCGAATTGATGCAAAAATACCATATGGGCAAAATAGATAAATTAAGATTATTACAGGGGCAAAAGTAGCTCTTAAGCCTAATAATAATAATAACTTCTTCTTCTTCTTCTTCTTCTTCTTCTTCTTCTTCTTATAAATATGATTTTTAAATGAAACGAGACAGATCGCGAGTTCCTCGATCCCGACTCGGTCAAAGCTCGACCAATACTCAACTCGAGCTCGAACTCGACTGGAGTTCTTAACGAGCCGAGTCAAGCTCAGCATACTCAAGCTCAAACTCGACTCGACTCGAATTCTTAATGAGTCGAACCGAGCTCAGCACTACTCAAACTCAATTCGACTCGTTTACGCCCCTAACTTCAACTAAACATGTAATTTTAGTCTTTTCCATTTAAAAAAAATAAAAATGGAAATAACCTCTATTTTTGGAAACCAAATCCATCCTAAGATTTCTTTCCTTCATAAATCATTTTACCATAATTGCAACAAGAGATATTTGGAAAAACTATAAAAGTAAATTTTATTTAAAGAAACTTTTAAGGATAAAAATATAAAATTTTATGTGTTGGTTTAGTAATAGAAGTTAGAATAATATAAATATTGTATCGAATTGTATTTTTTAAGGGTTTATGTAATTTAATGTTTTTTTAACAATTTTTACTTAGGGAGAGAGAGAAGGAGATTTTGCTCCTACTAAGATTTGAACTTACAACCTAGAAGAAGAGGAGAGTGTCAATTGAGAGCTTTAACCACTTTCTCTAGAGATTGTTGACTTCTGTAATTTAATGTTAACGATTGTATTCCATGAGGTAAATAATTCGACACTTATGGTTGATTGAGTTTAGCTCAACTGACATTATCGTTAGTACATCATACAAAAGGATATAAATCGAATATGCCTAAACATTCAATATTTTTTTATTTATGGCCGGAGAAGAGTCCGGTCGTAGAAACATTGTATCAAAATTATATGTTTAAAAAAAGTAAAAAAATAATTGTGACAGGTGTAATTCCCTCTGTAAATTTCTATTTAATACATTGAAAATCTACGTACCAAGGCAATCAGAAAATGAATTATCCAAACTCTGCAATATTCCCATTCATTGCATTATCATTATTATTATTATCGTCACTGCCATGGCGGGCAACATCGGACTCTTCTTTCCCTTCTTCAGTTGACAAGTTTCTGCAATGTCTTGGTAACAGATCTGCTCCATTGCTCGAATCGGTTTATACCCGAACTAATCCCTCTTTCGAATCTGTTCTTCGAGCTCTTATTCGAAACCGCAGATTCGTGACCCCTCAGACACCTAAACCGGTTGCTATTGTGGCACCCAACCATGTCTCTCATGTTCAATCAACCGTTGTTTGTGCAAAGGACAACGACCTGCAAATCAGGATCCGAAGCGGCGGCCACGACTACGAGGGCCTTTCGTATAGGTCGAACGTCACATTCGTCATTCTCGACATGTTCAATCTTCGATCGATCAAAGTCGATGTTGATAACGAGGTTGCCTATGTTCAGGCCGGTGCCACGCTAGGGGAACTTTACTACAAAATTGGTAATGCTAGCAATGTTCATGCGTTTCCCGCGGGAGTATGTACTAGTCTCGGCACTGGCGGTCATTTCACCGGCGGTGGATATGGGAACATGATGAGGAAATACGGGATTTCGGCGGATAACATCCTTGATGCTCAAGTTGTTGATGTCAATGGCAAGATCCTCGACCGAGCTGCCATGGGCGAGGATCTATTTTGGGCCATTAGAGGAGGAGGTGGAGAAAGCTTTGCTGTCATTGTTGAATGGAAGATCAAGCTCGTTCGGGTACCGGAGAAAGTGACGGTATTCGACGTGCCGTTCACTTTAGAACAAGGTGCAACCGATGTCGCTTTCAAGTGGCAACAAGTTGCACCTAAACTTCACGAAGATCTCTTTATAAGACTACATCCATGTGTTGTAAATGGGACTTTATTAGTTCATGTGATCGGTTTCTTCTTAGGCGAATCCGAGAAACTCGTTCCTCTAGTGAACCAAAGCTTCCCCGAATTGAACCTTACAAAAGCCGATTGCAAAGAAATGAGTTGGCTCGAATCGGTTCTTTTCTGGGACGATTACCCCACCGGAACGCCTGTCGAAGCATTACTCAATAGGACACAGGGGCCATCGGATTCGTCCAAGAACAAATCGGATTATGTCAAAACCGTGATTCCCAAAGTGGATCTCGAGACGATATGGAAGTTGTTGATCGAGTTAGCAAATAGTACAGGTGCAAACGTGTTAATGCAATGGAATCCATATGGAGGAAAAATGAGTGAAATCCGAGAATCCGACCTCCCATTTCCTCATAGAGCAGGGAACCTGTTCTTGATCGAGTACGTCGTTTATTGGCTCGAAGAAGGAACCAACGTGACGGACCATAACGTCGATAGAGCGAGACACATGCACGATCGAATGGCTCCATTCGTGTCGAAAGAGCCGAGGGGAGCATTTCTGAATTACAGAGATAACGACATCGGAAGCACGGGAAGCGACAGGACGGATTTTAAGGAAGCTCAAGTGTATGGGAGGAAGTACTTCAAGGATAATTTCGAAAGGTTGACGATGGTTAAAGGCATGGTGGACCCTGATAACTTCTTCAAGAACGAACAAAGTATTCCTCCGAAGATCAAGTAACATTCATCCATGGTTATATTCCTGTAATAAATTAGTGGGTGGAAAGTCTCTAATTTTGTTGTAGCTGCTCAAGAAATCCGAAATGTTTTAATCTTAATTATTACAATTTTGTTCTCTCCATTAAAATTGTTTGATGATTAAACCTTTCATTAGCTCTTTCGAGGAGGTTGCTGGAAACCTGAATGTATTGTCTATATCCCACATCGCTGAGATATATAGGCTGGACGGGAATTCTGCTTATAGAAGAAGCAGGTTCGGATGAATTAAGGCATACCTTTCTTGGCCTTTTGACTAAGATCAAGTTTAGTATTTGTTCTTATTAGTTTAATATCTGATACGTGGGCCATTTGCTCACATAATATTAAATTTATTTTTTAAGGGGGAGTGCCCTCAACAGTAGCTAGGGATGGGCACGGAACCCGGACCCGACGGGTTCCGACCCGGCCCGATCGGGTCGGGTATTTTTATGAAAAAAATCGGTCGGGTCGGGTTTTAGGGTGAAAAAATCCTACCCGACCTGACCCGGGACTAATTGTGTAATTTTCCCCTAAATTTTTTAGGGATATTTGTAATAATACCCCTTATATATATATATATATTTTTATAATTAGGTCCTTAAAATTGATTTTTTTATTTACAATTTAGTCCTTAAATTTTTTATTTTTTACAATTAAGTCTCTAAAAATTATTTTTTTACAATTTAGTCCCTAAAATTGATTTTTTTTATATAGGTCGGGTTGGAGTCGGGTTTAAGGTATTTATTTTCGGGTCGGGTCGGGTTCGGATTTAGGGTTAAAATTTTCGGGTCGGGTTCGGGTGGGCCAAAAACCCGGCCCGACCCGACCCGTGCCCATCTTTAACAGTAGCTTGCTACTGAGGCTTTCGAGCTTGGGCCTGGCACACCCTACCAGTTTTAGTTGAATCAGTTTATTTATTTGTCTCTTCGCCATACCCAATTTCTCTCTTTTATATTCAAGGACTTAAATTAGTTTGTTAACATTCTTAATAAATTTTCCAATTATTAAAAATATTAGAATCCAAGTCGAGCATTTTGACATCACGAGCTAAAGAAAACAAAGCGAATTTCGAAGAATCTGAATTTATGTGCTCATAAGAATAAAATATATAAGGGTTATCTTCACCATTGGTCCCTTTTGTTTAGGGTGTGTTTTATTTTGGTCACCAAAATTCAAAAACGTGTATTCTGGTCCCTAACGTTACAAAACGTTTATATTTTAGTCACCCAACCGTTAGTCTTCGTTACTTGGCTAACGGTTGGCTGACATGGCTCGATAAAAAAATAAAAAATCCACGTGTAAAACCTAATTGACTGGTCATACAAAAAAAACCCTCCACAGTTGGACATGGAAAGGCTTTTGATACTCCCCTCTCTGCACCATTAAGCCTCACAGTAAGTGGTGGTAACTCATCTTTTTCCAAGATGTTTGATATACCTGGAAAGAGTCAAGTTCGAGGAGCAGGTCCATGATTTTTTGAGAAACAACTTAGGGGTCAAAATGGGTTTTATTGGAAACTGGGAGCTTGAGAGGTTTGAGACTTGATTTGATAAAGGCGAGATCTTTGAGCGGTCTAAGACTCTCAATTCACTCAATTCTATCGAAGATTTCGATTTCACCAATCTCTTCACCGGCAAAAAACCAAACGAAATCGTTCTCAGCCTCGACCCTAACCAAATTGTCGATTGGTTCCACATTAACAATGTTGAGCTACATATTTGCCACAATAATGGAGAAAGCAATGAGAAGGAATGCACGGGTTCATGGAATTAGACTCGGCAATGGACAGAAACATAGCAGTATATAATGACTCAAAATACCCAATTACTGCAACTATTTGATAGACGAAGGAGAAGAAGCAATAGACACAAGAGTTCCACCTTCTCGGGACTGAGCTGGTCGGAGTCAACTGCAGCAACGGCTGTTCTGAAGGACGGTGTGGTCCTGGAAGTTGAAGTGAATGAGCTCTTAATCAACAACTGGGCGCGGTTATTGTTGCTGCTGCTGGGAAACGCTAAGGCTTTGGCTACGCCATCGTTGCCGCATTGGGCGGTGAATGGTGGTGGAGCACCGCCCGGACCAAGTGTTAAACTTGCAGCACTGAGTGCACCTAACATTTCCTTCTCTCCGATGTGTCTATCGGATCAGTGTAGCCGCTGCAATCGGATTGTTCTGCAGAGAGGGGAGTATCAAAAGCCTTTCCATGTCCAACTGTGGAGGGTTTTTTTTGTATGACCAGTCAATTAGGTTTTACACGTGGTTTTTTTTATTTTTTTAACGAGCCATGTCAGCCACCCGTTAGCCAAGTAACGGAGACTAACGGTGGGGTGACTAAAATATAAACGTTTTGTAACGTTAGGGACCAGAATACACGTTTTTGAATTTTGGTGACCAAAATAAAACACACCCTAAACAAAAGGGACCACTGGTGAAGATTACCCAATATATAATTCACTGCTCATGTTATTTTAGAATAAAATATATAATTCACTGCTCATGTTAGTTTAGAATAAAATATATAATTCACTGCTGATGTTATTTTAGAATAAAATATTCAATATGGGTTTTCAATGATTAAAGAAACAGAAAAGTATATAATTTATGAGATTTAATTAGCTTTGTGGGGGATTTACTTTCTACTGATAAATTGGTGCTATTTGTTTAACTCATAATTAATTTCTTGTTTAACTGATATATGTTAAAAGATTAAACTTTACTTCAATACATGTGCAAATAATTGGTGCCTTTTGCTTTACAAGTCGTTGTTAAGGTGAGAGTTGATTAGTGCTTTATGTGCTTCTTGCTTTACTTTCGAATTTTTTACGGTTTTACTAACCAAGAGTTCGAATTACATTTAAAAATATTTATTTAACCTAAAATTAACCCTAATTGTTTTTTGGGTTAACTACTGGAATAGTCACTTATGTTTTCCTTCAGTATAGAGTTGGTCACCGATTTTGAAAATCGACCAGTAAGGTCACTTACGTTTTCGGGGCGTAAACTTTTGGTCACTCAGCCGTTTGTTGCCGTTAAACACTGACGGATTGATGACCTGGCAACGAAAAAATAAGGGAAAATTATTGCAATGGCCATTAAAGTTTATCTCATGTACATTTTTGCTCCTCAATTTTAAAAAATAAACATTATAGTCACTAATGAAAATGTTTCTTTATAATTTCACCCTTGAATTTTTAAAAATTCATTTTTCAACCCTAAAACTTTACAATCAATTAGTATAATAATACTATAAAGACTTAAATGAAAAATAGGTGCCCAAAGTATACCCTTTTTAAATTTAGGTGCTCAAATTGCTCCTATTTAATAACTAAACTTTCAAATTGCTCCTATTTTTTCACTCTGGGTTGTTTTTAATATTATTGTAACATGGCATGTCATTTTTATTATTGTTAAATTAAAAATAATTTTAAAATAAAATAAAATCATTTTTATTATTATTAAATTTAAAATATATTTTTTAAAATATTACTTCTTAAAATAATTTAGGTGTTTAAAGTATTTTTTTGTAAAAACAGGTGCCCAAATTTACCATAGTTACAATTTTAGGTGTTCGGCTGTTAAATGAGTGTTAGAAAAATTGTCAACCAATCGGTACTTAACACGTGGCATTAATTTTATTAAATTTTAATAAAAAATACTTAGAACTTTCAAATTATTATAAAATCTCAAAATTGACAAGCTTCACAAAACAGTCTCTAAATCCTTAAAAATTCCCAAACTTTCACTGTCGATTGGACACCGTGTTTGACGTTTGGCTGCATGTCGTTGAGTGTTTCTGACGACGACGTGTTAGGGAAAATGGTCACCTTGGCCTAGCGACCAAGTGGGTGCGGTCAGTGGCGACAACTGGCGGTGGAAGCAGCGGCAGTCGACGACGAAAGTTTGGGAATTTTTAGGGATTTAAGGATTATTTTGTGAAGCTTGTAAAATTTTGAGATTTTATAATGATTTGAAAATTCTGAGTATTTTCATTAAAAAAATTAATATCACGTGTCAAGCACTGATTGGTTGACAATTTTTTTAACACCCATTTAACAACCAGACACCTAAAATTGTTCCTATATAAATTTTG
This sequence comes from Hibiscus tridactylites, assembly GCA_958450335.1. Classification (NCBI taxonomy): domain Eukaryota; kingdom Viridiplantae; phylum Streptophyta; class Magnoliopsida; order Malvales; family Malvaceae; genus Hibiscus; species Hibiscus tridactylites. The sequence goes on from OY288265.1 coordinate 11,913,068, forward strand.
GGCACCAATTTTTACAAAAAAATACTTTAGACACCTAAATTATTTTAAAAACTAATATTCTTTAAAATATTTTAAATTTAATAATAATAAAAATGGCATGACATGTTATAATAATAATAATAAAATAATTCATAGTGAAAAAATAGGAGCAATTTGAAAGTTTAGTTATTAAATAGGAGCAATTTGGGCACCTAATTTTAAAAAGGGTATACTTTGAGCACCTATTTTTCATCTAAGCATTTATAATATTATTGTTCTAATTGATTGTAAAGTTTTAGGGTTGAAAAATGAATTTTTAAAAATTTAAGGGTGAAATTATAAAGAAACATTTTTATTAGTGACTATAATGTTTATTTTTTAAAATTGAGGAGTACAAATGTACATGAGATAAACTTTAATGGCCATTGCAGTAATTTACCCTTATTTTTCATTGTCAATTCAACAATCCGTCAGTGTTTAACAACAACAAACGGCCGGGTGACCAAAAGTTTACGCCCGAAAGCGTAAGTGACCTTACTGGTCATTTTTCAAAATCGGTAACCAACTCTGTACTGGGGTAAAACATAAGTGACTATTCCAGTAGTTAACCCTTGTTTTTTTCCATCTAATTTTTATCTTTTAGTCCAATATATTTAATAGAGTGATATTTTTGTTCATTTTAATCCTAAAAGTCTTTCTTTAACTCAAATTTGCCCCTATTGCTTTCTATTTTTTATGATTTAGTCTAATATTTTTAATATTATATATATTTTCATTTTAGTCCTAAAAATCCTAATTTAATCTGAAATTGGTCCCAATTTATTTCTAATTTTTTAAATTTAGTCCATTTTTTAATATGATTATATTTTTGTTCATTTAGTCTTAAAAATATTTATTTAATTTTTAAATTTAGTCAAATATTTTTAATAGGATGACATTTTTTTGTTCAGTATAGTTCTAAAAATATTGATTTAAACCGAAATTGACCACTATTTCTTTCAAATATTTATCTTAGTCCGATATTTTTAATACGATGATATTTTTGTTTTGTTTAGTTTTAAAAATCTTTATTTAACTCGAAATTGACAACTATATCTTTCTATTTTTATAATTTATTACTATGTTTCTAATATAAATATATTTTTGTTCATTTTATCCTAAATGTTTTTATTTAACCTGTAATTGACCTCAATTTCTTTCTATTTTTTTAATATAGTATGATATTTTGAATATATATTTTTGTTCAATTTAGTCTTAAAATTTTTTATTTAATCCGAAATTGACCCCTATCACTTTCTAATTTTTTATAATTTAGTTCGATCTTTTTAATATAATTTGTTCATTTTAGTCCTAAAAATCTTTATCTAACCTGATATTGACCCTCATTTCTTTATAATTTTATAATTTAGTCAGATATTTTACATATAATTATATTTTTGTTCAAGTCAGTACTAAATTTTTTTATTTAACTCGGAATTGACCCAAATTCTTTGTAATTTTTATAATTTATTCAAATATTTTAATATAATTATATTTTTGATTATTTGAGTCCCTAATAATCTTTATTTATCAGTTTAAATAAATATCTTTAGGACTAAATTCTACAAAATATAAGAAATAAGGGTCAATTTTGGGTTAAATAAAGAGTTTTAGGACTAAAATGAACAAAAGTATCATTATATTAAAAATATTGGACTAAATTATAAAAATTGGAAAGAAATAGGTGCAATTTTCGGGTTAAATAAAGATTTTTAGGACTAAAATGAACAAAATATAATTATATTAAAAATAACGGACTAAATTGTAAAAATTAGAAAGAAATGAGGGTCAATTTCGGGTTAAGTAAATATTTTTAGGACTAAAATGAACAAAAATATCATTATATTAAAAATATTGGACTAAATTATAAAAATTAGAAAGACATAGGTGCAATTTTCGGGTTAAATAAAGATTTTTAGGACTAAAATGAACAAAATATAATTATATTAAAAATAACGGACTAAATTGTAAAAATTAGAAAGAAATGGGGTCAATTTTGGGTTAAATAAAGATTTTTAGGACTAAAATGAACAAAAATATCATTATATTAAAAATATTGGACTAAATTATAAAAATTAGAAAGAAATAGGTGCAATTTCCGGGTTAAGTAAAGATTTTTAGGACTAAAATGAATAAAATATAATTATATTAAAAATAACGGACTAAATTGTAAAAATTAGAAAGAACTGGAGGTCAATTTCGGGTTAAACAAATATTTTTAGGACTACAATGATAAAAAAAAAATATAATTATATTAAAATATCAGATTAATTTATAAAAATTAGAAAGAAATATGAGTCAATTTTGGGTTAATAAATATCTCTAGGACTAAAATGAATAAAAATATCATTACATTAAAAATATTGGACTAAATTAAAAAATTAAAAAGAAATAGGGGTCATTTTCGGGTTAAATAAAGATTTTTAGGACTAAAATGAAAAAAGTGTCATTAAATTAAATTATAAATATCGGATTAAATTATAAAAAATAGAAAAAATAGGGGTCAAATTCGAGTTAAATAAAGATTATTAGGATTGCAATGGACAAAAAAATCATATTAAAAATATTGGACTAAATTATAAAATTTAGAAATAAATTATGGTTAATTTTGGGTTAAATAAATATTTCTAGGATTAAAAAGTAATATGGGTCAATTCCAGGTTAAATATAATTTTTTAGGATTATAATAAACAAAACTATCAACATATTAAAAATATTGGACTATATTATTATGCCTTATAAAAATCCAAATAATAAAATATAAAATTTTCCTAAACTAATTTTGGCATGAGATCTCATAAATGATTTTTTTTTTGCATTTGTTTTCCTTTGAAATAAAAAAAAGGTATTTTAGAATACCTCTCATGAATTTAAGATGGTTTGGTTTCATTTGCTGTAACTTTACCGGCTCTCGAACCTTGACAAGGCTAAGACGACAAGCACCTAACCATTGAGGACAAGAGGAGAGCCAGTACCACATCTTGCATACCATTACCATCTATATTTTAACTTTAAACAATCCGTTCCAAGTTAGTTCGTGCAGTATATATATATATATATATATATAGATTTATTTTATATTTTCTATAATATATATATATACATATATATTATAATTTAAATTCTTATATACTTTATATAATATACTATACAGACTTAATTTCATTGACTTTAAATCCGAATGAGACTCGAAAAATAATTGAACTATAAAAATTAGACCCTAGTCTTTTTTTTTAATTTAAGCACTTTTTATTTCTTGTTAATTTTGAATTACGTTTCATCCCCTAATCAAGAACAAAATTAGGATGAAACGTAATTTAAAATTGACAAGAGCCTACTAGGTAGTGGTCATAACTGTTAGGATGATACAATAGTACAATGCGGACCACTTCTTATAACCCAAACACAAAAATTCAATGGAATATGATTGATATCACAACATTAGATTACTTTGTTTGTAAAATGTGTATGCATTATCAAAATGTTAAAAATATGTATAAACATGTATTACCTTATAATCACTTTAAAATTATTCATAATATTCCATATTGGTTTAACATTTATATTTATATTTGATACACAAAAGAATGAATACATATCTTTAAAATCTTTTAATTATGATAAAAACGAAAACCAAATAAAATGGTGGAAAGCAATAACCATCCACTTGGTCCAAATGGTTTGCTGTTATACATAGTGGAAGCCACAAATAAACGAAATACCGATGCCCGAAGTGGTGATGACTAGGGACGGAACCATCAATTAATTTAAGGGATGTCGTTTTTTAAATTGTATTTAATTTTTGAATGTGTAACATTTATATATATATATATATATATATATATACAAATTATATAAAAAGTTTTTTTAAAAAAATTTGAGGGTGTCAATTGTCACTCCAACTTACCATGTGGCTCCGCCCATTGTGGTCACCACAATACATTGATATAATAATGGTGAGACTTTTCATGTACCGAATTGACATTTATGCATTGCATCAAATACAAATACTGTTACCTTTTATAAATTGACATTTATTAATGCAATAATTATCATCCTACACGAATCTATCAAGTGGTCTAGTAAAAACAAAAATATTATTATTTTTAAAAGATTTGAATTTGACAACTTATGTGTACGGTATATGTATCTTATCGAAGAATTAAAATTAATTAACAGATACGGCATGCATTCATACTACGCTTGTAACGTGATATTATCTAATTTGAAAGTCGAATCCTGTTCTAATCGAGAAACAGCAGCTCTCGTCATGTGTAATAACAATCCAATATTTTAACAAATGGATATGATATTTTATCATTGAGGAGTCAACACTGTTATTATATCAAATACTCTATAAACATTGAAATTTAGGGCCAAAAAGTAGAAGACTCCCAAGTGGGGATTAATTAGATACTTATGAAAAGCGACCACTGATTGCCACGAAAAGTGGTACACAAACAGCAGCAGCAACAACAACAACATGCTGGCTTCGTGGAATATTGAATTAAAATGGTCCATTATTAGAATACACACAATTATCAAGGCGGCAGATTATGCAGTGGGGTTAGTGGATTTTAGTTTGAATTTTATGTCTCTGAAAGTTGAAAATCATACTGCTTCCTTTTTCTTTTCTTTTTTTTTTGTGCTCGTCGCCTGCAGCAGTCATAAATGGTGAGTTTCCGCAGTAATTGGCGCCATTACGTGGTCGCTGCTTCCACCATCAAAATGTGCTGAAATGACGCAAGGAGTTGAGGAAGAGGAAGATTAAGCAAAAGAAATAGTGGGAGTTAAACTAAATAGCAAATGTGTAGCTTATACGGATCCTGTAAATGCTAATATGGGTATCTCTTAGTTTTTGTGAACGATTCTATTTCTTTAGAGTAGTTTTCTGCTTTCTTGGATAATATACACTTAACTTTATATAAAAAAGATTAAGAGGAGGTATGAAAGGCGGTATTTGAGCTATTATAATTAGGGATGGACAAAAATATCCGATCTGATGACCCCGAACTTAAAAATATAGGTAATTTTTTAAAAAAAATTACCCGACCCGAGAATTTTCCCGGGACACGGACCGGGATTTTTAAGTTACCGGATACCCGACCCGACAATATTTAATATATATTTTTTATATTTTTAGTTATATTTTTATTTTAAGTTTCTTAATTTTTTACTCTAAAACAAAATTTAAATTCCTAAATTCTTTTTATGTTTGTATTATATACATTTAAGTTTTAAGTTTAAATTTTTTAAAAATATTTTTGTGTTTAATATGTGAATTTTTTTAAAATTTTATAATTAAAAAATAAAATAAAAAATAAGCGGGGTACCCGGTACCCATATGAGATGGGCCGGGATATGGGCCGAAGATTGAGGTACCCGGATGAACCGGGTACCCGACAATTCCCACCCCTAATTATAACTTTCAACTATAAAAACAAACATATTTATCTTAGACAGTAGAATCAAAGCATCTGTGAGAAGATGGAGTGACATCAATTGATTATGTGAAGTTAAACATGACTTAATTTGGTCAATGTATAAGTTTTATGCTTTTATTTTGGTCATCGAACTTTGAAACTTGTGTTATAGTCACCGAACTTTTAATTCACTTTTAGTATTATTCCTCACGTTACCTTCAGTTAGAAGTTGCCGACGTGACACATTAGTTTTTATTTTGGTCCTCTAAAATGACATAATTTTTTTTATTAATATTTTTATATGACATGACGTATTTTATTTTTTAATGTCATATCAAACTTAAACTAAAAAATAAAAAAATTAAGCCCTAATCACAACCTCAATCCCTAATCTACAAACTTTAATCCCTAAAATAAGATTATTGTCCCATGTTATTTTTCTTTTCACCTCTTTCTCTCTTAAAGATTGTTCACCAAAAATTTCGTCGAAATTTATCAACTGCTTATTTATCTGACGACCTTTCGAAGGATCTGATACGATGAGTATCTTTGAACTTCTCAACATCGAGCCTCAAGAGCTCTAATTTCCTTTTGAATTGAGAAATTAGATATCATGTTCGGTTTAATTTTTAAAAATTAAATCTGACATAACATTAAAATAATAAAATATGTCACGTCATATGAAAATATTAATAAAAAAATCATGTTATTTCAGACTAACCAAAATAGGAATAATTTGAAAGTTGAGTTGTTAAATTGAAAATTTTTAAACTTTAGCGGCTAAAATAGGAGTGAGAAGAAAGTTGAGTGATGAACAAAGTAGTTTGCCCATTATTTTATTTAGGAAAATGGAAACTAATGTGCCATTTAAGTAGCTTCTAACAGAATGTAACGTGACAGACCATACTGAAAGTGAACTAAAAGTTCAATGAATAAAATGAAAGCAGCCTAAAAGTTAGGTGACAATTTATGTAGTTTATCCTTAAAATTTTCAAAAAAGGGGAGACTTTTAAAATTTTAACAATTTTGGAAACTTAATTAACAATATTAAAAGAATTTAATACTTAATGAGTATTTCTAACAAATTTGAATGGACCTAATTAAAATTTCAAAAATATTTGAGAGGTGTAATTTAAAATTTTCCAAATCTTAGGGGTGTCAAGTGTCACGGCCATGCCGTCCCAGCCCGATCGGCATGCCATGCGGCACTTGAAAGGGAATACATCCCAACCAAGTCAGCCTTACTCGCGTCTATTTCCCACGGTCTTTACTCGGAAGCGTCGTCTCATGATCCATCAGACAACACGCCAATCCAATATCGCATCCCGCAGGGCCTAGCGAATGCTAGGGCCAAACCCTGGGTTCCGGACAGGGCGCGATATGGGGCCCTCTGGCCCCAAACCGTCCCTAGGGCAGCACCCTAGAGAGACATTGTGCCATCCACTTGGCCCCAACGCCCGCACACCTAGGCCCCACTCGGGCTTAGGAGAGGGTCACTTACACCAAGGCCGCTGGGCTGCTAGCACATGGCGAGGGGGATAGTGGAGACCCAACACCAGACCACTTCCCCCTAGAGAGCTAATAAAACTTACCAGGAATGCCCGTAGTAGACGTTGAATTGTCCGAAACAAGGACACTTTCTGAACATGGCCTTCATCGCCTTCGAAAAGCACATTGACTCGCACCCTGGACTTGATAGCTCCTTAGGGATTGCTCGTATCATCACTCGGTCCGCATCTGCTCGGTCCACGATAGGCTTGTCAAGGCAGGATCGCAACACATGAAGAGTCGGCCTTGACATCCTCCCACACTCCCTATAACCGATGTCCTCATCGATGTGCTGTAATAACGGATGATCTTGACATTCTCCCGCACTTCCTCTATCGATGTCCCCATCGATGCACTATGATAAGGGATGGTCCTTACACTCTCCCGCACTTCCTCTATCAATGTCCTCATCGATGTTGACCCAGTAAGAGATGACCCTAACATTCTCCTACACTTCCTCTATCAATGTTTTCATCGATGTTGACATCAGCTCTTCATCACCTGATAAGTCGATTTGAACACTTGTGGTAGCTCGCCTTTGATCTTTGCCTGGTCTCAACCGCTTCTCTTGTCCCAACATCTGAACTTCTAAGCGAATCAACCAAGCCTCGATCATGTATTCCCTCGATCTCTTCATGACCACGTTGTCCATATGTGACCATCAAGCTCGATCATGAACCCATTATGCCATGTTTCCATACCTTTGATCTCGAATGTTGGATGCATACTCCCACACTCTTACTCTGATTATGACTGGAGCAAAGTAGAAGTAACGAACCATTGAACCCACTTGAACATGTGCCTTGTAGTTTCTGTGTAGAACATGATCTTGGAAGTAGACCTACAAAACCCAGTAATATTCCTGGCCATATGCAAGTGAACTATGACTCGTCACGCAATGATATGCTCCTCGATACTGAACATAATTGCCAACTATGTCCCATTACATAGTGAGACCCTCGAAACTCGAATGTGTCACCATAAAGCCATTACCCAAATGCACAAGTAGAAGCTCCAAGTCGCTTAATGATGTAGCGGGAACTCTAATTGCCACCATTGTACAGAAATGTACTTTGTCTCTTTACATTTCTTTGTATTTCCTGTACTACAAGATATACAAGTGAATACATCAGTGATAAACATATTCACACAAGTCTAGTATAATACCTGGTTGGTACACGTTGCCTTGTGCCACCCCCAATCCTTAGTGTGTTTCTGTATGCACCCCTCACGTGATACTTGGAAACATCACAAGGAATTCACCGCATTTCTTCACCAGGCATTACCATCTGCTTGAGAGGCTCTGTTTCTCACTCAGCTCGACCGCCTTTCCTCACAAGACATTACCATATGCTTGTGAGGCTATGTTTCTCACTCAGCTCACCTTCGCCACTTGTCAACTGTTTTGATGCTATCCAGCTTTACGAGCTTAACTCTGACTTCCTCCCCCACTTTATTTGTCGATGTCCCCATCGACGGAATAGAGCGAGCTGTTTGATCAAGCACAACCCACACACACTAATTTCTTTGGATGATTTGAAAGCCACCGCGACTTGCTCAGTTTTCTCTGAATGCACCACCGTACCCTGAAAAACATATAGACACCACCATGCCACTATAGAAGGAGCACCAATGTGCCTTTGAGTCCTACTGCGCCACCGCTTATGTTGTTCACCACTAAGTACACAACTTGTCTCGTCTTTCCTCTGTTAACTAAAGGCACCATTGTAACCTGCAAACATAAACTCTTATCTTCGACACAATTATCCTACCCTGCCTACTCTCTCCCTGAGAGCTCTTGGTGTAGAGTCACAACACTTTTCCTACCCTGCCTACTCCTCTCCGGAGCGCTTGGTGTAGATTCAACACAAGCAATCGTTGCTAAACACGCAAATACACCATAAGCACCACTGTGCAACACATCACAAACGCCACTGCGTTAAAGAGAGCAACGCCACGCTCTAAATTGCAAATTGGGCACCTTTAAGCCAATTATAAATGGGCACCACTATGCCTCACATCACAAACGCCGCTGCGTCACATCACAAATAAGCACCTCTGTGCTTTAAGAAGATTAGGCACCTCTGTGCACTGATTACCAAGGGAGCACCACTGTGTTGCCTTCACTGGGCACCTCTGTGCCAAAATCACTGAGCACCATTGTGCTAAAGAATAATGAGTGCCTTTGCATCGAATAGCCATAGTGGTTAACGTCAGACACCTCGTGTGTACTGATTCCACTATGACAAACTCGCACGCACCACGTCCTGAAATCCACCAACATGCACATATGTCCTCTGACAAAGTCTCGACCAAACGTCATCATGGTTAGTCACCCTGCCTACTCCACATTTGGAAGCGCTTGGCGTAGCTTCTAGCCACCCTGCCTACCCTCTCGTGGGTGCTTGGCGCGAAACTAAGCCACCCTGCCTAATTCGTTTTGTGAAAGTGCTTGGCGTAACGTTACTCCACCCTGCCTACTCTATGAGTGGAAGCGCTTGGCGTGACATGACGCCATCCTGCCTACTCCGCGTCCGGAAGCGCTTGGCGTAGGATTCGACCACCCTGCCTACTCCCCATATGGGAGCGCTTGACTGTAGTTTTCCCACCCTGCCTACTCCAACCTAAAGAGCGCTTGGCCTGGTCGTCATTCGACCCTGCCTACTTACACACACATAGTAGCACTTGGTGTGGAGCTACCATGATGCACAAAGCTCACCTCAAAAATTCATGCTCGCCTCGAAATTCTCGACCAGGCTTCATCAGCCAAAATCCACAATTAGGCTCACTAGCCTGGCTCTGATACCACATGTCACGACCATGTCGTCCCAGCCTGATCGGCATGTCGTGCAGCACTTGAAAGGGAACACATCCCAACCAAGTCAGCCTTACTCGCGTCCATTTCCCACGGTCTTTACTCGGAAGCGTCGTCTCATGATCCATCAGGAAACACGCCAATCCAATATCGCATCTCGCATGGCCTAACAAATGCTAGGAGCCAACCACTGGGTTCCGGACAGGGCGCGATATGGGGCCCTCTGGCCCCAAACCGCCCCTAGGGCAGCACTCTAGAGAGACGTTGTGCCATCCACTTGGCCCCAACTCTCGCATACCTAGGCCCCACTCGTGCCTAGGAGAGGGTCACTTACACCAAGGCCGCTGGGCTGCTAGCACATGGCGAGGGGGATGGTGGAGACCCAACACCAGACCACTTCCCCCTAAAGAGCTAATAAAACTTACCAGGAATGCCCGTAGTAGACGTTGGATTGCCCGAAACGAGGACACTTTCTGAACAGGGCCTTCATCGCCTTCGAAAAGCACCTCGACTCGCACCCTGGACTTGATAGCTCCTTGAGGATTGCTCGTATCATCACTCGATCCGTATCTGCTCGGTCCACGATAGGCTTGTCAAGGCAGGATCGCAACACATGAAGAGTCAGCCTTGACACCAAGCTCCCCAGACTATGCTTATGATCCGCCTCTAAAACTTTGTGACGACTTACTTAACCTCGAATCTCGCTATATTTCTATAGAATAAGTAACATGTTCACAAAGTATACTTACATAACAAGAAATCTAATGAAACTAGGTTTCCAACTATAAATCAAAGTCTCAAACATATCTCGAACCCGCTTCCTTTGCCCCTCCCCCCTCCCCTCACATCTCTTATTTTACAATACTTTAATATCTTTATAAATTAGGTGGATCAAGACGAATTTTTGAGTCATAAACTGTAACAGTTAATACTTAAATTAAAACATCGAGAAAAAAATAGTAATTAAAACATCAAGTAGAATAAGACTTATACAAATATTAAAAATAAAAAAATATGGTAACTTGAGCTTTGTAATTGTGACTGACGATCCCATGAATAAAGTTCATATGTGTAATGACAAATCATTGGTTAATCTGGTAGTGGAATCACCACAAAATTAATCGTTTCCCTTGTGTAATTAGTGTTAAAACTATAAAGAGTGTGAAGATGATTAAAATTCTTAATCAGTTCATAGTTTTTAAAGTGGCGTGCTGTTTTGTAAAATATAAAATCAATTATGATTCAAATTAAGTTGAGTCTAATTTTTCATGAATTAAGCGAATTTTGCTCTCTACTAAATAAAATAAATATTTTTTGATAAATTTATTTATTTTTATAAATACTAAATAAAATAAATTGAGATAAGGAAAAAAACATTATTCTTAAAAAATGGTCAATTCCTACATAAAAGATACCAAATCTTATTAAAAGGATTTTTTTAAAAAAAATGAAAGCGGTTACAAAGAAGGTGCATCGATTTTAATATTAAATGGATTATTTTGTTTTTATTAATAAAACACAAGAATAATTCTATATGAAATTACCACCTGCTTTAAAATGTTGGTTAGCTCTATTATTGAATAAAATTAGTGCCTTCTACATCATAAAAGAAACAAAATAAATAATTAAACTAAGGATTTATATTTTATGCATAAATAGCATATACTTTATACACATAAAATTAATTATGTGATGTTACTTATTCATAAACCTTGCTTCTGGCCAAAAACAAAGGTTGTTTGCACATTAAAAATTGGAAAACGTGTGCATATAAATATATAACTCGTTTAGAATAAAAATTAAGTCCTTGATACATTGCCGACATTTTTTTATATACACAAGAAATAATAAACTAAAACTCGTAACTAACACAATCCTGATCCGGGGGGAAATGGAAAATATAAAATAAATTTTATGATACTTATTATAAAATAATATAAAACGCTGTTAGTAATAGTATTAGACCAATTTTATAATTTATATGATTAATATTTCAACGATTCGATTATAGTTATTGAATTATGACGACTATTTTTGTGAAATTGGGAATTAATTTTATATATTATCTTGTCGATACTAAAGGTCTTTAATCACTTAAAATCAAAGGTTAAATTTTTAATAAAATAAAGGGTTTATGTGTTTCAGTGTATGGGTCTAGAATCTGGGATTTATGTTTAGAATAGGGTTTAGTGTTAGAATTTAAAGATTAGATGTTAGAGTTTTGTTTTTAAGGTCATGTGATTAGGGACTTAGGTTTTAACTTACAAACTCAAACCCTAAATTCTAATCATAACCCTCTAAATTCAAAACTCGTACGCTAAAACTCCTAAACACTAGACTCTAAACAAAATCTCTAAGCCTTAAAACTAAGGTGTTTGTGTAAACAAAATTTCACAAGCGCTTGTGCATGAAATAATTACCCAAAAATCCAATGGTTATGGATTAGTGTAAAACTAAATGAGTTTTACACCATGTAAGTGGATCTTATCCTATATATATACATATATATATATATATATATAATATAAACTTCAATACACAAACTGTGTAAATTTTACTTATCATATATAAAGTTTGGAGGTTTAATTTTAACTTTATGATTTAGGAGTTTGAATGGTAGGGTTTATAGTTTAAAATTTATGATTTAAGGTTACAGTTAAATATTTATATTCTAGATAGTATAGTTTAACTATGAAAGATTTGAGTAAAAAAATTTACCCATTGTATATGTAACACATATAACTAACAATATTTTATAGTATAATTGGTCTTACATCGACAGAAGTAATTATTAGGGTCATCTAATTAGTAGTTTAGACTAGTAGATAGTGGTTTAAGAATGATTAATGTCATTTTAAGAAGGGAATTCATCAAACTATGTTAGCATAATGAATAAAAAATAATATTCTAAAAATTAAGACAATCTTAGGTAAGGTTGACGTTGTGTGCAACTCACCTACAAATATTTAGGTGTCCCAGTGTTTGTCCAAAACTATTATTTCATTACTCGCAAATTTTGTTATTTATGGTTTTTTTTATAATCACGATATTCGATTAAATGGTCAGTTATTTTAGATTAAATTTTGTCTATATTCATTATTGAAATGATTCTCTCAATTTAATTTTTTTTTCATTCACACTGTCTGAATTTGAACTTCTAACTTTGCTTATGGATCTAGTATCACATCCAGCTAAATCAATTGGTTGTTGATATATTACTTATTGATGGTCAATTTTTTTTAATTTTAACAATATTTATTTTAAATTTTATAAAATATATATTTAAAAATTACTTAATTCAAAGATTTTAAAATATATTTCTTAACTTTTTTAACAATAATATATTTTGAAAGTTAATGTTAAAAAAATTAACTAAAAAATTAATAAATTTAAATTTACTAGAAGTGAGAAAGTATTTGATTATTTTAACACCTACTATTTTTATTTTTGGCCAAAACCTAATATTCTACTTTAGTCTTATTAAAAAATATCAACATTAAATACAAAAGTCAATTTTTTTTCTACCGATAAAAGTCAACAATAAATATTTTGAAATTTTAGAAACAATTAAAACTAAAAGGCTCGTCTATATCGTGACACTTACATTCAAGTGGGCAGTCATATGTTATTGTTATGGGTAAAAAATTTGAATGAGTATACCACGTGCGAACACCAATAATGCTAAATATTAAATATCATTAAATTAATTAATAAAGATTTAAAATTTTAAGAACTCATTAAATAATTAATAATTACTTTAAAATTTTAAATTAAATTATTTTGTATATATATATATTAAAATTTTATTTTTTAATAAGGGTAAACTATATATTTAGTACCTCACCTATTTCCGTAGTTCTATTGAACCCTCATTATTTAAATATTATTTCGATTTGACACTATTCTTTATAAAAAATAATTTAATTCTTAACCCTAAACTCTTAAACCTATACCCTAAACCATATACCCTTAAAAATAATTTCACCATCATCGATTCAATCCAATTAAATTGCCGGCCATCATCAATCAATTTGTTTTGGTTTGTTTTTTAATTCAATTTAAATTGTTATTTTTAAATCCACTTTTAATACGAATTAGAACTATAATTGAAATTGGAATTAAAATTCACCCACCATCATTATAACAATAATAACGAGATACAACTTGACCGACATTCACATCCTCATTTTCGATTTTACATGGGGAAAGTCAAAACTATAGCTTACTCTCAGTTTCTGGAGTCCTACAAGAGTGTTACAATTGAAGAAGCCATGACAAAGGCTTTTGGAGTAACAGTAAAGTTCATTGATATGTGAGTAACAAAATTCAGTGATCTCTCAACTTAGGGTTTAGGTTCATGGATAAATACCCTTATCCTATCATTGCTATTAAAATTAGTTGAGTTTGGCCGTATTATTTTTCCTGCCCTGACATAATTTTTATGTCTTCCATGATTCCAGGGAGCTATCACGTTTTATTGCAGCAGTGAAATTTCATTGTAAGATTAACAAAGTTGCTGGTATTCTCGAAACAAACCGCCCTAATGCAAAGAATGCTCTTTACCAAGCCACCATTAAACAAGGTGACTTTTTATTAAACCGGATCCAGAAGTTGTCGCGAGTCATTGACCTATGAAATAATTAATCATATTAAACAGTACCAGAGAAATATGAAAATTGGGTTTTCAAGATTGTTTTTCACTATACTGATGCTTAGCAAGTTTGCAAGATTCCGTTTTACAGGAGCTCACTATTTTTAAGGTTCTAATTCGAATTAAAAAAAAATAAGTAAAGTGTATTTAAAAAATAATTTAAATTGAATTTAAAAACCAAAACAAATTGATTGATGATGACCGGCGATTGAATCGAATCGATGATGGTGAAATTATTTTTTGAGGTATATGGTTTAGGATATATGTTTAAGAGTTTAAGTGTTTAAGGTTTAATAGTTTAGGGTTTTAGGTTGAGGGTTAAGGGTTAAATTATTTTTTATAAAGAATATGGTCAAATTGAAATAATATTTAAATGATGAGGATTCAATAGAAATACGGAAATAGGTGAGGTACTAAATGTATAGTTTATCCTTATTAAAAAAATAAAATTTTAATATATAAAAATAATTTAATTTAATTTTTTAAAATAATTATTAATTGTATGATGGGTCCCTGAAATTTTAAATCTTTATTAATTAATTTAATGATGTTCAGTGGTGTTAAACATTAATAGTGTTCAACGGTATTTGTTGCACGTCGTAAAATTTTCCAGAAAAATTTCTTTGTTGAAATTGATAAGCACACGAAAAAATAAAAATCAAAAGCTCGAGTAAGTAAACAGAAATGGTACTGTGTTTACATCTGTAGCTGTCATGAGCCGTTGGATATTTGTGAAACAAATCAGAATATATCATTATTTTAATAGATACTTTATTTTTTTAGAGAAGTAATTAGTTTTATTAAAAATGTTTAATATATAAAATTATAATGAGTGTTTTCAACTATAAATATAAACTAAACATATGATTTGGATGTTTTTTTTTATAATTATTCACAAAAAATTACTCACTTGATATGTGAAGGGCCATACAAAAAAATGCTAAAAACCATACCAAAAGACTCGAAAAGAAGATATATACAAACAGATCTAAGTACATCAACAATCGAATCGCAAAAGAGATCAATCAATTGAAAGATCATTAACAATCACAAATCAGAGCCGCTTGTCGTGAGAAAACTGTCTACAAACGCAAATCGCGTATTTGTATTCAACCCGAAATTTCAAAGCAGAAAAAATTAACAGGATAACAAAAAAAGTCATTTTAATCAGTCGAAACAATATTAAATTTAATCATAAAAAATAAAGAAATCAAACGATCGATAAAAAAGATTAAAATTTGCTAAAAGGTAAAAGAATGTGTCATAAAATAGAGTCATTGAAAAAAATGTGATATAAGAAAATAAATAAAAAATAAAGATTATCAACAGTAGCCGATAAATATTAAAATCAGTATCGATATCAACCAGATAAAGATTAAAAAAAGAGAATGTTTTGGACAGGAGGGAACCTAATTCTTCCAACAGATACTTGATTGTTTTTAATAAATAAATTTTAATTCACTATTTATAGTTTCATAGACATTTATTATCTTACACATAAAAATTAAAAATATTTTTTTATTAAATAGAGATATAATTACATTTTAAAAATAAATGTTGATTCAAACTCATAAAAATAAGATAATATTAATATCTTTGATTACTAGACCAATTAATATATGATAATATAATTTTACTTTTTTTCTACGGAAGTTATAAAGTGATTACAAGTAATATCTGTTCTATATAATATACTCTCAACCATTTGACAATAAATGCTCAATCACCCTGTTGTAGCTGCTGGTGCTCGAACCCGTGACCTCTAAAAACAACAACTGTTCCCTTAACCACTAAAGCAAGTTGGTTCGTGCAATATAATTTTACTCTTAAACTTTTAAATTATCATATAATTTTATTAAATATAAAAATTTACAACCTAACATAAGTGTTTGTACCATTACTCAGGACTCCCATTATAGCAATTGCTAAACGATGCATAGTGTCATACAAGTGTTATACATAAACTCCAAGTAGTAAATCAAATGGGCATAAGTTTAGACTAAAACATATTATAATAATGCTGCCTGCCATTGTTCTTTCCCCAATATGACGTTAACATTAGCTCATTTACACGTATGAAGGGATGGATGGGAGAGTCGGAAGTAGCGATCGTCCTCATAAAAATTTGAAATTCATATATAATTTAAAGATGTACTATATATTTTATACCAAAAATTTATTTTCTTCATTAAAATTTTATATATTCTATCCTTAACATAAAATTTTGTGTGCGTCCCTACACGTCTGAATTTATATCAATCGGCTCCCCCATCCCCACCCATATATCTATAAGAGAACACTCACTCACAGCACAAGATATCAGAAAACAATGGCGTTTTGGCGCATTTCCATCTGTTCCCTACTTTTACTCCTGCTGCTATCTTCTTCAACCATGGCAGCAGCTTCCTTTTACAGGCCTTGGAAAAGGCCAACTCAAACTTCTATTCAACAGAGGTTTATCCAGTGCTTTAATGGCAACTCCCCGTTTTCCATACCGCTCTCCACTGCCTTTTTCACCCCAAACAATGCCTCGTTCTCCTCGGTGCTACAATCGACGGCTCAAAACCTCCGGTACTTGGTGCCATCGATGCCGAAGCCCGAGTTTATCATCACACCCTTGCATGAATCCCATGTCCAAGCTGCTGTCATATGCGCAAAGTGGCTCAACATTCACCTCAGAGTCCGCAGTGGAGGGCATGATTATGAAGGACTCTCTTTTGTGTCCCTAATCGAATCGCCTTTCATTCTCGTCGATCTCTCGAAACTGCGGTCGGTCTACGTTGACATACAGGGAAACAGTGCTTGGGTTGAAGCCGGTGCCACGGTTGGCGAAGTTTATTATCGAATTGCTGAGAAAAGTAATATCCATGGCTTCCCTGCAGGCCTTTGTACTAGTCTAGGCATTGGTGGGCACATTACAGGAGGTGCATATGGTTCGATGATGCGAAAATATGGACTTGGTGTCGATAATGTCATCGATGCTCGAATTGTCGATGCGAATGGAAGAGTTCTTGACCGAGCAGCCATGGGGGAAGATCTTTTTTGGGCAATTAGAGGAGGTGGAGGTGCAAGCTTTGGCATCATCCTTGAATGGAAGATAAAGCTAGTTCCGGTCCCGGCTACCGTGACGGTTTTCACCGTGACCAAGTCTCTAGAACAAGGTGCTACAAAGATCCTTTATAAATGGCAAACTGTTGCGGACAAGCTCGACGACGATCTTTTCATTCGAGTCATAATTCAAACAGCGAACGCCGGAAAAAACAATGCCAAAACCGTGACAACGTCGTACAATGCCCTGTTTCTCGGTGATGCCGAAAGGCTCCTACGAGTAATGCAACAGAGTTTCCCCGAACTCGGTTTAACACGAAAAGATTGTACCGAAACCACATGGATCAAATCGGTGCTTTACATAGCTGGCTACTCGAGCACCACTCCTCCTGAAGTTCTTCTCCAAGGCAAGTCCACGTTCAAGAACTATTTCAAGGCCAAATCCGACTTCGTCAAGGAAGCCATACCCGAAACAGCACTAGAAGGTCTCTGGAAAAGACTGCTTGAAGAAGACAGTCCATTGATGATATGGAATCCATACGGCGGCATGATGGCAAGGATTTCCGAATCCGAAACCCCTTTCCCGTATCGACAAGGGACCAAATTCAAGATCCAGTATGTGACACTTTGGCAAGACGGGGACAACAACAACACGTCGAAGCATGTCGATTGGATTCGGAGGCTGTACACTTACATGGCCCCGTACGTCTCGATGTTCCCTAGAGGCGCGTACGTGAATTACCGGGACCTCGATTTGGGGATGAACAAGAATATGAACACGAGCTTCATCGAGGCTAGCCTATGGGGAACCAGGTACTTCAAGGATAACTTCATGAGATTGGTGAAAGTGAAAACCAGAGTTGATCCTAGCAATTTCTTCAGGCATGAGCAGAGCATCCCACCTCTTCCGGTTCAAGCTTGATATTGGTAGGAATAATGCAGTTCACTTTTGTCCTTAATTTGTACTCCAATATTGCTTATGTCTGAAAAAAATAAAGAAATAAAGATTGTTGACTGTTGGTATACATAATATGTTAAGGGGATGTTGGTATTATCCATATTATTAGTTTGTATTTGTTGAATGAACGGGGACGCGTTAGAATAATATAATGGATCGAAATTTATTTGTTTATATCTGAAAGAATATTTTTTATTTTAAATATGATAAAAGAAGACATTATTTAATGTTTAGCAAAATAATGATATTTTTAGACATTGGATGTAAGAAATTTTTCATGAGGAACATTGACATCAGATTCTGTTGGAACATTATATTTAGAATCATATTTTTTTGTTAAAAAATAAATATTTTACTTTGTTTTTATCATTTTTTATCATTAAACAAATGTGATTTGTGTACTCTCTAATCATGTTCTAGAGTCTCAAACGGACCAACGCATTTATCAGTAATTTACTAAGGATGTGTTTTTAACTGACAATAAAACTATAGATAGATTACCATTTTGGTCACTTTGTTATTTTATTTTATTAATGTGAACATTTCACCAATTAAAAGTACATTATAATCACTTACGTTATAGATTAATCACAAAATAATAAGTTAATGTTTATTCTCATTATATTGATGAGGTGACATATAAAAAAGAATTAATTTTGAATTTGAACCTAAACTTTAGCACTCAATCAAGTAACCCCACGCAATAAATTCTCCAAACCAAAAATTGTATCTTCTCTTTCTCAATCCCATGGTTCTCTTCTTTTTTAATCTTTAGCGATCAAATGGCCATCTCCACCCTCACGTACCGCCCTTCACCTCCTCCGTCGACTAAATGATCCCCTCCGCCTCTTCAATTGTTTGAAATATAGACATTGAATGTTAAAAACTTCAATAGTTTACACAGTTGGCCACTGAAAATTCGGGAGAGGAATAGGGTAACAAAGATGAGCTTTCATATTTTAAAGGATAAAGGGGTTATTTTGTCTCTGAGTTCGACCCAATTCAGTAATGTTGTCTCTCGCGCAAAAACGCATTCAATTAGGTCCTTCAGTTCGCACATTGCAATAAATTTGTCCTTTGACCAACATTGACCGACGAAACTGTTATTGTGGCCGTTAAATATTTGACGTGGCAAAAAAAATTAAAAATCATCAATTGTCTTTCCCAACCTCCTCCATCTCCATTAAAATTTAAATTAGTAAAACACAACCACTATTGAAGAAAATGTCCATCTTCCCTACTCTCTTCTCCTCTCCCACTCTTCTTTTATTCCTTCTCTCTAATCATTAGTTTTTCTTCACATGAGCAGCTTCACATTACCAGCCATGGCCACCTCATGGGACAAGATTTTATATATATCAAGCAACACCAGCTTCTCCACTACAGATATAGACGAATGTAGGGGTGGGTTTACCTGGGCTATGGCCCACTCCATACCCATTTTTTTACAGATACCTAATTATCTTATTTTACTGCTCCAAAGTAAATTTGGAAGAAGCAAAGATACGAATCAACTAATTCTTTGGTCTTCAAACAATCAAAATTGAAAGATAGGATATCTTAAAAAAATTTCACTCCTTCAAATTTCCAATCAGGTTTAATTTTGAATTTTTTCTTTCAATTTCGTTATAAGACTTATGTTTTCCTATTATTTTTCTATTTTGCAAGAAAACCACGATTTTTTAGAATGAGGAAGTAATTCTTTAGGTAAAGTATAGACCTGAATTTTTGTTTTTTGCCCAACCGACTTGAAAGAATAATTTCAACCTTAACAAATTGTAGTTGAGCTTACATATCATATTTGGTTAAATTTATTTGGATACAGAAATTAATTTATGCTATTGAGACTTTGCATTCAATTTTAAAAAAAAAATAAATGAGTTTGTTATGAATTATTATTGATGTAGGAAGTCTTGTAAAGTTGGAGCTAAATAATCTTAAAGGTTGAACTAAGGTGATAGTTTCAAGAGGAACAACGAGACCTACAATTTGATATTTTTTTATGCTTATTGTATTATGTAATTATGCGAATATTAATAGGTTCCTTTTATTTTTTGATTATCTATCTTGAATAATAGTGATAAAATTACACAACATATTAGGGATGGATAATAATTTGCTAGCTATTTGTTTCTTTAAATTCTTTTGTTCAAAGTTAAGTAAAAGCGTAAAGGGTACTCTTTTTTCATATCTTATTTTATTCTATTAATTATCAGAGATTGTTTATTGTTTATTTTGTCACATCTCATTTTATTAATTGTTCTTTTAATTCTTTTCTTATCGTAGATAAAGATGTACAACTAAACTACTTTAACTGATGAAATTACAATGTTAGAGATGAACCTTAATTATCTTATTTATTTCGACTAGGTTGAAGTATGAAGAGAAAAATAATTAATTCTTATTTTTTAAAACTGGAACACACTTTAGAATCAAACGTTGAGAATGCATGCCCTAGTACTCTCGTTGAAAGGGTTGTTGATGCAACTCAAGGGACATCTACTCAAGTTCCAGATAAAGAACCTAGTGTTATGTCTACAATTAATATTGATAACACTTTTTTTGTGCGTGATCCAGCTTTGCGTAAGTCAATTAGTAGTTATCCGTCAGAAAAATAAGAAAAAATTATAGGGAAATTCATAAGTCATAGACATTATCAATTTCTTATGTCTGAATATCCTCAATCTGGTCCAGATGGTCATCTACGACGATTTCAATCTAAGTGGTTTAAGACTTTTAAATGGTTAGAGTATTCACCGACTGCTGATGTTGTTTATTATTTCCCGTGCTTTTTTAAAAAAAGAAATCATTAAGAAAATTTTGTTCGAATACTTTTACAGTACATAAATTTAAAAATTGGAAGAGGATTGGATGGAAAGATTGTGTATTTGCAACACATATATGGGAACGATATTAACTCAGCTCAAGGATATTCTGTTCAATATTGAAAAAAAATTAAGACTCCTAAAGGTCATGTTGATATTGTATTTAAAAATTTAACTCCAAAATAGGATGATGATAATCGTTTACGATTAAGTGCTTCAGCAGAAGTTGTACGATGGCTGAATTTTCAAAAATGTACATTTAGGGGGCATGATGAGAGTGCAAAGTTAAGAAATCAGGGAAATATTATAGAGATGTTGAAACTCCTTGCTTCTTACAATAAAGATATAAGAGATGTTGTGCTAAAAAATGCTCCACAAAATACAAAATGTGTAGCTTAGTCCATTCAAAAGGAAATTTTGCACATCTTTGTGCAGAAAGTGCAAAATGAAATTCTCAAGGAGATCGGTGATTCAAAATTTTACATAATCATTGATGAATTTCAAGACATCTAAAAGAGAACAAATGGTTATAGTCATTAGATTTTTTGATGCATATAGATTTTTGCAAGAATAATTTTTATAGTTAGTACATGTCAAAGATACAACGTCAAAAACTAAAGAAAATATTTTTACAATTTTATCTAACCATGAGATGAGTATTGTAAATCTTAGAGGTCGGAGATATGATAGAGCCAGTTATATGTGAGGTGAATGGAATGGTTTACAAGCTATATTCATGAAAGATTGTCCTTACGTCTATTATGTGCATTGCCAAACACATCAGCTGTAGTTGGCTCTAATTGCTGTTGCAAGAGAAATGTCTGAAATTCATGATTTTTAATGATTTAATTTTTATTGTGAATGTTGTTAGCTCTTCTTCTAAGCGTCATGATGAATTACAAGTAGGGTTCTAAATGAACCGAACGAACACGAACGAGGGTGTGTTCATGTTCGTTCGTTTAACTTTAACCGAACAAATGAACGAACACGAACATAAACGAACACAAAATTTCTTGTTCGTGTTCGTTGATTAAGAAATGTAGCTTGTTCGTGTTCGTTCATGTTCGTTCATTTAAATGGTAAACGAACATAAACGAACACTAAAGAACACAAACGAACATAAACGAACATGAACGAACATATATAATTTGTTAAATATTTAATATTTTTGGTTAGTTCGATTAATTTAGTTAATTAACCGATTTTTAAACCGAATTAATCGATAATTAAGATTTGAAAAAACTCTTAACTATTAGTCGAAACCTAAAATTATCTAATAGATTCACCAATTTTGTTTTGGTTCGGTCGGTAAGTTCGGTTTAACCGAATAATGAACACCCCTAGACATATGTGAATAAATTTAAATGAACATAAACGAACATAATTGAACGAACATAAACGAACGAACATAAATGAACATAAACGAACGAACATAAATGAACATAAACGAACGGATTACCGAACGTTCACGAACATAAATGAACGAACAAGCCTTTTGTTCGTGTTCGTTCATTTAATTAGACGAACAAAAAATCTTGTTCATGTTCGTTCGTTTAATAAATAAACGAACATAAACGAACTTCCCGCCGAACGGTTCACGAACGGTTCGCTGAACGTTCGGTTCGTTTACAGCCCTAATTACAAGATAGTCAAATAGCTGAAATGGAGCACTTGATTGAAATTGAAGAGATTGAGACTAAAACATGGCTAAATTAAATTGGAACTTTGCAACGTCCTGAAGATACTAGATGGAGTTTTCATTCCAAGTCAATTTGCATTGTCTTAAGGATGTATAATGCAACGTGTTCTGTCCTTGAAAAATAGCCATTGATCGCCGAGTCTCATATTCTTAGCGTAGGGATGTGAATTATGCTCTTAAAAAGTTGTTGACTTTTGATTTTGTATTCATTTTACATATGATACAAGGACTTATGGGATACACATATCACTTTATTGAGCTTTGCAATGTAAGTCACAAAACATTTTAAATGCGATGAATTTAGTTGCAACTACAAAGACTTTAATTCAGAAATTTAGAGATGGTGATTGGGAAGGTCTTTTAGATAAAGTACTCTCATTTTGCAATAAATACGGCACTTTGTCTATAGTCCCTGATATGAATGTTACTTATTCTGATATAATTTGATCTCGACGTAATAAAGATATTGTTTTAGTGGAGCGTCATTATAGAGTGGATGTGTTTACAGCTACTATGAATCAACAATTGCACGAACTAAATAGTCGGTTTAGTGAGCAAGCTACGTAGCTGCTTATTTTAAGTATGGCTTTGAATCCTTTAGGTGGCCATAAAAACTTTAATGCGGAAAAGATTTATCGTCTTGCAAAGAAGTATTATTCTGAAGACTTTTCTGAACATGATAAATATCATTTGGAGTATGAACTTGAACTATTTTTTTGAGATATTCCTAATCATGCAGAGATGAAGAATTTGAGCACCATAACTCAATTATGCCGAAGTTTGTCAAAAAGTGAGAAATCATTTTCTTATCCCCTTATTGATAGATTGATTTGACTTATTTTGACTCTTCTTGTTAGTACGACAACTACTGAAAGAGCTTTTTCAGCAATGAAAATTATCAAGGCTAGTTTACGCAATAATATGGAAGATGAATTTCTTTCAGATTACTTAAGTGTGTATATTAAAAAAGAAATTGCTGAAAATTTTACTATTGACTCGATTATAGATGATTTTGATTTTATGAAGAGAATGAGAGTCAATCTTAATTGATGAAGACATTATGTTTTTAATTATGTGTATTTTAAAACATATAATTTTATTATTTTTAGTTATTATATTTTTGAATTGAGAACTATTTATAAAGTTATGTTATATTATATATATATATATATATATATATATATATATATATATATAGGCTCAGGTGATGATATTTTTTCTAGATTCGCCACTGACTATAGAGACGAGTTCACGGCAGAGGGAAGCGATCACCATCAACCCATCGCTCATTTTCGAAAACCCAAGGCTTATAAATGCTTAGTTTTGCAAGCTTGTAAGCAAGTGTAGAACTAATGTTTTGATATAATAATTGAAAAATGTCTTGGACTGATTTAAAAAGTATTTAAAACATTTCCAAAGTCCAAACAACTTGAAATAATATTTAGGGAATTTTTCATAAAGGTTTTTCATGTTTTCAAAGGCCAATTTTCACAAAACTGACCATGTGTTTCGAAACACCTTAGGGCGTTTCGAAACAGGTGCCTCTAGTGGCCAAAACGTTTCGATACTTGTATCGAAACGGGCCTTAGCGTTTCGAAATGGGCTAGGCCGTTCCGATACGCCCACGTGGCACTGACCACAACGGTCATAAACCCCAACGGCTCTTTCCCAACTAACTTTTAAATGCAGGTCGTTTCGGTACGGGCTTATAGCGTTTCGATACGCGTTCCGAAACGGCAAGGGGGTGTTCCGAAACGGGTACCCTGACAGACTGCAACGACTCTTTCTATATTGAGGGTGTTTCGAAACGGCTTCGAGCGTTTTGAAACGGGGAGCTGCAGAACTGCATTTATGGAGGGAATTAAAGGGTCCAACGACTCTATTTCAACCCCAACGGTCCTAAACGGCTATAAACTCAATTGGGAGTATAAAAGGGACCTCCAAGCATCAAGAGAAGACTAATGCTTCAATTGTCAATCAACAAATGATCAAGAAATTGTCTTAGTGCTTAAAGTGTCATTTCTTGTATAGACAAACACTTGTGAGCCAAAATTGTCAAATTTGCTCAAGTGTTTTAGGCTTTGGGTGAGTGCTTCATTGTGCAAACAAACACCTATTAGAGGGTTTAAGTTTGCTTTATTTATCTCTTTGTAAAAGAGGGTTTTGATCAAGGCTTGGAGTAGAAGCTTGATCGGTTGTAAGGGTTTCCTCCTTGTCCTAGAAAAGGGGACGAATCAATTAGTGGATTGATTGTGAAATCCTTAGTGGGGAGCTAAGGTAGTGGATGTAGGTGCTTGTTAGAAGGTCGAACCACTATAAATCATTGTGTCTTTATTCTTTCTAGCTTCCTAAACCCTTCCACCCAAATATCCACCTCTCCACCACTTGGTGAGCATAATCGGTTGAACGAATCGAGCACCACACAACTCAACAATTGGTATCAGAGCTTGGCTCAATCGAAGGGGATTAACATCCTATTGAGAAGATCCGGCAAGCTCGATCACTTTTTCATCAACCGGCTCAAATGGCGCAATCCATAGACAAACCGCCTTTCTTCGACGGAGCTCACTATGCCCATTGGAAGACCAAGATGAAGTTCTTCATCAAATCAAAAGATTACAAGTTATGGGATGTAGTTGAAGATGGCCCGTTCGTACCTAAAAGAAGTAAAGCGGAGTGGAGTGCCGACGATCGCAAGAAGATGGAGCTAAATTGCAAAGCCTTGCACATTCTATTTTGTGCATTTGGTCCATCCATCTATGAGAAGATGTCTTCTTGTGAGAGTGCCAAGGAGGTATGGGACAAGCTTGAAGTCACATACGAGGGGACAAATGAAGTCAAGGAGACCAAGATTGGGCTCCTAACCTTGGAGTATGAGAACTTCAAAATGGATCCGGAAGAGAACATCGAAAAGATGTTTGATCGGTTCTCCACCATCACCAATGGTCTCAAAGGCTATGGAGAAGCCATCCCGGAGGAGAAGCTTGTTCGAAAGCTCATCTACTCTCTTCCCGAGTCTTGGGACTCAAAGAGGACCGCCATCATCGAAGCCAAAAATTTGAAGACTTTGAAGCTTGATGAATTAATGGGGTCACTTCTTACTCATCAAATCATGAAGAAGAACAAAGAGGATGAGAAGAAGAGGGAAGAAATTCGAGCTATGGGAGAGAAGAAAATCAAAGGGCTTGGCATCAATGCAAGTGTCATGGCTCTCAAATCCTCCACTTGCCATCATGTCTACTCAAGTGAAGAGGAGGAGGAAGATGAAGAGATAGTTCATCTCTTCAAGAAGTGTGCCCCTTTCATGAAGAAAGCCTAGAGAGAGCTTGAACGAGAACCTAAAAGAAAGGAGAGGGCAAGCACTTCTAGCCATAAGAAGAAGGCACATTTGGCTACTTGGAGTGATGAAGACCCCACCGACGATGAGCAAGCCAACCTTTGCCTTATGGCCATCGAAGAAGATTCAAGGGTAACTTCTAATTCATCTACTTCATGTTCTTATACTTTTGATGAATTACAAGATGCCTATGATGATTTGGTTTTAGACTTTAAAAGCCACATTTTGAAAAACAATAAATTGATTTCAAAGTTAAAAATTCAAAATGATTTGCTTTTTAAAACCAAACTTGAACTTGAAGCAAAACTTGAAGAGTTTGAGTTAAAATGTCTTGATTTACAAAAATTGCTTCAAAATGTTCAAGTAGAAAAAGATTTGATTTCCAAAGAGCTTGAAAAGAAAAACAATTTTGGAAAATCAAACTTTTATGTTAGACAATCTAGTGCCCCTAGATTTGTGAATGGAAAATGTTTTAGAAGTGTTTGGGTCCCAAAAGGACTAACCACTTCAACTAAAAAGGATGAAATTGAAAAATGGATTCCTAAGGGGACTAAATTTTGTGCTACTAATGTTTATGGATCCAAAGCAATTTGGATACCAAAAATTACTTGATTGTCTATTGTAGGTGTGATGGAGATGTTCAACAAGTCAAACATTGAGGGGGAGCTCCATGCACACAAGGAAGAACACTTGAAGAAGGAAGGCTTCACATCCTCCCTTGGGTTCAAGTGTGGGTAAAATTTTCTAGTTGTTTTGAATTTACTTGTCTTATTTTTTTTTCAACTAGATGATCATATATGTTGGACTAACATTTAAATGATGCTTTGAGTAAGGGGGAGCCATTTTAAAACCAAAATTCATATTTTTGTTAAATTTTACCTCTATTGTTATTTTTGAGATTAATGTTTTAAATCTTTTTGATATAACAAAAAGGGGGAGAAATGGTTTGAAAAATTGAATTTTCAAATGAATAAGGAGGAGCTTTATTTGAATTAAAATTTTAATCTCTTATTCACATTTTTAAAGTTAAAGGGGGAGAATTCCAAACAATTTTTTAAGTGGTTTTATTATATCAAAAAGGGGGAGATTGTAGAACTAATGTTTTGATATAATAATTGAAAAATGTCTTGGACTGATTTAAAAAGTATTTAAAACATTTCCAAAGTCCAAACAACTTGAAATAATATTTAGGGAATTTTTCATAAAGGTTTTTCATGTTTTCAAAGGCCAATTTTCACAAAACTGACCATGTGTTTCGAAACACCTTAGGGCGTTTCGAAACAGGTGCCTCCAGTGGCCAAAACATTTCGATACTTGTATCGAAACGGGCCTTAGCGTTTCGAAACGGGCTAGGCCGTTCCGATACGCCCACGTGGCACTGACCACAACGGTCATAAACCCCAACGGCTCTTTCCCAACAAACTTTTAAATGCAGGTCGTTTCGATACGGGCTTATAGCGTTCCGATACGCGTTCCGAAACGGCAAGGGGGTGTTCCGAAACGGGTACCCTGACAGACTGCAACGGCTCTTTCTATATTGAGGGTGTTTCGAAACGGCTTCGAGCGTTTCGAAACGGGGAGCTGCAGAACTGCATTTATGGAGGGAATTAAAGGGTCCAACGACTCTATTTCAACCCCAACGGTCCTAAACGGCTATAAACTCAATTGGGAGTATAAAAGGGACCTCCAAGCATCAAGAGAAGACTAATGCTTCAATTGCCAATCAACAAATGATCAAGAAATTGTCTTAGTGCTTAAAGTGTCATTTCTTGTATAGACAAACACTTGTGAGCCAAAATTGTCAAATTTGCTCAAGTGTTTTAGGCTTTGGGTGAGTGCTTCATTGTGCAAACAAACACCTATTAGAGGGTTTAAGTTTGCTTTATTTATCTCTTTGTAAAAGAGGGTTTTGATCAAGGCTTGGAGTAGAAGCTTGATCGGTTGTAAGGGTTTCCTCCTTGTCCTAGAAAAGGGGACGAATCAATTAGTGGATTGATTGTGAAATCCTTAGTGGGGAGCTAAGGTAGTGGATGTAGGTGCTTGTTAGAAGGCCGAACCACTATAAATCATTGTGTCTTTATTCTTTCTAGCTTCCTAAACCCTTCCACCCAAATATCCACCTCTCCACCACTTGGTGAGTATAATCGGTTGAACGAATCGAGCACCACACAACTCAACAGCAAGCTATAATCTCCGACCCTATTAATCTCACTAGTACTTGGGTTTTATCCAATGTATGTAATTACACCTTACTGAAAATCGAATATCTGACTCAGTTGGTTAACAAAGCAACAATAAGTGGAATTCAAGTGAGTTCCAAAGCGATTCGCCATCATCTTTTTCCTCTTCTTCCATCTTCATCTTCTTCTTGCACGCATACAAAAGTTTTGCTAATTGCTCCGATCTTCGTTCTGCCATGGCAGCTTTTGATCCCAGCTTTCGTTTCAACAGTTTTAAAATCCCATTGGATGCATACAATGAAGCTGAGAATCTTCTCTCGTACGATATCACTACTCGCCTGTCATTGTTGGTGCTTGAAGCTCTTCTGTTATTTGGAAAGGAGAACATTGAATGGACGGCTGCTCAAATCCAATCTAGTTCGAGAACTAGAAATCCAGTGTTGTCGCTCCATCGGAACAACCTTCATTATCATCGAAACTCAAACACGTGGCGAAGAAGAAGTTGGTGATGGCGATGAAGAACACTGATTTTTTTGGCTTTGAGCCTTTGAGAAGACGATGGAGAGAGGCATAAATTAGGAGAGAGAAAATAAAAAAAAGAATATTTTTTTATTTACCACGTTAGCATTTTGACTTTTCAATGCTGACATGCATGCCATATGAGCGAAGACGTCTGATGCATTAAAATGTAACGGTCAGGTTAACGGTTTTGTCGGTCAACGTTAGTCAAAGGAAAAATTTACTACAATGTGCGAACTGAAGGACCTAATTAAAGGCGTTTTCGCGCGAGAGAAAACATTGCTAAATTGGGCCAAACTCGGGAGCAAAATAATCCCTTTAGCCAATTTTAAACAAATGAAGTGGAAGAGAAGATCATTTCGTATATGGACTTGCTGACCTACCGACGGAGGAGGTAAAGGGCAGCGCGTGAAGATGGTGGCCAGTGGATGGCTAAAGATTTAAGTAAAAAGAGAGAGTCATGAGATTCAACGAAAGAGAAGAATACAATTTTTTTTATTATGTGGGGCTTATTGATTGAATGCTAAAGTTCAATGGTCAATTTAAAAATTAATCATTTTAGTTAACGTGTCGCGTTATTATTATAACAAAAAAAATAGTTTGAGCCAAGGTATCTACCGCCGATAGCAGTGACTATTCTCCTCGCCGTGGGTGCTCTCACTAAGAGGTAAATAGCTTGCCATTATTATAACAAAAGTTAATGTCTGAAATATCATTTTGTGAGTAGTTAATAATGTAAGTGATCGAAATATTATTTTCGATAGCTGAGTGATCAAGATAAAATAATAAAATTGACCGAAAATCGTCGACCGACATCAAAACCTGTAAGAACATCAACAGAAACACTACATTGTTGGCACAGTCACAACTTACCACCCAAATTAATCCAATACTCAAGCTTCCATATAAATAAATATACATAAATTTACTTATTCATTCTGGTTTTGTTTAGAACTGCTTTTTAAATTAACTTTTTGTTTCAAAAGTTGGTTTGGGGCTAAAAGTTGTGCTAAACAGCTAGCTTTTGGAGAAAAATCTGTTTTTGAAAAGTGATTTCCAACTCAAACGCAAAAGCTAAAAATTTTAGCTTTTACGGTAGTAAAAGTGATTTTGAGAGCCAAATTACAATTTTAACCTTCATTTGCTATTGTGTTTATTTATAATTTATAAATTTAGAATTCTTTACGAAGATATAATTAATAATTATTTTTAATTTTAAAATGATATATATTTTCATGTCAAGTTTTTTAAATAAAAATATTTCAAATTTGTTATATTTTCATGGAACATGTATAATTGTTAAAAATATATTTATTAATAAAAATATTTTTATATTTTTATAATAATTTAAGCTGATATATTTCATATATTATAACATTACAGAATTTGAATATTATATTATATGGGTTAGGATCAACTTACACGGTGTAAAACTCTTAAGTTGTACACGTTTTTTGGATCGTAGAACGGGGGAAATGGATGGTTGAGATTAACTCCTTACTTTTTTTTCCAAAGTGATAATATTCACATATTCTACTGTTAATCTCATACATCCGTTTCACTCATCCAACGATTCAAAAAACGTGTAAAACTTAAAAGGTTTTACACTGTGTAACTGGATTCTATATATATATATATATATATATATATATATATATATAATTTACAATATCATGTCTAAAATGGTCATTTATCTTCTTAAAAGCACTTAATGATTATTTTTTAATTTTAAAATGACATATATTTATTCATGTCAAGTTTTTTAAATAAAATATTTCAAATTTGTTATATTTTCATGGAACACATATAATTGTTAAAAAATATATTTATTAATATTTTTTATATTTTTATAATAATTTAAGCTGATATATTTCATATATTATAACATTAGAGAATTTGAAGATCATATATATATATATATATATATATATATATATATATATATAACTTACAATATCATGTCCAAATTTATTTTAAAAGCACTTTTTGACAACAATATTGAACATTAAAATCTTACAACCAACTTTTTAAAATCTATTTTCAAAATCCATTTCTAACAACACTTTTAAGAATCACTTTACAAAATAAATGCTAAAAATCTCCTATATTTTTACATATTTCATCATTTATTTCAAAACAATTTAATAATAAATATTTAACAGATCCAAATATCCTATAAAATTTTGCTTTTAGAATCTAATGTAGATCCAAATAGCAATATTCAGAATAGCAACCTCTTGGATTTTTAACACTGCGATTATTTTCCTACAAAACAATTGGGATTTCAAATTGTCGGAGAACAAAGAAGTAAATAATTGAAAATTCATATACACAAACTCAATGTGTGGATAGAAGATGAGATGCCAACCCCAAAAACACTCATCCACAGAAAAAAAAACTACAAAAATAAGATACAAGCACAAGTAAATAACTTCACCCGGAACTCGAACCCGAACCGGACCCGGACCTGGACCTCACAGGTTGTAAACCAATCAATGTTTTTGCTATTATACTAGCCTACTACATTATCTAGCCGCCTCAACTGCCTTAGTTTGTGGAAGGGTTCCAAAAACTCTGTCCCAAAACGCTGAAGTGATCCCAAAGCCCTTATTTTGAATCCTAAAGTGATGGTTCAAGTGATATTTCTGCAATAAAAATGATCAAATCAAGCTACGGAACACATGGTCTGTGCTTCGCTAAAAGACAATGGAACTGAAATTTTATAGTTACGACCTAATCGAGATGGTCAGTATTAAACCAACATGAAAAGTTGCTTGCAACTAGTTAAAGCACAAAGTATCTTTACCTTGAGGTTTTTAGGAATTTTGTTGGTGGGCTGACTGTGGTGTAGGTAGTAATGGGTAACATCATACATGACATACCCAAGCAAGCCACCTCCGAACAAAGCAGGCGTCGTGGACGGCGAGGCAAAAAGCTTGATCAGGTGCCAAAACTGCACGAAGGTAAGTGTAAAAAGCAAATAATTAGAATTATTCAAAGATACATGAATTACACATGCAACAAGATGCTTTTGATATGAAGGAAGAAGAATTGAAGTAAAATATACAGACCGGAATGCATAATATAGCAGCTGCAGCAGGTGGAAAAACAAGCCGCAGGCCATCCATAGGGTGCTTGTGGTGGCAGCCATGAAGAAGATAGTGTATGGTGTTTCCCCTATACCATAGGCAGAAAACGTAATAAGAGCCGTGATATAGAAGTAAAATATGCGAACGATGTTTTTGTACAAGAGTCAAGAGTCCAGAACAGAAAGAACTAACCAATAACTCTTTGTTTCAATGTGGAAAAGGAACCGATGCAAAATGTATTCCACTAGTGTCCACATGAAAATGCCAAAAGCAACCATTAAAACTATTTGGGGAAATGTATGCCCCATACGAACAGACATTGAGATGCACCAGCAAACAACAGGCAGCCATATGGTTGGAATTGCCCACCAGACAGTGAGAGTCAAGAACTGTTTCAAGTAAAGCAAGCCAAAGAAGCATTAGCCCGCACTTACGACAAATTCCATCGGTAGTTCTTAATTAAAATATTTGAAAACACTTATAAATACCTCCCAAAAATCACTCTCAAAGAACCTAGGACCTTCCTTGCTCACAATAGGCTGGTGAATCCACTCCTGATAACTTTCTCCAAGGTGACCAACCTGTAATAGATTGTTAGACAGTCAAAATATAGTTTATAACTATAAGCCGATATCGATGCCCCACATGCCTAAGATTGCTAAAAAAATATTACTAAATTCAACAAGGAAGAAAGAGCATGTAGGCCAAGAAATCTATGAATGAAACAGAACAAGAAGTGGTAAAGAAGTTAGCGTGCGATTAACACCGACACGAAATCGAACCAAGGAAATAAACAAAAGAAATACAGGATCAACTAAACAATAAACAATTAAAAAGAACAGATCAATATGTCATTATTTTAATCACATAAGAAACAAAATGCAAGAGTTGAAAACAAATTACACCATAGCTGCCACCTACAGGCTACACATGCTTGTTCCAAAAGATAAAACCAAAATCAAACACATTGTTTTGGTACCTGGAAGACTAGGGGTTTATTCAAATCAACAGTGAATTTCTGTGCAACCATCTTCTCAAGTCTCAACTGCATTAAAGGGGAAGAATTGTTTAGCAAAGGATTAATAAATTACAAAGTTTTGCTCAAAGAATAACAAGAACACAAGATTCCACTTATATCTGAATCTATTCTATGGAATTTGTACCATTTACTTCACTTCAAATTTCCAATTCTCAAACACATTTTGACACTGACCACTCGTTGGTAAAAAGCGAGAATCAAATTCCCACAGGGAGGAACCGCAGATTAATGAAAATGTTAAAATTATAAAATACTAAATAAAGATTCGTTTACTTCATTTCTCAGCCGTCAAACAGAAATCTGCAGGGAAAGAAAAAAGAAAAACAGCTCCACGAAATAATACCAGATTCAATTATGTATCTAGTACCCAGATTTTCTCAGCACCCAAACAGCATAACAACACAATGTTCTTAACTGAACCATCAATGAAATCCCAGAATCCAGAAGAGAAAAGAAAAGGAATTACAGCAGATCTAGAGATTTAAACCAAAAACCCAATAAGAATTTCTTTAAAAAAAGACAGAAGAACAGACCAAAGACAATGCGGAATGAATCTAAGCCAAAGACACCAAAAAAGGGCAGAAACTCAACGTGGAGAGAGCAGCAAAGCAAAGAGAGAAGAACAAGATTCCTGCT
The DNA here is from genome assembly GCA_958450335.1 of Hibiscus tridactylites. Classification (NCBI taxonomy): domain Eukaryota; kingdom Viridiplantae; phylum Streptophyta; class Magnoliopsida; order Malvales; family Malvaceae; genus Hibiscus; species Hibiscus tridactylites. The sequence continues at coordinate 11,946,853 of OY288265.1, forward strand.
ATGATGGTATCTTTTAGTTAAGCAAAGAAGAAAAGACTAAGAAAGAGAAGGAAAGTTGATTTTTCGGGGGATAAATAAGTCGTGGAGAGTAAATCTGAGCCGTTGATTTGGTTGGGCATGGAGGAATAAAAAGGGGAAGCGGATCTTTCTCACGTTGGATTCGAAATTTCAACAGTTGCCAGCCTGGGCCCTGGGGGATGTGGTGGATGTGGCTCACCTCACGTCACGTGTTATGGCACAATGTGAGTGCCTACTTTTCTTGATGTGCCTAAACTATAAGCGTAAATGAGTCAAGTCTAGCTCGAGTAATGCTCTCGATTTGGTTTATTAAGAATTTAAGTTAATTTTAAATTCGAATCAAGTCTGATAGGGTTAAATTTAACTCGACTTGTTAAGAATTCGAACTAAATTTGAGTTGTGTATTGACCGAGTCGAACTTACGTAGTTTGCGATATGTCTCGTCTCTTTACTATTATTATTATTATTATTATTATTATTATTATTATTATTATTATTATTATTATTATTATTATTATTATTAGGGTAAACTATACTATTGACCATCATACTTTGGTTAATGTATTAAAATGACCACCTTAAAAAAATCGACTCAATTGACCACCCAAACTATTGAAATTGGATCAATGTGACCACCAGCCGTTAATGGGCTAACGGAAGGTGACGTGGCAGTTAAAAATCGACTCAATTGACCACCCAAACTATTGAAATTGGATCAATGTGACCACACATGCTATCCAGGGGAATCAAACTTGGGCAATCTAGGTGCAAAGGCAGTGGCTTAGCCACTGCACCAAGCCAGTTTTGTGCTTTAAAACACCAAATTCAATATATATCTTTTATTGGTTTCTACATTTATAAGCTAAAAAGTTTAGACCCTAAACACTAATTTCACATATATAACCCTAAACCTTAAACCCTAAATGTTTCAAATTAATTTTACGCTAAGGGATCGAATAGTTTATAAATGTAGAAACCAATAAGAGATATATATTGAATTTGGTGTTTTAAAGCACAAAACTGGCTTGGTGCAGTGGTTAAGCCACTGCCTTTGCACCTAGATTGCCCAAGTTCAATTCCACTAGATAGCATGTGTGGTTGAATTTATTTTTCTCCTCTAAATAGGTGGTGACACGTGTCACCACCTGATTGGAGGAGGAAAATAATTTATTATCTCAAATATAAATAATTAAATTCCTCCAATAAAGTGTTGACATGTGTCACCACCTAATTAATTTATTTTATTAGTTTAAAATTAGGACTAAATTGAAAAATGTGTAAATAGTAAAGACCAAATGTGTAATTATACCTTTAATTTTTTAACTGCCACGTCACCTTCCGTTAGCTCATTAACGGCTGGTGGTCACATTGATCCAATTTTAATAGTTTGGGTGGTCAATTAAGTCGATTTTTTTAAGGTGGTCATTTTAATACATTAACCAAAGTATGGTGGTCAATGATATTATTATTATTATTATTATTATTATTATTATTATTATTATTATTATTATTATTATGGTAAACTACTTTAATGACCACTGAACTTAAGAGGCGTACCTATTTTGACCACAGAATTATCGAACTCGTCAATCCGACCACTAAACTTATTAAATTGATCACCGCCGTTAAAAAATTAACTGAATGGTGACGTGGCAGTTAACGGAAATTTGTAAAATTATACATTTAGTCTATATTATTTACATATTATATCAATTTGGTCCAAATTTTAATCAATTTATTTTTATTTAATATATTTTCCCTCCAACCACCTGGTTTAATTGAAGAGAAAGGATACTAAATGCTAGGGAATAAAAAATAAAAATAATTAAAAAAAACTCAAACTTAAATCACTTGAGATGTGTATAATTACACAAACATTTTTTTTAACTTAAAATTTAAGTTTTGGTCTCTCTCTGCTATAATTGTTATGAATTATGATTACTAAACAGTGATTTGGTTATCACAGATATTTTCTTTGGGTAAATTACCCCACTGGTCACTCAATTCTAGTACATTTTTGTTATAGGGATTATCAACTTCTTTTAGAACTAGTCAAATGATAATTCGAGTAGAAGGTTCTTTGGTCCTAAATTTTATGGAGAAAAAAAAGGTTTTGAAATTCTTGTTGGTTACTTTTATTGATTTGATCCTCTAATGACTATTCGTACAAGAATTGTTCTAGTGGGTAGAATGAATGAGTCAACAATGGTGCTCTGAATTGTGTGTTTTCCTTTTAATAATTTTGACATGACTAATTCGATCGATCCGTATCATACACTTGACTTTAGTTGTCTTAATTACATGTTGAATGGCTCTTTGTTTAGGGGTTGTTACTCTGTTTTTTAGTGTGACTTTTGTGTTTTGATGGTGTATTGTTGATTTGTAATTTTTTTGTTTTAAAAAATGTCGAAATTGGAAATGGAAATATTAATAAAGAAATTTCTTAAACACATAGTATTTGATTCCAATTTGAATTCATTAAAATTCCCATTCCATTGTGATGGCAATCTGAATATTGAATAGTCTACATAACAAGTTCATAGTTTCTATCATTTTAGGTTACGCGGGATCAAGTTTAAATTTAATTACACGAAAATAAAATCAACTAGTATATCCAATGTTCAATTGTTGCAGCAGACTTTTGATGTTGATTCGGATTTGAGGCCTTAAATCCCAATTCAACTGGATTTTTGTAGGGATGGCACGGGTCGAGTCGGGTTTTTGGCCCACCCGAACCTGACCCGAAACTAATAATTTTAAAATCAAACTCGACCTGATTACATTCTTTAAAAAACTCGACTGACCCGAAAATAAATATTTTAAACCCGACTCCGACTCGATCTGGCCTATAAAAAATTAATTTTAGGGACCTAATTGTAAAAAATAATTTTAAGAGACATAATTATAAAAAATAATAAATTTAAAGACTAAAATGTAAATAAAAAAAATAATTTTAAGGACCTAGTTATAAAAAATATATATATAAAGAATGGTATTATTACAAATATCCTAAAAAATTTAGGGGGAAATTACACTATTAGTCTCGGGTCGGGTCGGGTCGGATTTTTTCACCCTAAAACCCGACCTCACCATACACAAAAATCTGACCCGATCGGATCGGGTCGAAACCCGTCGGGCCCGGGTGAAATGCTCATCCCTAGATTTTTAGTCTCGAACGCCGTGACCACATGTTTGGATCCAAAAATTCAAAATCAGTTTTAGACTCCAAACTGAGAGAAGCAAGTTAGAAGTAGCTTTTGCGTTTCGTCGTGATTTTACACTATATTTTTATACAATCGTGATTTTTAAGAAAAGAAAAAACTCTCAAACATAAACCACGTTACTTTAAAATTAATTTTACACAAAATTAATTCTATAAAATCACGTTGATCCAAAATCAATTTTACCGTCACAAAACTAAACATACACAGTCCGTTCGAGACAGTTTTTAGAAGAAGAAAAAATTGGCTGTCGAACAATTTTTTTTTACTATACATCTTATCTTACGTTTGCGCCTCCTCACTTTGTTTTTACGCCTAATATTAGTCTCAAAGGTCTGTTTGAAAAGAAAAAAAAAAAAAACTAGAATTTTCAGCTCTTCTCAAACGTTGCTTTTTCACTCTAAATATTTGTTTTACCAATTGTGCTGAACCGAGCCTTAATTAAACCCAACTTTCGTGACAAGGCGATGAAAAATTCGGATTACTCATGTTTTTGGAATTTGCTTTTAAGAAAACATGTAAAGTAGGGATAAACGTTCGATCGAGTCGAGTTGAGTCAAAAAATTTTGAGTTATTTGAGTTGACGCGTTATATTTTACAACTCAAACTTTATCATGTTATAGTACGGTTTTATTTCAACTTAAACAACTTTCTCTAATCAAATAAGATATGCACATATATATTTCTTCATTTTTTTATATGTGACAATATTTCTTCATATTTTTATATATTGGTATATATATCATAAAAAATTGATGGACTCGTCTAGAACTTAAAAACAAATCCTTTAATTATTAAAAATTTCGAGTTATTCGAATTTCCATTTTACAACTCAAATTTTATTTGAAATTTCTTCGAGTCGAGTCGAGTTTATGAAATTTCGAGTCGAGTATTTTCGCCTCGAGTCGAATCGAGTTATTCAATTTTTTCGAGTCGAGTTTTATTCACCCCTAATGTAAGGATCTGATATGTAACGTTTTTAGTGGAGGGATTGGAATAAAAATACATTTTCATTCTAAACAATACAAAACTGTCAATCTGTAAGTTCACCAACAACCTCTGGAACAAGTGATTAAAAATTATAAGTTTACGTCCTTTTCTAATTTATAAATTTTAAATTCAATAACATCAAATTTCTCATCTCCTAAGTAAAGATTGTTAAAGAAATCTCTAAACCCAAGTTGATTACAATTAACTGTAATTGAGCCTATGGAAATTTAAATATTGCAACAATAATGGCACCTGATATCTTATGCATTAAGTAATTAATTTATATGAGATCTGTTAATTGGACTAGTGGTTAAAAGATGCTCATATTATGTCATTTTATATGAGTTTGAATCTTATTATGAGATTATAATCTCTCTATTTAATAAATAAGTGATCTATAATTAAAAAATAGTAAATCACACATTCCTAAATTATGATTCACATTTTAAATTGATTCTTTTTGAAGATTTCAGTTTCATCTTTAAACTATATTCTCAATCTAAAATGATTTTAAACTTTTGAACGTTATAATTTCAGCCTCATATTAACAATATGTTAATCATATCTCGTTTGAATAAAACAATAATAAAAATTATTGACCGACAAGTAATGTAATATGCAACAATATGATGTACCATAAACAAAAAAATTTGAAATGAACTTGAAATGTTCAAAAGTTTGAAGATTAATTTAGAACGACGATCATAGTTTGAGAACAAAACTATAATGTTTAAGACTTAGAACGAAATCCATAATTTGATGATAAAATTAAAACATTTAAAATTTTATGAACCAATTTAAAATGAAAGTTATAGCTCAATGACATGCGCTACAATTAACTCTAAAAAATACCCCAAGATATTGCTGTAAGCCTGTAACACATTATTATTAAACAAACAATTTCTTATAAATAATAAACAACTCATGAAAAAACAAGATCACAAAGATCCTGCATAAAGAATGAAGCCTTTAAGCACAATTCTTGCTGGTTCAAAAAAAAAAATACAATTCTTGAAGAATATAATATTTGTCATTTGCGACATAAGATTCAGCTTTTAGAAAGATGGACTCTTTTTGGTCTTGTACCGGTAAAAAAGTCTCTTCTTCTTGCTGGAAGTGTTGTCGATAGTAAGAACCAATTTTCCGGTTTCATTGTTTATGAAGGTGTTGCGGATGGGACCTAATTCCGACGACTGCGACACCATCTTCTTGCTCTTCTGCACGATAATGGTGTAAGACCCCTCGTCCGACGGTACGAATTCCGCCTTGTAATGTACTTCCCAACTCAACACCATTAGTTCCCACATCAATGTGCTTCCGACCTGTGTCACAACAATGCAATCGAATTCATCGGACACGACTAATCGAGAATCAAGTCGAGTCGGAGCCTAAAGGAGATCGATTTCGATTTTATTTTTAGTGAAAATGTGACATACCTCTTCGGCAGGTATCTCGATGGTTACAGTCGATCCTGCCTTGACAGTGATCTCAGAAACAGCAGCATCTTGCCCGCTGAACTCGAAATCGTTTTCTTTTTTGAAGCCACCGTACTGCACCGGGACCTCTTCAGCAGGAATGTACTTAAGAAGGGTCTCGGTGACCTTGGCCGGTCGAGCCACCACGAACTTGCTCTTCGATCTTTGTGTTAGGAAAGGGGACAACAGTGCATTGAGTGCATAGAACCAGAATGGAACATTTATGAAGATCTGTCACAACAGAACACATCAATCTAGTACAGTTTGATTAAAATCTCGAACCAGACATGTAGATTTGGTTAGGAAATAGGAAACTTACATTTCTGGCAACAAATTCTGGATAATTGTCTTGTAAAGCTCCCACAGCTTGTTTCATAGCAATCCTAAGTTCTTTCCTCGACGGTCCGGGGGAGTTCTTCAGATCATTGATCTGAAGCAAAGAAGTGACACCCCCGGGCCTCAAATCGAGCTTTTGAATACCCTTTTCCATCAATTGAAATCTCCATCTCAAGAAGTGTTCGCGCTTCTCTTCCGTCCCGAATGTCGTATTGTAAAGCTCCTCCTCCGCAAATACTCCATAGATATTGTAACATATTGGATGTCCTTCCTTGTCAATTCCATTCATGTACGCGGCGGAGCTTAGCTCGGCCCCGAATTCCTCGTCGAGGACCGAATTGATGTCGCCGTCTTCCCTCCATTGCAACGTATTTCGAAGCATCTCGAATGCATCATTGACCTTGAACTCCCTAGCTCTCAAGAACTTCAACAAGACTACATCAGCAGCTTCCCCGCCTTTGCTAGGTAGAAGAGGGATTCCCCAGAGGGAGACATCCTTGTCGGCTCGGCACCGTCGGGTTGTTTTCTCCTCACCGGAATCTTCCGGTTTAGCTTCGTCTTCAGCCGCCGAGCTTCCGTCACTTTCTTCACCTCCCTTTGGCTTGTCTTCTTCCTGTTTCACACCCCCATTGTTCTTTAACAAGGAGTTTCCGAGAATGGCTTGTTCGAGCTTGGATTTAAGATCGAACAAAGCCTTCTTCTCAAACTCCTTGAGATCAGATAGGAAATCGCTCTCTTCCCTGTAGGAAGAGCTCTTCTCAACAGTCTTTGGTTGGCTGAGAGCAACATTTCCATTTTCCTCTGCAACCTTGTTGTTGGGGTGTTCTTGAGCGGCAGATTCCTCAACTTTAACCTCAACCGCCATGGATGGTATTGAACAAGAAGCTGAAACAAAATCCGAAGAAGATGATGAATATGAATGTTAAAAGGAGAGACAGCAACACCGGCCTTTTAAGTAGAATTTTGAAATGTTTAAAGGGGCAACGGTTATATTATTGAAATGTATTTAAAAAATAGGGACGGGAGGACCCCACCTAACGGTAACATGTCTGGAAGCCGTTTGGAATCTTTCCCAAGCAATAGCATGGCATGGCCTTGGATTAGGGTTTCATATTTAACAAGTTTTAGTTAATTAGCAGAATATGAGATTTAATTTGTTGAAATTCTTGATTTCAAGATTCAAAGTAGAAGTTTGATCAAAAAAAATTCAAAGTAGGAGGTTTTTAATATTCAAGGTAGTATATGTACATAGATATTCTTAGTCTTTTTGTCAATATATATACACCATGTAGTCAAAACGATTTGTACATGTTTTTTTATGATAAACGTCATCCGCGTTTCTATTGAGACTCTTGTTGGGTTTAGTAAAAGCTTCTTTTATAATTATATGGTTTGTCATACATTTTAAAACTATAGTTAATTTGCAGGTCAAATAAGTATAATGTTAAAGTCATATATGAAGTGAAATTATTTCATGACATTGTTTTTTATCAAGTTATATATTTTTTTAAATAACAATGATGCCTAAAAAATTTTTTGGTTAAAATAAGTGCTTAAAGTTTTATTTTTTGCTTGTTTTAAAATCAATTGAGGCACCTACTTTGGCATGTATTTTAACCAAAAATAAAACTTTAAGAACCTGTTTCAGACAAAAACAAAACTTTAAGCACCTTTTTGAAAAAAAAAATTTAAACACCTATTACCAAAAAGAGACATGACTTGAGTACTTATTTTGTAGTTAAGCCCCCCCCCCCCACACACACACACATATATATATATATATATATATAGAGGGTTAGGATCAACTTACACTGTGTAAAACTCAATTACTTTTACACTATTTTTGGACCGTTGGATGATGATAATTAATGGCCCAGATTATTTCCTTATCTTTTTTTCCCAAGTGATAATCTTCACATTTTTTACTGTTAATCTCATCCATACATTTCACTCATCCAATGGTCCTAGATTGGTGTAAAACTAAATGAATTTTACACCATATAACTTGATCCCATATATATATATATATAATGACATTGTTATTTCAGAGACCTTTGATGTTGTCATATATTTTATTTAGACTTTAATATTTAAGTTTTATAATTTAAGATTTAAATTTTTTATTTAAAGTTGAGATTGAAAGATTAATAGGTCTTGATGACCTTATGCTCTCTCAAACTCTCCTACTCGATTTCCCAACGTATCCCTACTTATCCTAACCTACAGCAATTAAGCGAGGGTTTCATAACCCTAAACCCAAATATGAAACTAAAGACAACATCAGAGTGATACGAAATGTTGAATTTCAAGGTGATATTTTCTCATGAACAGTACAAAACAATAATAGTAAAAAACCATAAAATCCAAATGTTTCCAGGTACCCTTTTTATATTGCCCAGCAAGCACTACACTTGCGAACAATCTCATAATTGATCACAGAAACCATAACTGTGTAAAACAAAAACTAACTCCACTTCTTCAAGCAACAGATTGCACCGCTCTTTCGAAACTGTCTTCTGCGGATGACGCGCGTTTAACGAGAATGTGCTCTGGATGTGTGAGTTTCAATTGGCTGCAAAGTAGTCAAACACAAGGTCAGGTTGGGACATTTTCCAAAACAATCAACAATGTAGCTTCTCAATTAACATCTGGCTGCAACACCAGTCGGTATCAATTAAATGAATTAATCTACCAAGATTCGGCCTAGAATTAAGGATTGCAGTTTCAATCCACTTGAGGTAGAAAAGTGTCATATTCTGAAGCACCACTACATCTAGATGAAGAAACATCCAGCATGTTCTCTTTGCACAGAAATGCTGCTTAAACTTACATTGTTGAAATATCTAGTTTTGCATGGTAAGCATCCATCAATACCTACCGAATTAAAAAGTAAAATACTCTTCGCAGTGCATGCATGCCATGTCAACTAAATTAGGAATATATGTGTATAGTCGACTTTTTTCAATTGATTTAAGGTTAGACAACCTGCTATCTTCATGAATAATTTGGGGACAGGAAGCTGCAAAAAAGGCAACTGGCCAACACGAAAATTTAATTTTTAACCAGCTAGCATCATTTATACTGAAGCATCACATTTGCAGATTTTCCAGCCGTACCTTAGGTTTCAAAGATGAGATGCATGAAAAATAAGACAACTTTAGTGAATATGGACTACGAAATCGATTAAAAGGATGGCTGAATCTCAATTTATGCATAACATTTGTTACCAACTAGGGACTCCAAACTAGGAACTTTGCAGTTTGATTAGCAGACAGGTATATATGCTACTTTTTTTACTGCTGTACAATATTTGATAGAAAGATAGAAGAAAGGATGTTAACGTGGATAAAAGCCGGAAACTCCTATTGAAACTACAGAACATAAACTTTTTGTCATCAGCTTAGTAACTTAGAAAAATGTTGCCAAAACTTATAAAATTTCCAAAGTGATAAGGGAGTACTCAACAAATAAAAAGCTAGGACAAACAAAGATAGAGGATATGAATAGCTAGTTTACCTTAGGTAACGTGAAGATGATTTACCAAGGTGAAGGCTGCATACAACCAGGTTGGCCAGAGTTTCAGGATCCTTTGCGTCCTATATCAATTGACAATCAACCACATATAGCATAAAATTACATATAAGCCAACTAATACGAAGCAATGAAACTTGAGAAAGAAATATTCAGTGCCATGATGAATCCAAAACTTTAAAATTGACAGGAATATAAATGAACTAGAGGAAAATCCAAGACTCAAATTGAATGTCATTTGACATCACTCAAAGGTTATACCAAAAACTGAAACTTAATGCATAGCAAGTCTGGCAGAGTAATTTAAAATCATAAAACACATTAAGTGTAGTCATTCCTGTTCATCAAACCATCATAAGATCAACAGAATTGCCAAATCATAGGTTTAAATCTAGCGAAATGAAAGATTGATTTCCACCATTTGAACTTGCCTTATTAAGTGCTTCAAGTAGCAGTGTTTCAGCCTCATCAAAGTTTCCCATGTGCATACAGCAGACAGCCTTCCCATTTAGGATCAATCCAGTCATAGGATATTTCTCAGAGAAATCTTGGAAGATGAGATATGCTTCCTGTATCTTAGAACCACCCTGATTTGATAGAATAACATGTTACACCATATCCATGATTTCTCACTCATAGTATTATTAAAATGAAACTTATTCCATACCACTGCCAGATTCAACCATGCATTTGCAAGTTGAGTCAGTGTATGGTCCTCATCAATCTGTTGCATGACCCTCAGCTGTCTCTCTGCGTAATCTGATCGGTGCATCTTAATGAAGATTTGCACATTCAATGCATGACTGAAAAATGAACAGAAAAATCCAGCAGATAAATCAGAGCTTCCAATTTGCTTGTACATATATAAGTTGCTGATGTTATGCTTTAGCAGTCAAAGGGTCAACTCAAATTCACTAGAAGGAACAGAAGCCCCTTTTAGAGGCCCAATAAATGGAACATTCGCATTTTCTAAAGGAATTGAGATCAACTCTTAACTTAAGTCTAAGTATATTTAGTCCAAGATTTTACAGAATAACTCAGCAACTTCCAAGCAGGAAAACTTCTCACAGAAATGCAATATTAAGCCAGCATGCTATACACACTTATGCATGTAGTTTTCATTTGTGGAAAAGATGAGACCTTCAAGAAATATTTTATTGTCACCAGCTTATGAATTTAATTGATTACTACATATCTATCAGAGAAATTCCATTTAAAATTAATCAAAAGAGGGAACTGTGTGCCATTCAAGACAGCATCTCAGCCAACTAAACTGCTACGTACATCCATTTTAGCAAAGACAGTGCGGTCAGAAAATTCCACATGGGTCTATACGGGATTTTTCAATTGTTACGATTTTTCAATAATTTAATTGATTATTTTAATTAAATTCAGTCTAGGACTCTTTTATTAGGTGTTTTAGATGATTCAGGATCAAATTCATCATCTACTCTAATTTTTAACACTTAGACCGCCTAAAACAGTTAATTCCCCCTGGTGGTGGAACTCAGCAATTATTTATAGAGGGGGCCATTTAAAAAATGTCTAAATTTATGGGGTCAACAATGAATTATATATTTTTAAGGGACTAAATAACAATTTTACCATTATACCAACTTATAATTTTTCTAATTTTGGGAGGGGGCGTGTCCCCCACCGGCATGAAATAACAGAGGATTCAGGGTTGTATAATGGTTAATAATACTGATTCATGTGGAGTTCAGTTATTTCAAACCAACCTCAAATCCTTCCTTTGTCAATTTTGTTTCCTATCTGATGAGTCTTTTTCTTCTATGCTTAGGATTTTAATTTGAAAAGTCCAAAGAAGTAAAGATCTAGTGATTTTAACGGTTAAGGAGGCTAGATGAATTAACAATACAAGCAAATGTTCACCAATTAGAACATATCTAGAACAAAGAACAAGAACCAATGAAGCTTATCATGACTCACAATATAATGCAAGTATGAATGAAAATACAGTCGAATGAGAAAACTCACAGTTCCATGGTGCCACCAGCATTGGTGTGTTTAAGAGCTTCAATATAATCTTCTTCATGCATGAAAACGATTCCAGCAATCAACCTTAATATGGCATTGTTTCCAATTGCTGGATCTGCCAACCACTCTTTCAAGCTCGCAATCGTTGATTCCTAAATGCGACAATTCAGTAAAACCCAACCGTAAATCCCCGATCAAAACAACATATTTTCCCCATTCTTTTAGCAGATCTGTACTTATAACAACAAAATTCAACCAGATCTAAAACGAAATTCACCTTATCATGAGGGTTGGAGAGATATTGAGCCAGTAATTTAACGGCTTGGAGAGGAGTGGCGGCGGAGGAGTCGATCTCATTGATCACCAGCTTAGATTCGAGAAACAAAAACGAGTATTAGAGTTTGCAAATATCAGAGGAAGAAGAGAATGAATTTTAGAAGAAACAGGGAGGATGTACCTGGTAGCTGCCGAGGGCGATGTAGGAGCGGTAGACGAGGCAGTCGCGCTCGACGGCGTCGTCGGGGGAGAGGTTGGGAAGATCGCTGTTGTTAATGGCGGCCTGGTAGGAACCCAAGTAGAAATTGTTCCTCAGATTGAACAAGTGATCTGGTGCAGCCATTTTTTCCAAAGACAGATCTGAAACCAAAATTACAGAAGCTTTTTATTCTGTTTCAGATTTTAAAAGTCCGTCTAAACTCCTCTCGTTACTTCGGTTTGTATAATATATCAGCCGGATAGATCTACGGTTCTGGTACGAACCCATTTCTTATTGGGCCACCCGTCACATGTTCGATTTGTAAGGTCTCTATTTGTCTACCTTACTTTTTTCTAAGCAATTAAACAAATGTACTATTAAATTGGATGGAATGTGACCACCAGCCGTTAAAACCTAACAGAGTGAGTGACGTGGCAATTAGTAAAAATTTGTATAATTACACATTTGGTCTTCGTTACTTACGCATTCTATTAATTTAGTCTTAATTTTAATTTAATAAAATAAATTAATTATTTAGAGGATGAAAATAAATAAAAGCAAAGTGAGTATAGCAGGAATTAAACCTTGGCATCCTTGAAACTAGAAGCATGGCTAAGCTACTGGACCAAAGTTAATTTTGTGATACAAAATACAAATAATTAATATAAGTCGTAGTTGGTTCTTTATGCCTGAAAATGTAAATAAATGTAGATTAACGAGATTCCAACATGATACACTTATAATGTGTAACACCCGGGTTTGGGGGTCGAGTGAAAATAATATTAAAATAACGTTTCGGATTTCGGTTTTATAATTAAAATAATAAAATATTATTTGGGCTTCATATTTTCAAAGCAAGCATTATATGTTAGACTCAAATTGTTTTGGAAATCAAATTCCATGAATTTTAATTGTAAATGAGATTGCCATCTCATTTGTGGCAAAAGAGTAAATAGATGGACTTTCAATTAAAAACCTCGTTTTATGTTAAAACAAGTCTTGTCATCTTCTTCTTCACTTCCCTATTTCATTTTTAAACGATATTGAAGAGCTTTCCACACCAAGTTACTATTACATCCCCTCCCACCTTCATCTTTAGAGCTTTTCAAAAGGTAACTATATTTTTGACTTGGCATTGTCTTCCTCTACATTTTAGTACCATTAGTTTTCATTAAAACTATGTATTTTGTAATTTGGGTTTTTTAAAGTTTTGGTTAAAGGTTGAAGCTTTATGATTCTTTATCAAAGCTTTTGATTTATTATGGTTAGATAAGTTGTTTATGAACCATAAGGTCTAACATATGTGAATTTTAAAGTGTTCTACCATGATTTTCGGATTTGGGTTTTAATGAGGGTTTTTGAAGGGTTTTAAGATGAGTTTTGGGTGTGTTTAACGTTGGAAATTGAGGGTTGAGGTTAGTATGATAGTTGGGGGTTGTCTTGGAATCATTTAAGAGTGTTAAAGAGATTGAAATCATGAGTTTTGGATTGAGTTTGAGGGCTACCCGAGTTTGGAGTTTTGGGGTTGTTCTTGGCTTGAAAATCTTGTGTTTTATGCTTGATGAGTATTCCGGATTACTACATTGTTGTGTGAACTAATTCGAGGTTGTTTTGTTTGTGTTGAGTTGATTAGAAACAAGAGTTTGTGTTGGTGAATCATCGGGAGAGAATCCAGAAGCTTAAAGGTTTTGGTTGCTTAGTTGTTGAGCTTGGAAGTGAAGGTGAGTGGTTAAACGCTTTTAAATGGTTTTAAAGTGTCGGTTCAAGCATGTGGACTAGGTTGGGCTTGGTAGATCCACTTAAAATTGGGATTAGAGTGGTAGCCTAATCTCAAGCTATAATAGAGACTATGGTTGATCTTTGAATGTGTTTATGCCTCATGTTTAATTATGATTATGTTGACTATGTATATGATGTTATACATATATGTTGAGGCATGGATTGATGCATTGTTATATGCATGTGGACTGTGCATGATGTTAATCATGGTGAGTACTTGCTAAGCACGGAAATGGTTACGAAATGATATTGTGGATTGTGTTTAATATTGGCACTAGTATGCTTGGGTACAAATGATCGATCATTAGGATGTTTAGTGTGCACACGTGAGTCAAATGCGCCCGTGGTCTTGGTGATGGTAGTCATCAAGATGGGGTATGGGTTCGCCCGGAAAACCTTCTTATATATATGTTAGTCAGTGATGAGTGTAATCCCATCGACGGGGTGTAAGGATGAGTGGAATCCTCTCCGCATGAACGGTGATGAGTGTAATCCCACCGTAAGATAATGGTTGTGTTGGATGTGAGTTCCAACGTGTTATCCGCGTATTCGAGTCATAGCTAGGTGTCAATATGATGAGATATGTGATGCTAATATGTGTTGGTATGTGTACCAATATGAGATTATATGTTGCCAATATGGTTTATTATATGTGTTTACATATGATGTGATTATGGCTTGTTGAGTATGGCATAATATTGAGTTTATGTGCATGCATCATTGATATATTGGCTCATGTGGATCGAATGTAAGATCATACATTTTACCTTGGTTGTGCTCGTGCTTGAACCCTGCATTGTCGAGGTTTATTTTAATGAGCTTACCCTCACTAAACTTTATTTTTACGCTCTCTTTTGTTCGACAATGCAGATTCGTAGTTTGTGGGTAGCTTGTGCAAGGAGAGGACCTCCAAGTGTGCTTTGTGGTGCTATCTTAGCTATCAAGTATGGATATTTTAGTTAAAGGATGTAATAGTCAAGCAATGGGATATGTATTTGTTACTTTGATGCTTTGAAGTATGTTGGTGTTGGTTGTTTAGGAGCATGTTAGACTTCTCTTTATGTTATGTTGCTAGTTTGGCTTTTGGATGTCATATTTGGTTTGTAAACCATGTTTTGTTTGCATATCTTGTATGTTGGCCTTGTGCCTTTATGGATGCCTACGTGTATGTTTGTTGAAGCATGAATCTTGAATGTTTGAATGTTCTTATGTCTTGATTCCTTTAATGTATGGTCTTGTTATGTTTGTAGTGTGTAAGCATGCTTGTAATGTTTGGGAGGTTTTTAGTGGGGTTTAGGGACATCCTTGTGCCATAAACCAGCTAAAATCATTCTGCAGACATAGGGCGTTTCGAAACGGTTGGTCTCGTTTCGGTACGGTCCCTTTGTGTCGAGCCAGGCGTTTTGGTACGCTAGGGGCCATTCCGATACGATTTTGCTACTGAAAATCTGAGAATTTGATGATAAACTGACGTATCGAAACGAGCTTTAGTGTTTCAGAATGGCCTTCGTATTGTTGACCACGAGAAGTTGATCGTTGAGGTCGTTTCGATACGGGCCACCCCTGTTTCGAAACGGTCTCATCGGGTTAACTTTGGCCAGTTGACCTAGTCAAGGCGTATCGAAACACCCTATAGGCGTTCCGATACGGCCTGCTGTATAAGAATAAAATGGGTTGTTTTTAAGTGGACTGTTGTTTGTTTACCTCAATGTTTCTTCCGCTGTTGCTTTTCTCACATAGGGTTTAATAATACATCTAGAAAAGATAAGTTGAATGAAAAGTTTTTTCTTGGGTCGGTAACCGAAGTGGAGCCTTAACGGGTTTCGCCTCGGTTATCCCTGTGTAGCCCACTCGGATCGATCAAGCGTCCGGACCGGGACGAGGGGGTTACATAATGTATAAAAACATCTAAGCCAATGAAATAAATCTAATAATTAAATTAAAGTTACCAACATTTTGTATAGATTTTAAAATATAGTCAGTGTATGATTTAAGATAAAATAGTTTTAAGAGTTTTGTATTTTTAAACTAAGCTTAATATATTTTTCTTTTCTGTATTTATTTTTTATAATCTTACGTATATAATCGTTGAATTGATTTTTTTAATAAAATTTTAATTAAATTATTATATATATATATATATGAAATTATATTATAAATTTAAAATTTTAAGATTATATTAAATTAATTTAGTGAACACAAACTTACGAACATTGTAACACCCGTGTTTTGGGTCTAGGAGTTAGTCGGGTTTTAGTTCGAGTCAAATAAAACTTAATTAAAACATTTCAACTTCAAATAATGGTGTATTTGGGCTTTAGAAAAAAAGGGAGGGACTTATGTTGGAAATTACCCAAAAACTTTTAAAAAGGATGACAACTTTTAAAGTTGTCATCTTCTTCCCCCTTTTTCATTTCACCCAACGTGAAAACACTCCCCCTTTCCCCAAACCCTCTCAAATATTCATACTACTATTCCATCAATTTGCTACTTGATTTCAGCCCCGTTTTAAGAGGTAATTATGTTTTCTAAACCTCCTCTTTATTCTCTATCTATCTCTTGTTGTAGATTTCAAAAAGATGGTGTTTTGAAAATTAGGGTTCATATGGAATTTGGGGTTTTAATGGGGCTTTTCAATTTGTTTTGTTAAATCATGTTGGGGTTTTGTTTAAGCATGATGAAATACACCATATACTTTAATTTGGTTGAGTTTTGATAAAAATTCGTAGTATGGTCTTAGGGTTAGTTTTAAGGTTGTAAAACTTGAGTTTTTGGCGGGTTTTGTGTTGAAATTGATGGGCGGTTGGTCTACCTATGGTATGAGAGTGTTTTAGGATGATTTGGAAGCCATTTGGATGTTTGGAAATTGAATTTTTAGCCTTGAGTTGTGGGGGTCCGAAAATGGGATTTTTAGAGATGTTATGTGGTTTGGAAATCGTGGAAATTGGGTTGGGTTAGCAAGTATGTTGATGATTGAGTTTAGCATTGAATTGGGAAGTAATATGTATGTTTTGGTTTGGTTAGAAGCAAGTGGAAGCGCGGAAGAGGCTTTGGGACCGAATCCGGGTTCGTAGGGAGTTTGGTTCGATTGCTAAGGAAGGGCGGTGAGTGGTTTCAACTTGTTTTTAAAGTTTGGTTCGAGTGTGTGTGTGTGGGTGAAGTGTGCTTGGTAAGCCACTTCTAGTTGACTTAAGTTGATAGCTTAGCCTTGATATCCATGTGCTATTGTGCTTATTAGCTATACTCTTGATTTGTGGTTAATTGATACTTGTATATATGTCATGATGAGTAGATATGTGATGAGCATGTATTGTGTTTGATGATGTTTATATATGATGTGGTTATGATAATTGGCACTAAAAATTACCGGTTGTAAATGATCGATCATTAGGATAGTGTGCACACAAATTGAGTCAAAACGTACGTGGCCTTGATGGCGTTAAGTCATCAAGGAGGAGTACGGTGATGTAACATTCCACCGGAAGCTTTTATTTATTTCTACGGGATGATGAGTGGAATCCCATACGTAGGGCATGTGGCGATGAGTGGAATCCCGCACATGCAAGGTCCGGTGATGAGTGGAATCCCACCGAGGTAAAGTGTTGTCAAGGTTTATATCCGCACAATCGGGGTAATTAAAGTGGCCAATTAAACTTAAATCATGTATTGTGATATATGATGGTGATATGTGAGTGAGATATATGGTATGGTTGTATGTTGATGATATTGATGTTTAAACTTGTTAGGATTGAGAGACCATATATGCCACTTGAAAGACTAGCTAGGTCTACTCGATTTTACGCTTATGCTTGATGTATGTAAGACTAGGATTAACATGCTTGGACCCTGCATTGTTGTTGTTTTTCGTTTTAGAGCACCCTCACTAAGCTTATAGCTTACGCTCTCTATGTTCAACAATGCAGATCTTTAGCGTGGTGTTAGCTCGGAGCAAGGCGAGAAGGGCTTTCCAAGTTGTTGCTCAAGTATGGTTAATTATGTAGTAGTTAAGCAATGTGGCAAGAGTGGGAGTTTGTATGAGCTTGTATGACTCATTTGTGATTTTGATGTTTATGCCTAACTTGGTTGTAAGAATGATGTGCCTTGCCAAATGCATATTTGATGTATGCCTTTTAAATGTTTAAGGTTGTTTTGATGGCATGTAAAACTTATATGTGATGAATGATGCCTATTGGTTCTTTTCCATGTCCTTAAGCATGCCTTGTGAAATGTTAGTTATTGTGTAATTGCCATGTGTGAGTGAAGAATTAAATCTATGCCTTGTACTCTTTCGAGCATGCTAAACATAGGATGTACGCCTCTAGACTTTGTTTGTTGGTGTGTGTGCCTTTAAGGGGTCCTAGGGGACCCTTAGACTTGTGGAAATCCGCCCAAATCTGCCTTTCTAAGGTTGCAGACAGCCCGCGTTTCGAAACGGGCTGAGTCGTTTCGGAACGGGTAGGCTTCAGGGACCCCGTATCGAAACGCGTTTCGATACGGTTTGGCCTCTGGAACCCCCTGTTCCGATACGCGTTTCGAAACGTTTTGGCTACTGGAATTCTGAGAAATTGGCGAGATGAAGGTGTATCGAAACGGGCCTAAGGGTTCCGAAACGGTCAAAATCTCGTTGACCTCGAGAAGTTGACCGTCGTGGGCGTTTCGAAACGGCTGACTCCCGTTTCGATACGGCCCCTTTATATGGGCTCTAGGGCAGTTGACCTGGTCAAGGCATTTCGATACGCCTCAAGGGTGTTTCGAAACGGCCTGTTTAAAAGATTAAAATTGGGCTGTTTGAATGTTGTTTTGAGTTCGAATGATTTTTTTTTACGTGTGCTCTTTTCCGCTATTTGATCACTTAGGGTTCAATATACATTTAGACAAGATTTTAAATAGAAAAAATAGGGTTGCTAACCGAGGGGGAACCTTAACGAGTTTCACTTCGGTTTTCCCCGTGTGGCCCATTCGGACCGGTCATCCAGCCAGACCGGGACGAGGGGGTTACATTTGTTGGTATCAGAGCCTGAGGTTACCGAGACCTCGGGCAGGTAAGTGAGGTAAGATTAATGTGTTAAATGCTTGTGTTGCTTGATGCATGATTTGCCACGAATCCTTGATGCTTGATTGATCATATGATGTTTGGAATGCTTGAACTGTCGTGTCTGGTGTAGAGTGAGTGCCCATTGCTACTATTACTTAATTTAAAAAGATTTTTGAAAGAGGAATACTTGAGCACTATTGGACCCTTGCTTTGACTAACATAATCCTTATCTGTTTCTTGTTGTAGTTTTACCTTGCTAGTTAAACCATGAGACCACGTGGGAGGCCTAGGATGGTTCGACCGGAACCACGGGCAGAGGCTCCGAGAGTTGAGCCGGTAGTTGGGGTTGGAGCCCAAGTGGGAGAGCATGTGGTTGGAGTTGGAGCTCCTCCACCACCTCCACCACCACCACCACCTCCTCCACCGGGAGCGGGAGGTGAGGCCGGGGCCGAAGGCGAGGGACCACAAGGAGGTCAAGGTGGCCAAGGTGGCCAAGGACCGGCCGGAATTGACTTAACTCCGTTGGTTCAGCCGATAGCTGGGGCATTCCAGGCTGTAGTAGCTGGAGGTCAGGCAGCTCATCATCAGGGTGAGGGCACCGGATTACCATTAGAGAGACTTCGGGGCCTTGGGCCGAAAAGTTTAGAGGTGCTACTCCGGAGAGGTCAGAGATGTGGTTTGAGAAGACCGTCCGTATTCTTGCTCAGATGGGATGTACTGGTGAACGCAAGTTGGGATGTGTTGAGTCTCTGCTTCAGGGTGATGCCTACACCTGGTGGGTCACCGTTACTTCGGGGATGGATGAGACCGAGATCACTTGGGAGTTCTTTGAGACAGCTTTCCGGAAGAAGTATTTGGGTCCGCGATACCTCGATGAGAGGAAGAGAGAGTTTATGGCACTGCTTCAGGGGAGTATGTCCGTGACTGATTATGAGATCCGATTTGTCAGACTGAGTCAGTATGCACCTGAGCTTGTACCGACTGAGGTGGAGCATTGTAACCGCTTCCGATATGGGCTGAGTGAGGAGATCAAGACTTATACTCTAGCTTCAGATTACACTGATTTTGATGTCTTGGTCTCGAGGGCCAAGGACTTGGAGCACAGTTTGAGTTTGACCAGGCGGTCAGGAGGATCTAGTTCGGGTAAGAGGTCCAGCAACTTTGATAGGGGTGATGCCAAGAGGCATCGGGACAACAGACATCAGTATGATCATAGGCGTGCTGGCGGTAACCACGGTAGGGGCCATCAGGGTCAGAGAGCTGGTGGGAAGTTGCCCACATATGCTACTTGCGGGAGGAACCACACCGGTGAGTGTTGGGGAAATTACCATTCTTGTTGGAGTTGTGGTGCTAGAGACCACATTAGGCGTGACTGTCCACATCAGGTAGGACAGGCACCAGCTCAGGCTCCTGCTAGAGCCAATGATTTTCAGAGAGGCCGCGGGCGCGGTAGGGGTAACTTCCAGCCGAGGAATGATGGTCAGAGAAATTTAGCTCATGTAGTTGCAATCCAGCCGGAGGGCGGAGGACAAGCTAGGGTTTACGCTCAGCGCGGGGAGCAGCATGACACCGATGTGATCGCAGGTAACTTCTCGATACAGTCTTTGGGTTTGCTTTCTTTGATTGACTCTGGGTCAACACATTCCTACATATTGAGTGAGCATGCACAGTCCTTGAATTTGCCTTGTGAGTTGTTAGAGGTAGGAGTTAGTGTTACTAGTTCCTTTGGGGACACAGTAGTAGTTAGGAAGATGTACCGAAGGTGTCCGTTAATGGTTCAAGGGCATGTGTTTCCAGTGGATATGATGGAGCTCCCTTTCTATGGTTTTGATGTAATTCTGGGTATGGACTGGCTCACCGAGCACAGAGCTAGGATAGATTTTGAAACTAAGCGGATTTCTTTGAAGCTCACAGATGATTATGAGATTGTAGTGGTGGGTGAGAATGTGAAGTTCTTGTCCAATGTGGTTTCAGTGTTAGAGGCTAAGAGGTTAGTGGAGTTGGGGTGTGAAGCATACTTAGCGTATGTGATGAACCCTAACATGAGTGAGGTTAGACCTCAGGACATCCGGACAGTATGTGATTTTCCTAGTGTGTTTCCGGAAGAATTGCCAGGGTTACCACCGGACATAGAGGTAGAGTTCAGCATTGAGACTTATTCAGATTCAGCTCCTGTTTCGATTGCTCCGTATCGTATGGCACCAAAAGAATTGAAAGAGTTGAAGACTCAGTTGCAAGAATTGACAGATAGAGGTTTTATTAGGCCTAGTTCTTCACCTTGGGGTGCACCGGTTTTGTTTGTGAAGAAGAAAGATGGAAGTATGAGAATGTGCATAGATTACAGACAATTAAATCAGTTGACAGTGAAGAACAAATATCCGTTGCCTAGAATTGACGACTTGTTTGATCAGTTGAGAGGAGCATCTGTCTTTTCGAAGATTGATTTGAGATCAGGTTACTACCAACTAAAGGTTAGAGAGGTTGATGTACCGAAGACGACCTTTAGGACTAGGTATGGACATTATGAGTTCTTAGTCATGCCTTTTGGGTTGACTAATGCACCGGCAGCTTTCATGGACATGATGAATAGGATTTTTCATCAGTATCTAGATCAGTTTGTAGTTGTGTTTATTGATGACATCTTGGTGTACTCGCGAACTGAAGAAGACCATGACCGACATTTGAGACTTGTTTTGAAGACTTTGCTAGATCATCAGTTGTATGCGAAGCTCAGCAAGTGTGAATTCTGGATCCGGGAAGTAGTCTTCTTAGGACATGTAGTGTCAGCTGAAGGCATTAGAGTTGATCCGAAGAAGATTGAAGCCATTGTTGAGTGGAAACAACCAAAGTCAGTAACAGAAGTACGTAGCTTCCTAGGCTTAGCCGGATACTATAGGAGGTTTGTAGAGGGTTTCTCTAAGTTAGCCACTCCATTGACACAGTTACTTCAGAAGAGTGTTCAGTTTGAGTGGACAGATGCAAGACAGAGAGCCTTTGAGAAATTGAAAGAAGCTTTGACCCAAGCACCGATCTTGATACAGCCTGAGTCCGGGAAGGACTATGTAGTCTACAGTGATGCTTCTTACGTAGGGCTAGGATGTGTTCTGATGCAAGACCGGAGAGTAGTGGCTTATGCCTCAAGACAGTTGAAGACTCATGAGCGCAACTATCCGACCCATGACATAGAGTTAGCTGCAGTTGTGTTTGCTCTAAAGATTTGGAGGCATTATCTGTATGGTGAGAAATGCACAGTTTACACCGACCACAAGAGTTTGAAGTACATTATAACTCAGGGAGATTTGAATCTCAGACAGCGTAGGTGGTTAGAGTTGCTAAAGGACTATGATCTTACTATTGAGTACCATCCGGGTAAGGCCAATGTAGTGGCCGATGCATTGAGTAGGAAGGTGGTCGTGGACTTGAGAGCTATGTTTGCTAGATTGAGCTTGTCCGGAGATGGTGGCTTGGTAGCCGAGCTTCAGGTTAGACCTACTCTAGGTCAGTTGATTAGAGAGAAACAGCTCTTAGATAGATCTTTGGCACCTCACGTGCAAGATATAGCCGAGGGTAGATCTTCAGACTACAGTTTCAGCACTGATGGAGTTTTGTGTTTCAAGGATAGAATAGTTGTGCCAGAAGACAGTAACTTGAGACGTACGATCTTGACTGAAGCCCACAGTAGTCCGTTTGCTATGCATCCTGGGAGTACGAAGATGTACCGTGATTTGAAGAATGAGTACTTTTGGGTTGGCTTGAAGAGAGATGTGGCCGACTTCGTGAGTAAGTGCTTAGTGTGTCAGAGGGTGAAGGCGGAACATCAGGTTCCCTCAGGTTTGTTACAGCCGTTGAGGATTCCGGAATGGAAGTGGGAGAACATCACTATGGATTTTGTTTCGGGCTTGCCTTTGACTCCTACGAAGAAGAACTCAGTTTGGGTGATAGTAGATCGTTTTACGAAGTGTGCTCACTTCTTGGCAGTCAACACTACTTACACCTTAGATAGATTGGCCGATTTGTACATTGGTGAGATTGTGAGGCTACATGGTGTGCCGAAGTCCATTGTGTCAGATAGAGATCCGCGGTTTACTCCTAGATTTTGGGAGTGTCTGCATACAGCTTTGGGTACCCGTTTGAACTTCAACACTTCTTATCATCCTCAGTCAGATGGTCAGTCAGAGAGGATTATTCAGATCTTAGAGGACATGTTGCGTTGTTGTATCATTGACTTTCAGGGTACTTGGGAGAAGCATCTGCCTATAGTAGAGTTTGCGTACAATAACAGTTTTCAGTCGAGCATTCAGATGGCTCCATATGAGGCCTTGTATGGCCGGAAGTGTAGAACTCCTGTGTGTTGGGCCGAGGTAGGACAGAAACTGTTACCTATGCCGGATTTGCTCAAGGGGACAACTGAAAAGGTAAAATTGATTTGTGATTGTTTGAAGGCTGCTTCGGATAGGCAGAAGTCCTATGCCGATTTGAAGAGGAAGGAAGTTGAGTTCTCAGTGGGTGAGAAAGTATTCTTGAAAGTGTCTCCGTGGAAGAAAGTGATGAGATTTGGCCGAAAAGGGAAATTGAGTCCGAGGTACATAGGACCGTATGAGATTGTGAAGAGGGTTGGTCCGGTTGCTTATCAGTTGCGTTTGCCATCCGAGCTTGAGAAGATACATGATGTGTTTCATGTGTCGATGCTTCGCAAGTATAGGTCCGATCCATCACATGTTATGCCCGTAGAAGAAATTGAATTGAATTCGGATTTGACTTATGAAGAAGAGCCAATGGAGATCTTAGCTTCTGACAGTAAAGTGTTGAGAGGTAGATCGATTGAGTTAGTAAAGGTGCGGTGGCAACGTAGAGGTGTGGACGAGGCCACTTGGGAGAGGAAGGAGGATATGGAAAGGCAGTTTCCGTATCTCTTTCAGTCAGGTAATTTCGGGGACGAAATTCCTTAAGTGGGAGAGAGTTGTAACACCCGTGTTTTGGGTCTAGGAGTTAGTCGGGTTTTAGTTCGAGTCAAATAAAACTTAATTAAAACATTTCAACTTCAAATAATGGTGTATTTGGGCTTTAGAAAAAAAGGGAGGGACTTATGTTGGAAATTACCCAAA
This sequence comes from Hibiscus tridactylites, assembly GCA_958450335.1. Taxonomy (NCBI): domain Eukaryota; kingdom Viridiplantae; phylum Streptophyta; class Magnoliopsida; order Malvales; family Malvaceae; genus Hibiscus; species Hibiscus tridactylites. Next base: position 11,970,816 of record OY288265.1, read on the forward strand.
AACTTTTAAAAAGGATGACAACTTTTAAAGTTGTCATCTTCTTCCCCCTTTTTCATTTCACCCAACGTGAAAACACTCCCCCTTTCCCCAAACCCTCTCAAATATTCATACTACTATTCCATCAATTTGCTACTTGATTTCAGCCCCGTTTTAAGAGGTAATTATGTTTTCTAAACCTCCTCTTTATTCTCTATCTATCTCTTGTTGTAGATTTCAAAAAGATGGTGTTTTGAAAATTAGGGTTCATATGGAATTTGGGGTTTTAATGGGGCTTTTCAATTTGTTTTGTTAAATCATGTTGGGGTTTTGTTTAAGCATGATGAAATACACCATATACTTTAATTTGGTTGAGTTTTGATAAAAATTCGTAGTATGGTCTTAGGGTTAGTTTTAAGGTTGTAAAACTTGAGTTTTTGGCGGGTTTTGTGTTGAAATTGATGGGCGGTTGGTCTACCTATGGTATGAGAGTGTTTTGGGATGATTTGGAAGCCATTTGGATGTTTGGAAATTGAATTTTCAGCCTTGAGTTGTGGGGGTCCGAAAATGGGATTTTTAGAGATGTTATGTGGTTTGGAAATCGTGGAAATTGGGTTGGGTTAGCAAGTATGTTGATGATTGAGTTTAGCATTGAATTGGGAAGTAATATGTATGTTTTGGTTTGGTTAGAAGCAAGTGGAAGCGCGGAAGAGGCTTTGGGACCGAATCCGGGTTCGTAGGGAGTTTGGTTCGATTGCTAAGGAAGGGCGGTGAGTGGTTTCAACTTGTTTTTAAAGTTTGGTTCGAGTGTGTGTGTGTGGGTGAAGTGTGCTTGGTAAGCCACTTCTAGTTGACTTAAGTTGATAGCTTAGCCTTGATATCCATGTGCTATTGTGCTTATTAGCTATACTCTTGATTTGTGGTTAATTGATACTTGTATATATGTCATGATGAGTAGATATGTGATGAGCATGTATTGTGTTTGATGATGTTTATATATGATGTGGTTATGATAATTGGCACTAAAAATTACCGGTTGTAAATGATCGATCATTAGGATAGTGTGCACACAAATTGAGTCAAAACGTACGTGGCCTTGATGGCGTTAAGTCATCAAGGAGGAGTACGGTGATGTAACATTCCACCGGAAGCTTTTATTTATTTCTACGGGATGATGAGTGGAATCCCATACGTAGGGCATGTGGCGATGAGTGGAATCCCGCACATGCAAGGTCCGGTGATGAGTGGAATCCCACCGAGATAAAGTGTTGTCAAGGTTTATATCCGCACAATCGGGGTAATTAAAGTGGCCAATTAAACTTAAATCATGTATTGTGATATATGATGGTGATATGTGAGTGAGATATATGGTATGGTTGTATGAAAACTGTTGGATGAAAACTGTCACTCAACTGACGGTCAACGGCTGATTATGACTGGACTTGCCACACGTTAAGATTGGCTGACATGGCATATGCCGCATTAGATTTTAAAAAAAATTATTTTGTTACACCCTTATTTATGGTGACAGGTGGTTGACTATCATGCTAACACATGACTGAACCGGATGATGACACGTGGCTGAACCGGATGATGACACGTGGCGTACATGATATTGACACGTGGTGAATATGATACTGACACGTCATTAGATCTTAGCACGTGGTAAGTCCAATTAACATTAGCCGTTGACCGTCAGTTAACTGACAGTTTCCATCCAACAAGGGCATATTTAGACTAAATTAAAATGTTGAGAATTGTTTGCTCTAAAAAATATAAGGAGTCAAATAACAAAATATACAAATATTTGAAGCATCTTTGTCATTTTGCCAATAAAAAATGGTAGCACAATATTTGGACAATGTGCCCAGAAAAAAATGTGTTTCTTAAAGAAATTAGGGAATTGGTGTATTTCAAAGATTTTTTAGTGAAATGATATAATATCTACAATAAATTAAGAAGTCGTTAGACAATTTAGGAAAATAGTTACAATCTACATTGAATTAAGAAGTCGTTTTCAATCGTCGCCGACTTCAATTGAAATTTTAAAGAGGAACAAAATTGAAAGGAAAGAAAAATAGTAGGGGCGAAACTGAAAAAATTGGACAAAGCCTTGGATATTCGAAGAGGGACTATAATGAAAGAAAAGAAAATAGTAGGGACGAAAATAAATGAAAAGTGTATTTTTTCACCACTGAAATCAAATTGAAAGGGGTATTCTTTTTACTATTGGACTTTCAATTGTTTCAATTAGACTTAATAGGCAAATAGGTGCTAAATTATGCCTTTTTTCAGTTAGGTGTCCAAATTATTTTTTGGTCAAATAGGTGTCTAATGTTTCATCCCGTAACTCATTTAAGGTTCTCTGTTAATTTTCACCTTTAAAGTACATGTGTCATCTCCTAAAAAATTTAAAATTATATAAAAAAGAAATAAATTAATAAAACAAAATAAAAATATATCCTGAAATTTTTAAATATTCACAAAATAGTCCCCAAATCCCTAAACCCCCAAAATCTGACCACTCTCGTTGGCGTTGGCTGAGTTCCCGGTGACAAAATGAAGTGCCCTCCTCTCGCCGAACAACCCACACACCGTTCGTCGCCTCTCATGTCGTCGTTCACCGCGAATCGTTGGAATAAATCATTCGACAATTTCGGAGATTCGCACGACGTCGGCAAATTTCCGGCGATGGGGTAGTGGGGGAAATGGCTGTGATGGTCCGACGACAGATGTGGTGGGCGGCGGCATGGCAATCGACGGTGGAGTCGGCCAAAATCGAGGTTTAGGCTTTGGGGAATTAGGGATTTTGGAATTTGGGGGCTGTTTTGTGAAATTTGTAAAATTTAGAGAATTTCTGAAAATTAAGTAATTTTATTTATTTTTAATATAATTTTAGAATTTTCTAGAGATGATATGTGTCCTTTAACGGTTGAGAATTAATAGAAAACTTTAAATGTGTCACGAAATGAAACTTTAAGCACTTATTTATCTCGAAAAATAATTTGAGCACCTAACTAGAAAAAAATAATAGTTTGAGCACCTATTTAACGGTTAAGCCTTTCAATTATAACATTGAACTTTGTTTTCACTTCAACCATATCATTTAACCATTAACTCACTAACAATATAATGATATAGACGACAATTGTTTGCGTGGACCATGAACTACAACGTCTTTTTGTGACAGTTGGAAACAAAAATTTGTGTCTAACAATTAAGTCAATTTGAAATTTTCTTATAATTCTAACACAAGCAATATATAATCCTACCGTGAATGGCAACCCTAATCCTATGGTGAATGGCAGCCCTAATGCGGACCTTGTCGGAGCTATTATAGGTAGACCATCGGATACGATAGTTCCGATTATTATAACGAATAATCTCGAGAGATCTGGTCTCCCAATGGCAGTAGAGGAGTGTAGGGGGTCTAAAAAAGGGAGATGTCAGAACAAAATAGGTGGTGAGGGAGATAAATCTCTACTGGTCACAGACAGAATCATGGTTGATACGTGTATAAAAGATGCTTCTGCGATGGTTGGGGATGTAGTACAATCAGTTCTAAGGTCTGAGGATAAGAATAATGGGAAGTCAACAGAGAAGGACTTGGCGTAGACATGGTGGTAGGTGAGTCTGAGAACTCCCCTACCATGGATATTGAACTGTTGAAGGAGGATGTGAATATCGTGTTGGATGGACCGCTACCAAAAATTAACTTCTCGGAAAGAGTGCATAACTCCATTGATGCAAAGCTAGCTAACTCAATAATTGTACGTTTACTAGGGAAGTCGATTGGATATAGGGCTTTACTGAACATGATCCACTCGCTATGGTTGTCGGCAGGGAAGATAGCGCTAATTGACCTAGATAACGACTACTACCTGGTCCGCTTTGCACTTGAGGCTGATTAAACAAATATTCTATCCGGGGCTCCATGGGTGGTCTACAATAGTTATTTAACGGTGCAGCATTGGACTCGGGTATTCTCTACAGCGGAAGATCATCCTCAAAAGATTATCGTATAGGCGCATCTTTCAGGACTACCGTACCATTACTATACTAAAAGCATGTTTTGGGAGATTGCTAATGTCATTGGCCAGGTAATCAAGATTGACTACAACACCATTGAAGGAAGGAGGGGACGCTTTGCTAGACTTGCGGTGGTAATCGATCTAAAAAAGCCTCTTATCTCATGGGTGGTTATTGATGGCCATTGAGGGCCTTCCTCTAATTTGCTACTCTTGTAGTAAATACAGTCACACAAAGAAATTGCGTGGACAGAATAAGGCTGCGGTTAAAGAACAGGATCCGGAACATGCTGTTAAGGATCGTACAAAGACAACACCTGAGGAAGTTTACGGGCCATGGATGCAAGTAGTCAATCACAGACGTAGAACAACTAAATCTGGTAAAACTCAGGTTGTGGCGGATCAGGCTAAACAAGGAAAGTATGGTAATGTTGGTTCAAGATTCACTGTACTTGAGACTGAAGGTACAACTGGTGTCGTAGCAGGCGTGCAAGAAAATAATGGTCAGCTTGTTGGCGTGGACAAAGGAAATTTGGTTATCTCGACTTTGGCCAAGGGAAAGTCTTTGGGTGCGCCACATGTTGAATCCAGTAGGAATGGTCAACTGAACGAGGCCTCTACAGTGTCCTCCAGAATGATCAAGGAACAAAGACGTGCTGGTGTTCATGGCTGTTGGGTTAAAGGAATTTCTTTATCACTTTCATCTATGCAAGTCCCAACCAAAGTAAACGCAAAGCACTATGGGATCAATTGCGAGCACTGGAACCAACATCAGGCAAGGCATGGACCCTAGGTGGTGATTTCAATGTAATTACGAGTCCTATGGAGAGGAAAGGGGGCTCACAAAATAGAACAAGTGTATGTGCAAGGTTCAATGATTTTTTGTTCGACTCGGGGTTACTGGACATTGGATTCTATGGGCCGATTTTTACGTGGGAGCGCGGTGATTTATTCCAACGTTTGGATAGGTGCTTGTGTAACGCGACTTGGTATGATGCATATCCAGCTTCAGAAGTTATCCATTTGCCGAAACTTGGATCTGACCATATACCAATTTTGTTGGATTCGGGTAATGTTGTCATGAACTCTTCCTTAAGACCTTATCGTTATTTGACAGTATGGAATGAGCATCCTGATTTTCAGAATTTGGTATGTGAAACTTGGTGTGACGATCCCCATATTTATGATAACTTGTTGGAGTTTCAATCTCGGAGCATGCAATGAAACAAAGATGTCTTCGGTCACATTGGTCGAAGGAAAGCACTACTTCTTGCTCGAATAAAAGGAATAGAATTGGCGCGTGAAAATGTGGATTTTGTGTTCCTGTCTGATTTGGAGTTAGACATAAAACATGAACTTGAAAAGGTGTTGGAACAAGAAGAAAACTTGTGGCATCAAAAGTCCTAAACCTATTGGATATCAAAAGGCGATCGTAACACAAAATTTTTTCATGCAAGCACCATGAATCGAACAAGGCGCAATACGAATCAGATGCTAAAGTTGGATTCTGGTAAGTGGTGCCCAGACCAAAATATGTTGAAAACCCATGCTATTAATTATTTCCAACAATTATTTTAAAGTGGCATTCATGATTGCATCACAAAGTTATTATTTGGGCAATTCCATCATTTTTGTGATGAGGAGAAGCAACCCCTGATTGCTAGTGTAACGAAAGAGGAAGTAAGAAAAGTTGTTTTTGGCATGGATCCACTCAAAGCTCCTGGGTAGATGGTGTACACGCTGATTTCTACCAAAGAAAATGGGATGTAGTGGGTGACTCTTTGTTCCAGTTTGTGAAAGACTTCTTTGATGGTCTACCACTAGATAGTAGGGTCAATCGACGCTACTTGTGCTAATCCCAAAGGTTGATGTGCCTGAGTTTATTAGCCAATTTCGACCGATCAGCTTATGTACGGTCCTTTATAAGATCATTATTAAGACTATTGTGAATCGATTGAAGAAGTTTTTATCGAAATGGATATCAATAAATCAACTGATAATATCATTTTAGCCCAGGAGATCATACATTTCATGCCCACCAAAACGGGCAAGAATAGGTTTATGGCGATAAAAGTTGACTTTGAGAAGGCATAAGACCGACTTGAATTTCACTTTATTGAGAAGACCCTTAATAAGGTGGGATTGCTGACTAATTTGATTTCTCTAATTATGCAATGTGTGAGTTCAATATCTACTCAAATTTTATGGAACAGAGATGTTACAGAATCATTTCGACCATCAAGGGGATTAGGCAGGGTGACCCTCTGTCGTCGTATATGTTTGTTCTTTGCATGAAAAGATTGGTGCACATTATTAATTCGAAGATTGAAAACGGAGATTGGAAACCCATTGGTTTATCTCGAAATGGGTCGGGAGTCTCCCATTTGTTTTTTGCTTATGATTTTTTTATTTTCAGAGGCTTCCTTAGATCAAATGAATGTTATTAAGGATGTGTTGGAATAATTTTGCATTTGCTCTGGACATCGCGTTAATGTTGCTAAAACACAAGTATTCTTTTCGAAGAACAGTCAACCTTACATAATTGATCATGTTGCTCAGACATTAGGATTTGAGGTGGTCTCTGACTTGGGTAGATACGTTGGTGTGCCTTTGTTGCATAGTAGAGTTACCAAAGCTACGTATGCGTATCTCCTGGAAAGGATGAATAGAAGATTGTCCGGATTGGCAGCTAAATCCCTCACTCTATCAGGAGGTGTGACATTGGCAAAGACGGTTTTGCAATCTATACCATCGTATGTGATGCAATCTACGTGGTTACCGAAAGGATTGTGTTAGGAGATGGAAAAATTAATACATCGTTTTGTATGGGGAGGATCCAAAACTAAACACGGTATTTCCCTTGTGAAATGGGAAACTATGCAACAACCGCTGGAACATGGAGGTTTAGGACTCAAAGATCTATCTGTACAAAATAACACCTTCCTTATGAAGATTGGTTTTGATTAACTGTCAAATTTGGATAAACTCTGGGTTAGGGTTCTCAAAGGTAAATATAAATGGCTGGATGAGGTGCCAGTGAGCCTTCGTACGAGTAATTGTTCGAGAATTTAGAGGGGTCTAAATAGTGTGTGTGATGAAGTACGGAATAGTATGTATTAGAACATTCGAAATGAGGAACACACTGATTTCTGGTATGATGCATGGCTAGATAATGATGGGTCTCTCTTCACCAAATGTTTGCTGCCAAACACCCCTCTGTCGACTGCTGTAGCGCGCATGGTAAATTGTTCTGGATGTTGGGACTGGGTATTAGAGGATGTTAGCTGGCAATTAGTTAAGTTTGTTAGTTTTAGTTTCTTGGTTCTTTAAGCCTATATAAAGGCATTTTGTATCCCAAACTATCTGATTCAGTTTTACATAATAAAGCTTCTTTTACTTTGTTTCTATAGTGAAACGTTACCGTTTCTATTCCCTCTCTTTCTTACACGACGTCGTATTGTTTACATTGTAAACACCCAAATTCCTAAATCAGTTTTCCCTATCGAATTTGCTATTCTCAATATGGTATCAGTAGATTTGAGAGATGACTCTTCCGCGCTTGAAGGATCGAGAGGCTTCAAGAACGACGATCCGACCGATCCTTTTTACATTCATCCCGGTGAGAATCCGGCACTGGTTTTAACCTCGACGCTGTTGACCGGCTCCAACTATCATCCCTGGGCGCGTTCCATGAAGATGAGTTTGATATCGAAGAACAAATTAGGGTTCATCGACGGATCAATTGCGCAGCCGCGATCTGATGCTTCCCGTTTTGATGCCTGGACAAAATGCAACAATCTGGTGCTGTCTTGGATTCAAAGAGCCCTAAGCCCAGAAATTGCGCAAAGCGTGATATGGTTCGATAGTGCATCGGAGCTTTGGACAGATTTGTTTGATCGTTTTAATCAAGGTGATGTTCTCCGAATTTCAGATTTAATTCAAGAATTTTATTCTCTTCAGCAAGGTTCTTTGTCTGTTACTGCTTTTCATACCCAATTGAAAACCGTATGGGATGAAATTTGCAATTTGCGTCCTCTAATGGCATGTGATTGTTCTGCATTAGAGTATAGGAAACAAGATTTTCTTATTCGTTTCTTGCGGGGTTTGAATGATAATTACTCTGTGCAAAAGTCACAGATTCTCATGATGAAGCCTCTGCCTAAAATAAATGAGGTCTTTTCTATTGTTGTTCAACAAGAAAGGTCTTTCAATTCCAATGTTTCTGTTGAATCTAGTGCCTTCTTGGCTGATAGGTATTCTACTAGGCAAGATACTAGGCAAGATGCTAGGCAAGATCGTTCTGTTGGTTTTAAAAAGGGATATCCTGGAAGTAGGAAACCTTTATGCTCTTTTTGTGGGTTGTATGGGCATAGTGTAGACAAGTGCTACAAGAAACATGGCTATCCACCAAGTTATAAGGCTAGAAATTCTAGTTCTAATAGGACAAATAGTGTTTCTTCTACTGGTGATCTTCTTGATACTGGTAATCTGGTCAAGGATAGTCCTAAAGATGACAATATTGTAAAGTTCACTAAGGAGCAGTATGACAGCATTTTGAGTTTGATTAATGACAAAGGTAGAATGGCTAGTTCTTATGGTCAGTTCAATAAAGACTCGAATGTGAACATGATTTTGTCTTCTGATGGTACTCAAGAACATACTGCTTTGAACTCAGGTAACTCAGGTATGGTTCCTTCCATTTTTTCTACTTGTTCTTCTGATAATAGTGTTTTGACCCCCTGGATTTTAGATTCAGGGGCCACGGATCATATTGTAAATGTTTTAGATTGTTTTATTGAATATAAAGAAGTTTTTGGTAAGTTTGTGAGATTGCCTAATAATCATTTAGTTCAAGTTAAACATGTTGGTACAGTTCAATACAATGAATCTTTACAATTACTTAATGTTTTTCACATACCTGATTTTGGTTTCAATTTAGTGTCTGTTTCACAACTTGTTAAATCTGGTAATATTTCTGTTATCTTTAACACTAATTTTTGTGTTATACAGGATATCATCCAATGAAGGATGATTGGTTTAGCTAAACAAGCGAATGGACTATATTTTCTGGAAATGGATAAGTGCAGTTTTGCAAATGCTGTATGTTCTTCTGTTAACTCTAATGTTTCTTTTCTTAAGTGGCATGCTAGATTAGGGCACCCTTCTCAGGGTAGAATGAGTGTTTTTTCTGATACTTATGATGATATACCTAGTGGTGTAATTTCTAATTGTGAAGTTTGTCATTTAGCTAAACAAAAAAGGATAGCTTTTCCCACAAGTAATTCTGTTAGTGATGAAATTTTTGATCTCGTTCACATGGATGTTTGGGGGCCTTTCCCTGTTAAACCTATACATGGATACTTTTATTTTTTAACTGTGGTTGATGATAAGAGTAGGTATACATGGATTTTTCCTATGCAATTCAAATCAGAAGTTAAGAATCACATTAGTAATTTTTGTTCCATGGTCAAGACACAATTTTCTAAAACACCTAAGTGCATTAGAACTAATAATGCTAGGGAGTTTGAGATGCTAGAATTTTATAACTCCACTGGAATTATTCACCAGAACTCTTGCAACTACACACCTCAACAGAACAGTGTAGTTGAAAGGAAACATCAACACCTTTTAATGGTAGCTAGATCTTTAAGAATTCATGCATCTTTACCCTTGAATTTCTGGCTGGATTGTGTTGTTCATAGTGCTTATTTGATAAACTTAACTCCTACTCCTCTTTTAAAACAGAAATCTCCTTTTGAAATTTTGTTTAATTCAAAACCCTTGATTACCAATCTAAAAGTTTTTGGTTGTTTAGCTTATGCTAGTGTCCTTCCTAAGGCTACTACTAAGTTACATCCTAGAGCTATTAGATGTGTGTTTGTTGGCTTTCCTAAGAATGTTAAGGGCTATAGATTGTTTAATCTTCAGTCTAAGAGTTTTTTTATCTCAAGGGATGTTAAGTTTGTTGAAAACTCTTTTCCTTTTCAAGAAAAGTCTAAAATTCAATCATTGGATAATATTGTTTTACCAAGCTATGAAAATAAACTTCTTCAAGATTTTTCAAAGCCTGTTTCAAATGACAGTGATGATTATACTGATAAAGTTCAAGATTTTGATTTATCTCCTGTGTCTCATGGTTCTATAAATACTGATAATTCTGTTACTCTAAGCTTTGGTGATAGCATTGAATCTGGGTCTCCTGCTCTTGATGTTATTTCTGATGACACTACTGATAATGTCTTAAGTGATGATGATGTTGTGTCTGCTGAACCAAGTAATCAGAATTCTCCTAAGCATCATACTGTTGATATTCCCTTAGTCACTAGGCCATCTAGAGTTTCTAAACTTCCTCAAAAATTCAATGATTATCAAGTTTCCTTACCAAAGCAGTCTTTTAAAGTTGTTTCAAAACAGAAGACATCTCATTCTCTTGCAAATGTTATATCTTATAAGCATGTTTCTGATAGTCATCTGAGTTATATAAATAGTATAACCATTCTAAAAGAGCCTAAGAACTATAAGGAAGATGTTTTGCATAAAGAATGGCAACAAGCTATGAAAGAAGAAATTTCTGCCTTAGAGAAGAATAATACTTGGACTTTAGTTGACCTTCCTCCTAATAAGAAAACAATAGGGTGTAAATGGGTATATAAGACTAAGCTGAAATCTGATGGAACTTTGGAACGTTATAAAGCTAGGTTAGTGGCAAAAGGCTATACTCAGTAAAATGAGGTTGATTTTCTTAATACTTTCAGTCCTGTTGCAAAATTGACCACTGTTAGAACTTTAATTGCCATTGCTGCTTCTAAAAACTGGTTTTTACAGCAACTTGACATAAATAATGCTTTTTTGCATGGTTTCCTTACTGAAGAAGTCTATATGGTACCTCCCCCTGGTTTCACTTCTGCTAATTCTAAATTAGTTTGTAAGCTAAACAAAAGTTTATATGGCATAAGGCAAGCTAGCAGGCAGTGGAATGAAAGATTGACCACTGTTCTTTTAGCTCAGGGTTTTAAACAATCATCTGCTGATTCTTCCTTGTTCACTAAGGGTACTGGTTCCTCTTTTCTTGTTTTAGCTGTCTATGTAGATGATATTATCTTGGCCAGTCCTAATTTAGATGAAATTTCTAAAATAAAGGCCTTCTTACATGATACTTTTAGAATTAAAGACCTAGGGGACTTGAAGTATTTTCTAGGTTTTGAGGTAGCTAGATCTTCTAAAGGTATTAACTTGTGTCAAAGAAAATACACTATTGAGCTTCTAGAAGAAACTAACTTTATAGATTCCAAACCTGTTCCAACACCTATGGTTCCAAAGACTAAAATTTCAAAATTCAGTGTTTCTTTGCTAGAAGATATTACCTTGTATAGGAAGATTATAGGGAAATTACTTTATCTCACCAATACAAGGCCTGACATCTCTTATGCTGTCCAACAGCTTTCTCAATATATTTCAGCCCCTACTGATGTCCATCTATCAGCTTTACATAGGGTGCTCAGATATTTGAAAGGAACCATTGGACAAGGCTTATTTTTTCTAACTGATAACCCTATTCAGCTTAATGCTTTTTCTGACTCAGATTGGGCATCATGTCCTGATTCCAGGAAGTCCACCACAGGGTATTGTGTCTTCTTAGGCACTGCTCTGATTTCCTGGAAGTCTAAGAAGCAGCAAACCATTTCGAGATCCTCCAATGAGGCAGAGTACCGAGCATTAGCTGCAGTCACCTGTGAAATACAGTGGCTCGTTTATTTGCTCTCTGATCTTCACTTTTCTTTACAACCTGCAAACATTTTTTGTGACAATCTGTCTGCTATTAAAATTGCAAAGAATCCGGTGCAGCATGAGAGAACAAAACATATAGAGATTGACTGTCACATTGTTCGTGAAAAGTCGCAGCAGCAGTTGATCAGAATCTTTCCTATATCCACTCACAACCAGCTTGCGGACTGTTTCACCAAACCTTTGCATCCTTCTGTTTTTCAAACACTTATCTTCAAGTTGGGCATACATAACATATATGCTCCAACTTGAGGGGGGGCTATTAGAGGATGTTAGCTGGCAGTTAGTTAAGTTTGTTAGTTTTAGTTTCTTGGTTCTTTAAGCCTATATAAAGGCATTTTGTATCCCAAACTATCTGATTCAGTTTTACATAATAAAGCTTCTTTTACTTTGTTTCTATAGTGAAACGTTACCGTTTCTATTCCCTCTCTTGCTTACACGACGTCGTATTGTTTACATTATAAACACCCAAATTCCTAAATCAGTTTTCCCTATCGAATTTGCTATTCTCAATACTGGGATCACCTCCAAGAAATTCTGCCAGTTATGATTTTACAGAAAATTGCTGACGTTCCTCCCCCTAAGGACTGGTATGGAGTAAACTCACCAGAGTATAAATGGGAGGATACCTAAACTTTTTCTGTGCGATCTGCGTATCGAATTTTGACTGCTAGTGATAATACTGTTATTCAGGGGGATTGGAAGTTGGTGTGGAATCTAAACCTCCCTCAAAGAGTTAGAGTTTTCATGTGGTTAGCTATGAGACAGAGCTTGCTTACTAACATGGAACTATTTCGAAGGCATATGTCATCAGATGGTTTGTGTCAAATATGTCAATAGGATTTGAAAGACATTGTACCATGGCTAAGCATATTTGGCTTCAAGTTATTCCCAGGACAAGATTTAAGAATTTGCATCTTTACCTTTTGATACTTGGTTAGTGAATAATTTGAAGAACTCAGGGGATACATGAGTGATGGGACTAAATGGATTAATCGCTTCGTGGTAACCTGTTGGCAATTGTAGAAGAGACGTTGCAGTCTTCTTCTAAATGAAAAATTTGTTGACAGGGGTTGGGTTATGACATATTTATAACAAAGTTATAATATATTTTATAAATAATGTTTTAGTTTTGTAATCAAAATCAAAAATAATATTTATAAAATATTACTTTAATAAAATTGTATCATAAAATTAATTTTAATTGCAATGTAATATATATTATTTGTGTTAAAATTATAATAAAACTTTAAGTTGGCCTAGTGCTTAGATATAAGCTTTTATTTTCAAAGGCCTCTCTAGTAGGGATGGACATGGGTTGGGTCGGATTTTTGGCCCACCCAAATTTGACCCAAAAATAAATACCCTGACCCAACCCGACCTATAAAAAAAATTAATTTTAGCGACCTAAATGTAAAAAAAAAATAATTTTAAGGGACTTTGTCGTAAAAAATAATAATTTTAAAGACTAAATTATAAATAAAAATTCAATTGTAAGGACCTAATTATAATATATATATATATATATATATATATAAAGAGAGGTATTATTATAAATATTCTTAAAAAATTTAAGGGAAAATTATACAATTAGTCCCGGGTCGGATCAGGTCGGATATTTTTCACCCTAAACTCGAACCCGACCCAACTTATCTTTAATAAAAAACCCAATCCGAACCCAAATTTTTATTAAAAAATTTGACCCAATCGAGTCTAGTCCGGTCAAAACACGACTGAGTCAGATAAAATGTTCATCCCTACTCTCAGGTTCACTTCAACTCAAATGTGCATATTTTTCAACATATGTCATTTGTTTTCACCCCTACTATTTTTATTCTCTTTCACTTTCGCCCCTCTTTAAAATTCCAACAAACTCCAAGGCTTGGTCCAACTGTTTTTCGTTTTGCTCGAGCTATATTCCTTGTCTTTTAATTTCATCCCTCTTCGAACATTTAAACAAAGTCGCTGACAATTGTCGAGGAATCTCTCACTCCCAACAACAAACGACGATTCCCACCTAAATTATTTAAAGCTGACGACGGCTTTTTTTTATATAAATAAGGGATGGATACCACTATAGGCGGTTATTTTTTTTAAAAAACCAGCCTAACCAAAAATAGAGAAAAAAGTATTATATGGTAGTATTTCCAGAAACAACTAATCGAGATAAACTCGACAAGAAACCCATAAAACCACAACATTAACCCAGGTCATCATGCAGAGTATTAAGAAATTCATCAGGCGGTTGTGAAAAAATGTGCGGCTCAAAATTATCCCAAGAGCACAACTTGGCCATCGTATCAGCTACCCGATTATAAATTCGAGGCACATGCTCAATAACAACTCGCTCATGACCATGCATTATATTTCGAATCGAGAAAGTGAGGGTAGAATATTATTTATAATATTATTTATTTCATAAAATAATTTGAATTAATCTGAAGTAGTTTGAGATACATAATATTTGTGGTAAAATATTATATAGTGTTATGTTGGTTTAGTGGTTAATATTTAGCTCTTTCTCCTAAAGGTCCTATGTTCAAAACCCCTTAAGTGCATTGTTTTAATATTTTTTCCTCCAGCAAAACGACGATATTTTGGGCTAAATTAGGCTTCAAAACGACGTCGTTTTGACTTAACATGAAAGTTAACAGTTAACATCGAAATGACATTTTCGACTCACATATTAAAGTTTAGTGATAGTTTTGAACGATTTTAAAGTTCGGTAACATTTTCGACTCAGGGCCATAATTGAGTGGTATGTGGTGTAGTTTACCTAATAAATAAACATAAAAATAATATTATGAGTATTTTCTAAAATTTATATTATGTGAGTGAAAATAATTGAAAATATTATTGAAAATATTTAAATTGACAAAAAATGAACATTAACTAACATATTAATTAGCATGTATGTTTTTTATAAAATTATTTAATAAATATAAGTGGGTGTGGAAAAAGTTTTTTCCGCAAATTGGAAGGGATGCAGCAGCACTTCGATGGGCAATGTTACACCCACTCACTGGGTCATCTATCCAGCTTAGGTGGCACATGATATGTCATCTTAAATAAATATGAGTGAAGAAAAAAATTAAAGCATCTTTAAAAGTTTGTCTTGGTAATACAAAGCATTTAATATTTCTTTTACCAATAAATAATTTTCAAGACTATAAATGCAATGTAATTAATGCACCTTTTACCAATAAAAATATTATTAAGTCAAGTAGCTAATATGATTGAAAATTTAATTATTTTATAAATAGGGGGAAAAGTGAAAACAATAAAAAGTAATATTTATATTTTAGGCAATAAATCAATACAAGTAATACACTGTCAGTATTAGGGCTGTGTAATTTTGGATATCGAATAAGATTCGATCCAAAATTTTGAATACTAAAATTTTCGAAATACTAAAATATCGATATGCATCAAATCCGAAAACTGAATAATTAATTTTTCGGATATCTAAATTTTAAGATTGAATATCCATATCCGAACATATAACTTGGTTTGACAAAAAAAACTAAATTTAAGTTTCATATTTTTTTGGAATTATGAAACATATGTTTATCTTTGAATTAAGTTAAAATTTCAAACTATATGGATTGAAAATAATAATTTCACCAAAAAGAAAAAGAATGTAAAATCATTAGAAATTTTCTATAAAAATCTACCAATAAAATCGGCTTAAGAAATAAATTAAAAATGTCGATAATGAAATAAATATTACGTGAATTTATAATCTCATAAAAAAGTAATAGCAAATATCAATATTGGGAGCCTTGTTTGCATATAAAATTTGCAAATCATTCTCCAATAACGCTAAATTCAAGTCTAAAGTACACACAAAATTTTTAAATCTTGAGTGCTTAGATTCAAAAATCATATAATCAAGGACTAAGGTTAGACATGTCTAAACTCTAAAGGGTTAAAAGCTTTTTTTTTTTAATTTTTGAATAATCCAAAACTACAACTTAAGTGATCCGTATTCAATTTGTTCTCAAATATTCGATTCAAAGTACATGAAAATAAAAAAATAGATCAGGTATATTAGATCAGATTACTCAGATCAAACTTTATACGTACACACGTCCCTAGTGAGCACCTAAGCGTGATGAAGAAAAGATACAATTTTGGGTCGTTTTCTACTATTCAATTTTATATGTTCTTTTATTTATGTCTAGTACACTCAAAAGTAAAAACAGTTGTTAGATATTTATATATCTATCGGTAAGATTATTTATATTTTTGTGGAGAAAGATATTGAACATTCATCTATTTTTTTAAATGACATATATTTTGACACTAAGTGAAGTACATAAAGATGTGACAAAAGTTCAAATATCAATTTAGACTAAAACTCTAAGTACAATCAGAACAATGAACAAATACTACCTTATAATCACCTTTAGACTATTCAAAACTCTAAAAACATTTTTTTAAAGTAGATGGATGTCGTCTAGTTATCATTGTAAAGAATCTTTAATATCGAACCCTAGTCGCTCTCCACTGCCAAAATACCTTCAACCCTAGTCATTCTCTACTTTGATTTATCCCTTTGATCGGTGGTCGACAATTAATTTTAGTATTGGTTGTCGACCACCAGATCTATTAGTTTTTTTTTTTGTTTTTTTAATAAGAATTCCTTTCTCTGTCCTTGTGACACGTCTTTTCTTCTGTCATTGTGACACGTCTTTGTTTTTGTTTTGTGGTTTGGATCATCTTTTTTTATGGCACGTTTCAACATACCTTAGCGATCGATTGTTGTTCGCACAGAGATTCAATCGGCGCTAGTTTGTAATTTATGTTTTTGTCGGTGGTCACTTGAAAAGTTATATCCCCATTCGGTTGATGGTTGTTTACCGATGAAATTAGTCTTGGGTAGTGGTACTTTTTGCTTGACAGTTTGGATCGCGCACCACTCCTTCTTTCTTCTTTATGCGTCTCGTTTGGACATAGACAAGGAGATTCAAGAGGCTTCTAAATTTTGTTGGTATGTTTATCTCCATAGAAGTTTTCATTTTACTTTGTTTTTGGGTTGTAATGATTTTTTGGGTTGTTTAATCCAAATATTCATCTTCTTAGGTACATTGTAATTGTGTTTTTCCTGTGGATTTAATAAAAATTTAGTGGGTTTTATAAGAAAAGTAATGAATGTCCAATACCTTTCTTCACGTAAAAATTTTATCCCTTCCTTTTTAGATATAGGTGCTCACAATCTATTACTAGTATTAGTTTCTTTTCTAAAATATAAATATTATTATCTAATTTTACTCTTTCTTATTTTTAGATAATACAATTTTCAATCATATTTAATTATTTGAGTTAATGGGAGTGAGATAATTAATTAATGAAGTATTAATAACTTTTATCTTCTATATTAAATTCTTACTTTTTATTATTTATTTGAATTTAAAAATTTATATTTAAAGTGTAATGTCAGGTAGATTACCCACATATAAAGTTTTATCCCATTCCTATTGAATAAAGCTCCCCACCCGAAAATTATCAGACGGTGGGAATCGGCATGCAACTGCATGATGGACAAATGTTGAGATTTTGCAGCATTTACGTTCGCTTTTGGCTGTAGCTGTAGCCAGATAGCCAGATAGCGAGGCTGCAATGGCACTCGTTTCAATCCTTTTTTATTTGCTGCATTTAATCTGTTAATTAAAACATTGTTCCCACGCCACGATCATCACTGTTTATGGATCACAGCTTTCATGCAATTTAATGCCGATTTTCTCTCTATATAGAAACCACGATGGATGATGCTTCTGAAATCTGAATTAGCAGTCAACAGTCATGGCTCGTAAAAATGGTGGAAGCTCCTTGTTTTTCAGCCTCTTTCTGATTCTGGTTCTGGTCGTCCAGAGCAATGCAGCTCGCCGCCCCCGTCAGCTCGGTGATTCAAACGGAATGACGTCAACGGAGGATAAGGCGGTGGCGGGGAAGAAAGAGGAAGCTAAGAGCAACTATGGGGAGATGAAGAACTTGCCACCTTTTCCCTTTCCGTTCCCGGACATGCCTTTTTCACCGCCACTTCAGCTACCGCCATTGCCATTTACACCGCCACTTCAGCTACCGCCATTGCCGTTTACACCACCCTTAGGAGTTCCAAGCGCTCCTCCATTTGCCGGTTTTCCTTTCCCTCCTTTCCCCTTTCCTCCCATCCCTTTCCTTACACCTCCTCCTCTCTAGAACGTTGAAACCTAGTTTTACAATGTTATCTCTCTGATTTTGCTTCATCATGTTGTTTAATGTTGTGTTAAGTGTTCCTCCGCAGTGTAACTAATAAAGGGTGTGTTTTGCTTCCTTGTGTGTGCATGCTAAGATGACATGGAATTAGTGTTTCTTTCTTTCGAGAAACAAAAATCCTTTCTTTTTTTCTTGTTTCTTTCTTCTAATGTTCCAACACAACAAAAAAATATATAACGCTAATTTTTAAATTTTAAACCTTAAATATATCATATTCTCAATCTTTTAAATCCTAACCTTAAATCTAAATCTTTAACCCTAAATTTAATTTTTAGTCTAAAATATAAATAGAGATACTAAAAGGGATACGTGAGTACTATTCTATTATGAGATATATAGAGATAGAGATAGAATCATGCATTTACACTGAGAAGAAAAAGGGAACGATTCAGTGCCTCTTGCATGTTAATGTGCCTTGATCGAACAAGTGGCGCAACACACGTACAATCTCAAAATTTCATAAAAATTAAAAAATAAGGAAAATGTATGAATTGTATAAAGTTTAGGGGCAATATACTTAGATCCACCACCTTACCTTCTTCGTAAGGTGTTCGTAATTAACCAAAATACTACAATGATTAACTTGTATTGTTTTTAGATATTATCATCTAATTGAACTAAGTACATAACTTACAAGTTAACCGTCCTAGTATTTTAGTTAAGCATAAATATTCCTAATTCACGCTGTGAGAATCAATAGATTTCGGAGACTAATAAAGGGCATTTCTTAAGTGTTGGTATATAAAATCCGTCAAATGGAAGATCTCTAAGTAAATTTCATGAAATTGAATAGGACCATGAAAAATCTGACGTTTTGAGTTTTGACGGATGTAGTGTACTTTGTGTTTATCAAAAGTTATTCGGGAAGAACATGATCGTTAGTGTCGAATCCAACACCAGTTCGTTTTATTTGTTTCGGTGGCTAATGCCCATGCATTTTATGGAGGTTGAGCGACTAAAGAGTCATTAGTTAAAACTACGGGGACTAAATTGATAATACAAATTACACAAAGGTCTTTTATGGATCTTTCTTACAATTGGATCGCAATAAAAAAGTAAATTAAATATTTTGTGGACTATGTTATCATACACAACAAGTATGGGAATCTGGTTGTAATACACGATATTTTTTTTGGACATTCTAATTCGATTATAATATAGTGTTTTAGTTCAGTTTCAGTTATGGATAAATTCACGCATACATGCAGACTATACAACTCGATTTAAAATTATTAAGAGAAACAATATCATCATTTATCATTATGATCGTTCAATAGATTTCGTAACACAAGATATTTTGAAACTCATTTGTATAAAATGGAAAAAATAACAAAAGTATGATCATTCAGATCTATTATTTTTGTTAAGCTAATTATAACCTCTTACAATTCCTTTTCAATCATATCATTATCAAAGTTAACTACTAATATGTATTTATTCCATATTACTTTAACTATCATCCACTACATTACACACACCTTTACAAACTACTAATAAGGGAAATTTTGAGGTTCAACTGTAACTTGCGACACTAGCCGACAATAACAAAAGGTGTGGGACTTTGATCATATTATAAGATTTAATTTATATCTTTTATCTATAGTTGAGAACTAAATAATATTTTATCTAAAACTTACGGGTCAAAGTAAAGATTTTCATTTCTAACATGTACAATCGTTAAACTAATAAAATTTAACGATTCAGTGGCCAAAATGTAATAAAATAATAACATAAATAATTGAAATATAACTTTTTTTCATTTTTGATGACCAAAATTAATAGACCAAAAATACAAATGACCTATCGTAGTATTCATCCTAAATATTATTATAAGTGTGGATAGGGGTGGTCATTCGATTGAGTCGAGTCGAATAATTTTTTTAGTTAGTTGAATTGAAGAGTCATATTTTATAACTCAATTTTTTTAAAATTTGTTCGAGTTGAGACGAGTTTATGAAAGTCGGTCAAGTTGAGTTGTTATAGTTTTTATTCAAATTTAATTGTAAGCATTTAATATTATGATATTAATTAGTAATAGTTTTAAACGGTTTTTTATCTCCATATACAATACACGTATACAGTTCATTATTTTTTTCATACGTCTACAATTTTAAACGGTTTTCATATGTGATATATATGCATTTCTTCATATATTTTTTTATACGTGATACTATTTAGTTCCAATTTTAAACGTTTTTCTATCACCATATACAATACAAATATACATTTATTTCCAATTTTTGCTCTTCCCATCAGTTTCTTAACTCCTTTATACACGTCATCACACTTATGAAAATTAATATTATAAATATATTTTATTAGTTGAATTATTAAACATCCTCACAAATCTTAAAGACATAAGTACACGAATTTTATAAATATCTACAATTAAATTAAAAAAAATTCAAACAAATTGATTTAACTCGTTTTTCATAGATTTAACTCTAAATTTAAAAAAAAATTAAAATATTAAAACAACCAATTCACTCGATTATTCACCAGGTGAGTCTAGGGTACAACACCTTAATTTAACGCTAAGAAACAGCACAACCGAAAAGTTAGAAAAACACAAAAGTTAAATTTGTTGCCACACAAAAGAAATTATAATTTTATAACATTTTAAGTTGGTGGTAAATTTAGAATTATAAAATAAAAATTTAAAATTTAAAACTTATCGAATAACCACCAATCTAAAACGATCAAATTTTTAATAACATTTTAATTGTAGAATAACATTTTAAATTTCGTATTTTTAACATTTCAATTAGACTTAACTATAAAATAAGTGCTCAAACTATGCCTCTTTTTGCAATAGGTGCCTAAAATATTTTTTTAGCTGAAATATGTGCCTAAACTATTTTTTGGCTGAAATAAGTGACTATGTAGGTGCCAAAATCAACTTTAAAATAAGCTAAAAATAAAATTTAAGCACCTATTTTAACTAAAAAAATAGTTTAAACACCTATTTCAGTCAAAATATTTTTTTTTAAATATGGATTATATTCAACAGCGAAAGGAATACAAAGGATTCACACCTTTTACAATTGAAATACAGTGTTGAACAAAACAACAAAAAATATAAAGGTGTGAAAGACGTTGAACATACCAAACCTAACACTGTCAGAAGAAATCTTCTGAAATAAAAATCCAGAAAAACTATACTTTGCCTTGAGTGCTCTATGAATATAGCAAAATTCTTTTGCTACTTGATCTTGGCATGTCGGCACAACCACCAAAGGGAATCATAATATGTATAGAACGACCTCCTTCGTTGAAAGGCGCTCGTTGATACTCGTCACTCGAACGCTTAACTGTCAAAAGACAGACTACTGTCATGAAGACAGACAAAAACTGCTAAAAAACAGACGAAAGAACTGCCACCAAGCAGACAAAAGAACTGCCATAAAAGCAGATTTGAATAAGAACTCGACAAAGTAGATGAAAAACAAGAAAAAAAACTTAGAAAAAGGAAACATTCATCGAAAAGATGAATTTTATTTATGTACAGATCCAGCAAAACGGTAAAAAAAAATGATGAAGAAGAAAAAGAACTTGAAAAGGTTTGGTAACCGCTTCAGAGAAAATGGAGAAGTAAAAAAGTGGAAAAGTTTTTTTGCTTGATGTTTTAATGTTTCAGTCAAAATAAAAATTTAAACAATTATTAAAAAAAACTTTAAACAATTATTAAAAAAATATAATTTAAACATTTATTTTATAATTATTTTTTTTTTACTTTAAATTAAGAAGTCGGACCCTTTACTCACCGCGATAATTCAACTTACTAAAAATGAATTATCAGCCCTGCTCATTATCATTGGCCGATACAAACTTTCCCCATCCCGAACAAACACGCTACCCAATTAATTCATTTTCCCGAGAAAAAGAAAAATGAGAGAAATCTTGCATATCCAAGGTGGTCAATGCGGGAACCAGATCGGGGCCAAGTTCTGGGAAGTCATATGCGATGAGCACGGAGTCGACAACTCCGGCAAGTATTGCGGCGAATCCGAGCTTCAGTTGGAGCGTATCAACGTCTACTACAATGAAGCCAGTGGCGGAAGGTACGTCCCACGCGCCGTCCTCATGGATCTCGAACCTGGCACTATGGACTCCGTCAGATCTGGTCCTTTTGGGCAGATCTTTCGCCCCGATAACTTCGTCTTCGGACAGTCTGGTGCTGGAAACAACTGGGCTAAGGGTCATTACACCGAGGGAGCCGAGCTTATTGATTCTGTTCTTGATGTTGTTAGAAAAGAGGCCGAGAATTGTGATTGTTTGCAAGGTAATTACACACCCTATCTATAACTTTGACCCCGTTTTTCCTTTTCCATAACACTTTTAGCTTACGGGTTTAGTACTTTAGTTCAATTTGTTGAGATCTCTCCTTTCTGTATGTTGAATTTATCTTGTTGTTTCTCTCAATTTTCGCTCTCGTAAAATTTGACTTGTTCTTGTGTTCAGTGAGCTATTTTGGGTGTTTTGCAGGAGCTTTTCTTTAATTTTTCATTTTCTTCACTGCCGGCAGATTTTAGAGACGTTATTGATTTTTAGTGCAGATATATTTTCTGTTTAGCCTGGATTATGTCTTCATTTCTGTTATACGAATTGATCAATTCTATTTTGAAGTAAAATTGTTATATGGAGTATATACAAAAGGGAATTTATTGAGCCATTGAAGTAACTTGGGTTAGTTCTTTCATTGGCTTGGAGGAGTTAAAATTTGTTTGAATTCTTTGAAGTGACTGTGGTTGCTTCATACTGACATACTCTGTTGTTGTTTGCTTTTTGTATGTAGTATTTGTTTGATTTATTTATTTCCTCAAAGTTTGGAAGGTAGGATTTTCGTTTTTGTTTTTGCAATTCCAATCAAAGCTATAAGATGTATCGTGTTAAAGTGCTGCTATCCCACATTATTTGAATCCTGGATTTTGTCTGGGTTTATATTAAAGCTAAGCCTTTTCTATGGCCAATTGTTTTTTTGGTCAGATAATTTGTTATCAAAGCCCGGGTTTTGTTCTGCTGTTATTGCTTGTTGCTCTTGTTTGTTATTCTTTGTGAGTTTGTCACATGATAGGCTCTTTTGTCTTGGTTTACATGTGATGAGGCATATTAAAATTAGTTAAATCTTGAATTGTCCGTTGTCTTGTGTTCAAGTTAAGCTTCTCCACATAGTCAATTGGTTGATCTTCTTTTTAGAGTAACATGTGATTCCAAGTTTTCCCTCAATTTGATTTAAATTGATTATTCAACTGGTTTGTTTATAAATTCTGTAATCATGGTTGGAAGTGATATAATATACCTTTATTTATTGTGGCTCGGTTTCTTCGTGCACTTCTGCACTTTCTATTTTGGACTTGCTCTTGCTTTAGCATTTCATATCTTCTTTATTGCTTTTTGGTTACCAATTAATGGTCTTATCTCTGTATTGACAACCATTCCCAATTGCTCATCTTTGTCGCCGTCTTATCCATTCATGCATTTTCTTTTGTGCTCCTGTTAAATTAATCTTTATTCTTCGAGATCTCAACTTGAATTTGCCTTGCAAACCCACCCAAAAAAGGGCTATGTGTGCCTTCAAATCTCACTTTATGTGCAATTGTGACAGGATTTCAAGTTTGTCATTCTTTGGGTGGTGGTACTGGATCTGGAATGGGAACCCTTCTTATTTCCAAGATCAGGGAGGAGTATCCAGATCGTATGATGCTAACATTTTCGGTCTTCCCTTCTCCCAAGGTATCTGATACAGTTGTTGAGCCATACAATGCTACCCTTTCTGTTCATCAGCTTGTGGAAAATGCTGATGAATGTATGGTGTTGGACAATGAGGCTCTGTATGATATCTGCTTCCGTACTCTCAAGCTCGCCACTCCAACTTGTAAGTTCTGATCTATTGCTCTAAATGCCTAGTCCATGCAACATAGAATTTTTTCCCTAGCATAACAAAAATCTTCTCCATCCGTTATCAGCAATCTAAAAATAAAATATGCATTGGCATTAATTTGATAATGCCACTTCCTGTTTCGTTTTGGGTTTTCAGGAATTGTGGATAATAGCTAGTAGTTTTGTGTGCTGCACTTTCTAAAGTATCTATTAGTTTCTTGTAATGGAATTAAATTCCTTGGTCTCTATGCTTATGATCTTCCTTCGATTTGACTCAGTTGGTGACCTTAACCATCTCATATCTGCTACCATGAGCGGTGTGACATGCTGTCTGCGGTTCCCTGGACAGCTAAACTCCGATCTCCGCAAGCTGGCGGTTAACCTTATCCCCTTCCCACGACTACATTTCTTCATGGTTGGTTTTGCTCCCTTGACGTCCAGAGGATCGCAACAGTACCGGGCCCTGACTGTGCCTGAACTGACTCAGCAGATGTGGGATGCCAAGAACATGATGTGTGCCGCTGACCCACGCCATGGCCGTTACTTAACTGTCTGTGCAATGTTCCGTGGCAAGATGAGCACCAAGGAGGTTGATGAACAAATGATTAACGTCCAGAACAAAAACTCATCATACTTTGTGGAGTGGATCCCTAACAATGTCAAGTCTAGTGTGTGTGACATCCCACCTAAGGGTCTGAAAATGTCATCCACTTTCATCGGAAACTCGACCTCGATTCAGGAGATGTTTAGGAGGGTTAGTGAGCAGTTCACAGCGATGTTCAAGAGGAAAGCTTTCTTGCACTGGTACACTGGTGAGGGAATGGATGAGATGGAGTTCACTGAAGCCGAGAGTAACATGAATGATTTAGTGGCGGAGTACCAGCAATACCAGGACGCAACCGCTGATGAAGAGTACGAGGATGAGCTGGAGGACGAAGAAGATGAAGTTAGAGCTTGAGGGAAGAGTCCTTTTTTATATATATAGTTTTTTTTTTGTAAATGGTGTGAAATTTGTATTGTACTTGGATTGGCCGTCGTTGTGATATATTTATGTTGAGGAAATTTAGATGGACAACCATATGCGTGTGGATGTTGTATTCTCGTGACTCTGTATTTGCTTTTAAAGCTTGATGTATTTTACGACTTACGACAATATAAATTATGATTTTGGAGCTTGACAGCTTTGGTAATTGTTTATTTTGCATTTTTTTACTTCGTTGAGTGGTTCCGCTGAAAGTCGTTATTTTTAGAGGATCGGATTCAAACAATTTGTTTGTATTGTGTGTAATTTTTCAAAGACTTAGATTATTGGTAGGGGTGGCAATAGGGCGGGTCGGGGCGATTTAGCATTCTCCATTCTGTGTAGGGTACGATTTCGGAGAATCCTATTAAACGGTTTAAGGATTTTTTCGTCCTCGTACCAATCCCTTATAATCTTGCGATTTTCGGTTAATCACATACTCAAAAATAAACAAAATTTAATACATTAAAACAAATACTCAACCTTAAATCTCTAAAATTACAAACTAAATGATAAATTTAATTTTACCAACAACAAACAAATCATTTCAAAATTATAAAAACACGACTAAAATATTAACTATTGAAGTATGTCAATATGTACTACCTTTTAAAAGAAAATATGTAACTAATAATCTACAGTTCTAAATAATGACCTGTTGTTCTAAAAGAAACTGGATTCCTAATGTTTCTAACCATATAAATTAACTCTTCTAATTTTACCCATACAATTTATGACAAATTCCTAACGCCACTGCTATTGTTGTTTTTGGAAACAATCTGCAATCTTTTCTTTTGATCTTTACTCATTAAAAAATTAATAACTCATAATATGTAACTAGAAATTAAGAACCATTTGTTTTAAACGAATCTAAACTTTCTTATAGTAATAGAAATATAAGGTTCACTTCTTGATTTATTTTGTAGATTTTTTTATCATTTTCAAAATCACTGCTAAAACTGTTTTCTAAGAGATCTGCTACCAATTTTTATGATCTTTCCTCACTCAAATATTTATATTTTTTAAAATACACTTTGAAATTGATTATTGTCTATTTTAAACAAAATTAAATTAAATCACGTTTACAACAATGTATATACCACTTTTTAATTATTTTTATAGAATTTACGAAGAATTTCCAAGTCTACCCTAGCCAGCCATACTCAGGTTATGGAAGATTAAATTTTTGTTGAAAATGAGTAAATTACCTTTATGGCTATCCAATTTTGTAAAATATTAGAGATCCCTACAAATATTTTTTTCGAAATCCCTACGATAATTTATACGGGTAGTGTTCGATTATCTTCACGGTTTTGATATATCAACTCTCGTCCTCATACTTGAGCTTTAGTGATAAAACTTCACTTGTCCCCGTAGGTAAAGGTTTAGGTTATTCTCCATATAGCCATACTAGTCGGTTCTAATTCCCACCTAATTGCAACACCTAATTTTAGGTGATAATCAGGTGGAGAATAACCGGAAATTATGAGAATCCTAACCGACGTGATCAAAAATAACAAAAATCTTTCACTCACAACGACGAGAATTTTTATCACCAAAATTTAAATAGAGATAGAAAACGAAAATTATTATCCCCGCACTATCCTCACATGGATCTTTAAAAAATCCATAGAGATCTTTGATATTTACAAAATTAAACCATATCCCCGATACTATCACTAGTTAAGTTACTATTATATTATACATTTATTATTAGTAATATTAAATTTATTATTTATGTTTGTACTTTCGAGATTTAATATCATATATTTGTTTTAATATATTAAGATCTGAATATTTTTATACTTAATAAATATGACTTGTAAATTGAATTTAACCATATATTTTAATTACTAAATTTTACTTTTCTGTTTGGAATAAAAATTCTACGAAACTCACGAAATCCGTGCGGGAAGGGTATAAGAGCAAAAAACAAAATCCCAAAACACTTAATTGGAATTCCATAAAATCGTACTAGCAAATGTTGGAAACGCCGAAACAGAGTGGGGAATTGTTACGTACACAGAGGAGGGTCCAATAGAGGCGGATAACCACCCAGCCACCATGGAGGATGCAGCTGCAGGTGTGGGCCCAGGATCACGCAGAGGGGTACGGGAGAGGAGAGCGCCACGTGCCCTCGAAGAATACGTCCTGCACTGAAGGAGAAATAACGACAGCATCTTTATTTGTTTTTGTGCTTTGTCTTTTTGTTCCGAAAATGTAGTTAAAAGGAAACGTTGTATGGCAGAAAGGATATGAAAAATCTGAGAAAACTTCTTCCTTCCTTTATTTCTGTTTCTTTCTCACCTAAAGTCTGAACCCTCCTTCCTTAATCCCTCGTCAACCACAACAATTGGTGCTTTCATTGACCCCTCCCCACCATGGTCAACAACACTGAATCGATCCGTACACTCCAAGAAGCTTCAGCCCGACACGACCAAACCTTGACCTCCATCGAAAGTCAACTGGCGAAACAAGAACAATGGAACACGGCAACCAACACCACTCTTCAGGAAATGTTCGCACTGTTGCAGAACCTCTCCACGCAGCTCAGCGTTTCGAAGTTGAGCTACCCATCTTCACCGGCGAAGACCCAGAAGAATGGCTGGCTTCGGCACATGATTTCTTTGAATTTTACGGCACTGAGGACCACCACCGTGTCACCATGGCCTCGTTCCGTATGATGGGCACAGCACGCAAATGGTTCCGTTGAATGCAACGCCAACGTCAACTGGCTGAATGGGCACACTTGGTCGACGCCATTCGCAAGCAGTTTCTGACTATGGAGATTGAGTCTCCGGCGGGACAACTGTGTAAGCTTTTGCAGACATCCACAGTGGCAGAATACCAGTCTCGTTTCGAGGACCTAGCTCTACGCACCTCAAACCTACCAGATGATTTCCTCCTAGACTGTTTCACATCGGGCTTGTGCCCCGACATCAACAATGAGTTTTAGCCCACAGTTCGACGTCCATGATCGAGGTGCAGGCCTTGGCTCGTTTTCACGAAGCCCGTCTCCACGATCGCTGCCCAGCGACTCGTGCTTTTTCCTCGAAGTTACCACCGTTACTGCCAACTCCACCGGCCCCTACCATGGATCCTCGCGTTCTTCCTGGCCGTCCTCCTCCCGTCGATGCCCCCACAGTTACCCCTCCTACTGCTCGACGTATTTCCTCTGCTGAAGCTCGCGAGCGTCGACTGAAAGGCCTCTGTTATTATTGTGACGACCGATATACTCCGGGCCACAAGTGTAAGACTCCACAGCTCTTTATGTTGGATGATGATGGCCTCGTAGATGACACAGCTCCTTGCCCGACAGAACCGCCAATCACACTCGACACCTCCCTAACACCTCCTGATCTGGTCGGTGATCAATCGACAGTGTCGTTCAATGCCTTGGCCGGGTACCACAACCCTACTACCCTACGCGTCGACGGAACCATCCTCAGAAAGCCAGTCCGTATCCTCATTGATGGAGGTAGTACGCACAACTTCATCAAGACACGTGTGGCCAAGTACCTCGCCCTTCCCATAACACGTACTTCCAATTTCACGGTGTTAGTTGGAAATGGACAGCGGTTACACAACGAAGGCTGTGCCAAGGAGGTTCCCGTCATCGTTCAAAACACTACGCTGCAGACGGATTTCTACATTCTACCGATTGAAGGTGCCGACGTGGTTTTGGGGGTTGCTTGGTTGGCCACCTTGGGCCCCATTACAATGGATTTCAGCAAGCTCACCTTCGAGTTTGTGCATGGAGACACACGTCACTGCTGGCAAGGGAATACAAAAATGGGCCCACAACAAATCCACCTCCAATCCCTGCGAAGATTGGCCGATACAGGGGGCATTGCAGCATTTTTTCAGCTACAGATGCTCACCCTAGAAGTCCTTCCTGCACCAGGTTTGCCACCAGACTTACATCAACTGTTGTCCGAAGTTGCTACCGTCTTCGAAGCTCCATCTTCACTTCCACCTCACCGGGCCACCGATCACGCTATCCACCTGACTCCCTCAAGCCAACCAGTGAACGTCCGACCATATAGATATCCCCATTTTTAGAAGTCTGAGATCGAGAAACAGGTTCAGCAGATGTTGGATTTGGGCCAGATTCAACCAAGCACAAGTCCTTTCTCCTCCCCGGTGCTTCTGGTTCGAAAAAAGGACGGTACATGGCGCTTTTGTGGCGACTATCGCGCGTTAAATGCCATCAATGTGCGCGATAAATTCCCTATACCCACAGCAGATGAGCTATTTGATGAACTAGGTGCTTCTTGTTATTTCTCCAAGCTTGACTTACTGGCCGGCTATCACCAAATCCGTGTTCGACACTCCGATGTTCACAAAACGGCCTTTCGAACACATGATGGCCATTACGAGTTCCTCGTTATGCCTTTTGGTCTGACGAACGCCCCGTCGACGTTCCAGGCCACGATGAACGACATATTCCGTCTGTTCCTCCGAAAGTTTGTCCTGGTGTTCTTGGACGACATATTAATCTTCAGTGCCTCCTGGTCCGACCATCTTCAGCATGTCCGCACCGTGCTGCAGACCTTGAAACACCATGGCTTTGTGGCCAAGTTGTCCAAGTGCTCCTTTGGCCAACGCTCCGTGGATTACTTGGGCCACATAGTCTCTGGGGCCGGTCTCGCTATGGACCCATTCAAAATTTCCGCGATCCAACAATGGCCCACTCCCACTTCGGTTCGTGATATCCGGGCGTTTCTGGGTCTTTCCGGGTATTACCGGCGGTTTGTTAAAGCGTATGCCACCCTGGCTTCCCCCATTACAGATCTTCTCAAAAAGGATGCCACCTTTGCATGGACCTCTTCTGCTCAGTTGGCATTTGACACACTCAAGGCAGCACTTTGCTCAGCTCCCATTCTAGCACTACCGAATTTTGACAAGGATTTCGTGGTGGAAACAGACGCATTCGGCGTCGGGATTGGGGCAGTTTTAACACAAAACAAACGCCCCATCGCGTTCTTCAGTCAGAAGTTAAGCCCTCGCATGCAGGCCGCCTCCACTTACCATCGCGAGATGTTTGCAATCACCTAGGCCGTCCGCAAATGGCGCCAATATTTACTGGGCCGTCGGTTCGTCATCATCACCGACCAGAAAGCCCTCCGCGAACTCACCCAGCAGACCATACAAACGCCGGAACAGCAACATTGGCTCGTGAAATTGATTGGGTTCGACTTTGAAATCCGATACCGTCCGGGTAAACAAAACACAGTCGCAGATGCTCTCTCCCGCGAAGGTGATATGCAGCTACTGGCCTTCACTTGTGTCACG
Source organism: Hibiscus tridactylites (assembly GCA_958450335.1). NCBI lineage: Eukaryota > Viridiplantae > Streptophyta > Magnoliopsida > Malvales > Malvaceae > Hibiscus > Hibiscus tridactylites. Next base: position 12,001,059 of record OY288265.1, read on the forward strand.
TTTGGGGTTTTGGATGACATTCGTATCGCCTCCCAGCATGATACCTCCATCACTACTTTGCTCCAAGCTGTCCAGGATGGTCAGACCGTACCCCCAGCCCCAGGCTACTCCGCCCAACAAGGTTTACTGCTGTTTCGCGGGCGAATTGTGGTGCCTAACGAAAGTGCCCTCCGTTCTCGATTGTTACGGGAATTCCACAGTTCTACGTCCGACGGTCATTCAGGGATCACACGAACATTTCACCGGCTAGCTAGTAATTTCTTCTGGGTCAACATGCGGGCTGATGTCAAGACATACGTCTCCACGTGTCAGGTTTGCCAACGTATGAAGAATGACAGTCGTGCACCTGCCGGTCTACTTCAGCCATTACCTATTCCGGCACAGGTTTTCGAGGACATCTCCCTCGACTTCATCACAGGGTTACCCCCTTCACAAGGCAAGACCGCTATTTTAGTCGTGGTGGACCAACTGACAAAATACGGCCATTTTTTTGCCTTACCTCAGAAATATGATGTGCCGGCGATAGCTCGAATCATGGTCGACGGTATTATTAAACTGCATGGGATTCCCAGGTCCATGGTCAGCGATAGAGATCCCATTTTTCTCAGTTCCTTGTGGCGAGAATTAGCTAAACTTCAGGGGACAGAGTTGTGTCTTAGCTCCGCCTATCACCCTCAGACGGACGTCCAGACGGAGGCGTTGAATTGTTGCCTGGAAATGTACCTGCGTTGCTTGGCCGGCGACGAACCACGAAAATGGGTTTCGTACTTGGCCTGGGCTGAGTTCTGGTATAACACCGCCTTCCAGGCCTCTGCCGGCATGTCCCCGTTCAGAGCTTTGTACGGCCGCGACCCACCAACCTTAATTTCTTACACAGAATGAGGGACGACAAACCCAGAGGTAGCCTCCGTCCTCCAAGATCGCGATGAGATTCTCCGCCATCTCAAACACAATTTGAGCCAGGCTCAGCTCCGTATGAAGAACCAGGCCGATCGAAAACGACGTGAGGTCGAGCTACAAATTGGTGATTGGGCTTTCATCCGATTCCAGCCATATCGTCATCTGTCACTCCGACCCCACCGTAACCAGAAACTTAGCCCCCGTTATTTCGGTCCCTACAAGGTGCGTCAACGACTTGGACCAGTGGCCTACGAGTTAGATTTGCCGGAGCAGACGCGCATCCACCTCGTGTTCCATATTTCGCAACTCAAACGGTGCCACGGCGAGCCGTCACAACAGTTCACACCCCTACCACTGTCACCTGCTATTTCGGACGACTGTAACTCTGCCCTTGAGGACAAGGACGTTCTTCAGGACGGGGGTACTGTTACGTACACAGAGGAGGGTCCACTAGAGGCGGATAACCACCCAGCCACCATGGAGGATGCAGCTGCAGGTGTGGGCCCATGATCACGCAGAGGGGTACGGGAGAGGAGAGCGCCACGTGCCCTCGAAGAATACGTCCTGCACTGAAGAAGAAATAACGGCAGCATCTTTATTTGTTTTTGTGCTTTGTCTTTTTGTTCCGAAAATGTAGTTAAAAGGAAACGTTGTATGGCAGAAAGGATATGAAAAATCTGAGAAAACTTCTTCCTTCCTTTATTTCTGTTTCTTTCTCACCTAAAGTCTGAACCCTCCTTCCTTAATCCCTCGTCAACCACAACAGGAATACAAAATCGTCTCCGTCTCACCCCGTTGCCACTCCTATCTAAGAGTGAAAAACATCTACCATCATGTAATCACTTCAAAATGTTCATGAAAAACATATAGTACTACCATGTAATCATACAAAAATATATTGTCCTTTTTTGTCATATATAATTAGATTTCAAAATCTATAATGTAATTTATATAATAAAAATACACTTGAAAATATTGAAAAAATACTTTTAAATGGTAAATGGCTGAAACGTAAGATTTTAATAAGTAGGTGATCAATTTTAACAAAGAAAACACTATGAAACAATCATGCCACATAATCACATTTGGTTGCGAAAGTAATATCCAATGAAGACTCTTCTGATCACATTAGACAGTAAACTAACCTTGTTTTCTTCCACAGTTGGCCTTTGCAAAGCTGAAAGTTTTCAGAAGAAATGGTGCTCATTCATGCATACACTTTACTTGGTATTATCCAGTGAAATGTGAATAATTAAACTAACCCTGAATCTCTAGACCACCTGCATAGCAGTTCATATGCAACGGTACAATAATCAAACTCGAGAGCGGTGGCAAACTGTGGAACTATCATACAAGATAATATGATTGACTTACATCAATTCATCTCACACTAGAAGCATGCTTGGCTTCGATGTCCTGAAGTCTGAGAGTCACCGCTCGTTTATGAGCGTCCAGCCCCTCAACTTCAGCCATGGTGGCCACGTATGGTCCCAGGTTTCTTAGGCCTTCCTCTGTCAGAGATTGAATGGTCATGTACTTAAGGAATGAGTCCAGAGACACCCCACCATACATCCTTGCATAGCCATATGTTGGAAGAACATGGTTTGTCCCACTTGCATAGTCTCCCACACTCTCTGGCGTCCACTGCCCTAGGAACACAGAACCTGCAGGAGCAATGCTGAAGAAATTTACCAAAATCGCAATCGAACAAAAAAAATATAGCTTTTGCAGCAGAAAACTTGTCATGTAGGCTACGTTACTTGTCGACCAACAAATGTAACTACATTAGTAGCAGGCCTAACAAATATGGGTGTAGCAAATAAAAAATTAATAACATTGTTAAATTAATAATAACACATTAACCCCCACCCACGTATGTTGAACTCAGAACGAACTGCTACCAATGGCTTAATGGCAAACATATAACATTCAGACCCAGATTAAAGTATGAGTGCTGGTATTTTACATTAAGAATCGCTATCAACTGCTTTCGAAAAAATCAAGATAACATTCCTGATTTACACAGACTGTATAAAGCAGTAAGTAGGAAAATTTTTAAGATGCAAATGCAAAACCAGGTGGACCATATGTAAAACAAGTTCAAATGTTTGACCAAAATAATGCTGTTAGTGACAATAGCAAGTTAGATACAATCACAATGGCTATTATGACAATAAGAAAAATAGTATTATAAAATAATAAACACAAAGATGCAAAATACCAGCATTCTCAACAAAACCCTCCCATTTTTCTGCATCCTTCACGTTCATGATAAGGTGCTCTGGTGCATAGAGATTCGAGAAGGAGATTGCCTAAAAAGAAAATGATCATGAGAAATTCTAGAAAGCGCAATACAAGATATTTTATATACTTAAATTGTATTATTGCAAGAACAAAATCAGAAATAAACCCAAATTAGAAAGAAGTTGGAACTTATTGCTTTTAAACATTTTTAGTGAAGGCAGGCTAAACGTTAGCCAAGTTTTGATGCAATAAAAGCGTGTGCATAAAAACTTGATAAAGTTTTACCATAAGTTATTGCATGCAAGTTGGGCTCAAAATAGACAAACACCAAGACAGGAAAATGAAAACTTACCTCAACCATATCTCGAGCAAAAACAGTGAAACTATGGCCGAGCGCTTTAGAAGCAAAATCTCCCCTTGGAAGGCTTTGGCACTGTTTACTAATTTCCTCCTCAATAGCTTTAAGATCTACACCCTCACCAGCTATTACAAGAACAACTTGGCTATCAGGGCCATGCTCAGCCTGAAAATAGCAGTCGTTATCACTAAATACATCATGTCCAATAGAAGCAGATTTTTTATTTTCTGTACAAATTAAGGCAAACTGAATCTGGTGCTGTAGAAAGGAAGCCAACCGTGTTCCATTCTCCATAATCCTACCTCAAATTTGAAAAATATTCCATGAAATTAAACTTAAAAGAATTCTAAATTTTTTGAAGGGGACAAATTAAAATTTTATAAAAATTTGAGGAGCCAAATGCTAATTTTCTGAAATTGGGGCACAAATAATCATCCGTTTTAAAATGAAAACCAAGTCTCGGTAGAATTGAAAATTAAGAAGGAAAGAAAAAGGACCACATCTAAAACAGTCACATGTAACTTAGAAGATCACAGAAAATTACAGCAAAGGCAAAAAGTCTACCAAAACTGAAAAAGTCATTATGTTGTGCGAAACATATAGTTCAACACAAATGTCCAAAACATTCTCATGCGCAACACTCTCCCCCAAGTCCAGGCAGCAAAGACCATACATAATCTTGCCAGAAAATAGTTGATTATGCTAATTAGCAATATTTAATTACTAGACTACACTAAAGGTTTCCAAACTCTAGCCACTTCAACCCAATATACTCTTCTGGTTTAAATAAGCTTAGCCACAGTTCATATAAATAACTATTATCTCCTAAGCATGGAGAGAAAGAGTTCTTTCACAACATAGTGATTTACAAGCCAAAAATTATATATTAATAGCAATAACAAGACTTGAGATCATAAATGCAAAAAATGGCCTTTAACTTGTGAGGTTCTAGAATCTTGATTTACAGAAAGAGATACTAATTCATGATTATGAATAAGGCCAAAAGGAAATACCATTACAGACATAAGTCTATAAAGCCATCCTGACAGAGTATTTCATGAAGCAGCAGATAACTTGAGATTGTTAATTTGTCCACTCACTAATATAGTAACAACAACCAATGACAACACCTTAAGATTTAAGTAAAAACTAAAAAGGTAGTGAATTAGAACTAAAAAGCATGAGAAAACCTGGGATAGCAAATCTGCAGCTATATGTACAGGACTGGCATGCTCATCAGCAATAACCAAAACTTCTGAAGGGCCAGCTGGCATGTCAATTGAAATCATAGCCTCACTATTCTGTGAGGGAATAGGAATGGAAGGTAGAATCAGATCAAGAACATGTGTTTCTACAGATTTCTTATATTAGATCAATCTTACATATGAATTCCGCGAGCAAGCAAATTGAACTTACTTGGAGTATCATTTTGGCAGCTGTGACATACTGATTTCCAGGTCCAAAAATTTTCTCAACCTGCAATAAAAGCAAATCTTTAACAGAAATAAAAAGCTGAAAAAGTGTGGGCAAGATATATCAAATGTCATCTCCCTCCCTAAATATATACTATCTTGTCTGAGTTTTCATGCCTTCGACAACTAATCAAATTCAAAGTCTAGAACAACTAATCAACAGTTGTGGAATTACTATGACATGGGATATAAGACTCCTCGTAGTCTGGTATACATGCTCAAAAATGTAACAAAGTGAACCATAAACATGTTGCATAGCTTTCTGATCGTTTACAAGTTATCATGTAGCTTTCAGATCATTATTACAATTTTTCTACAGATATAGCATTTCAGCACAATTAAAAATCAATATTGATCATACTATTTATCTTATTTACAACAGCATGTTATTATCCGCACACAAGCACCTAAGGAAATTTATGGGACGAAAAATGATAATGAACGATGGGTCCTGCTGAAGATCTGCATTTATTACAATTAATTAAATTACACTCGGCAAAAGTAACTGAAGACTTATTGTCAGTTCCCCAGCCACTTGGCATGACATAAATATATAAAAACACAAATTTATCAAAGAGAAATTCAAGTATAAAATTCAGGTTAAAGATATCTTAGTAAGAACATATAAAAGAATTTGATTAATCAGTTAAGCTCAAAAGAAAAGACGATTGGTTTCTGATTAAATTGCTGATAGCAAACCTATGTTCTCCAGACTCTTCATTTTTCAGTTAACCTCTAAGGACATATAAAAGAATTTGATTAAACAGTTAACCTATGTTCTTAGTAAGAACATATAAAAAAAATTGATTAATCAGTTAACCTATAAGGATCCTCCAAATACATAGAAAAACTTAGAAAAATCTAGCCAGACTCGGGTTGGACACATCATACATACTCGTGTCGGATGCATACCCGTGTCCGACACTTACACCCAAGTCCAGGCAACACAGCAGCAAATACATGAAAAATCATTAGTCATGTGTCTTCAAAAATATCCGTTGGTACTAAAATTCAATAACTGAGAAAAACTTGACGAGGAATCATTACCTTTGGGCAAGAATCTGTGCCCCAAGCCATGGCTGAAATGGCCTGTAAAATTCAGTTTATATTAAAAAGCAAAAATGTAAAGAGTTAAGATCTAATAGGAATGTAGAAAGGTTCAAATGCTGAAGTTGTGAGCATATATTCAACAATCCTCACACCTGAGCTCCGCCGGCTTTGAGAATGTGAGTCACACCGGCCTTCTTGGCACAGTACAATACTTCCTGTGGCAAAATACTGATCAGCTTTCTCTCGTTATTTGTTTATTAAAAAAAAGAAAAAATACCTTACATATGCTGCCATCTTGACCTGGGGGAGTTGCAAGAACAACAGTTTTGCATCCAGCAATCTGTGCAGGCTGGAGCAAGGGATAAGCCAAATGTCAAATCAAGCTAATCTTGATTTACTGTTAAAAAGAAGTAAAACTAGAGATAAAACTAATGTACTAATTAATTTAATAAACTTACAACAGCAAGCATTAGAGCAGTTGAAGGCAAAACAGCAGTTCCTCCTGGTACATAAAGACCAACAGAACCAATACTCCTAGCAACCCTTTTGCATCTAACACCCTATCAGAGTACTAAGATGTTCATTATGTTGACAATATAAGGAATATGCAACAGCAAAACAGTAATATTAACTTACTTTCATATTCTCAACACTTTTCTCTGCTGACTTTTGGGCAAGATGAAATGCATATATATTGTCATAAGCCACATCAAATGCCTCTTTAATAGTTGGGTCAAGCTGAGACATGGAAGAATAGCAAGAAAAGCAACGGAGGCAATAAACTCAACAAACAAGCTAGAGGTTTGAATAAATTTCGAGGAGAATATTTTTTTAAAAAAAAGTACCTCAGGATAAGGAAGCTCTGAGACATTCTCAACAATTTTATGTAGCTTCACTTTATCGAACTTTTCAGTATAACTGCAAAAGAAAAAGAATATACTTGCAAAATGTATTACAACAGAAAATGCTCACAGGAAAATTAAAGTATGTAAAGATTGAAAGTAACACTGAGTCACTGACACTCTAACTGCAGCATCACCACTGCTGCGGACATCATCGACAATTGGTTGGACCTGAGAAGCATACCACCATATATGAACATTTAACCAGCAGGAACTGAACAAAGATGATCCATAAGAAATACGGAAAAGATGAATAGACCCACTATGCCGAATATGGAAGAAAAATCTATGCGAGGACGAGCCTTCAAGCTTTCAACCTCAGCCTTGCTAAGTTCTGACAACTTATAAGACTTCATTGCACACCTTATCCTCTTACAAGCCAATCCTGTAAGAGTGAAAGATAGAAAAAGATACATGTTTCTCAAAGTTTCCTAAACTGGGTGAATGTACTGGTGAACAAGTAGCCTCGCTTTATCAAGCACGACAATTTTACGGAAAACAAATTCAAAGCCTGGTTTTGCGCATGGAAGTCGTGCAACAAAATGTTGAGCCAAATGTTCGGATGCAATGAACAAACAAGCAGTCTCATTTTACAGAAAATGAGATTCAAACCTAGGCTTTGAGCAGTGGATTCATACAACTAATGATCCAAATGCTTGGCTGAAATGAACAAACCAGAGCATTGGAAAATCAAGTAAAATCAAGTAAGGATGTATAATCAGTAAAGGGAAATGGAATACAAACAACAATCATTTTCATATAGCAATTAAGAAATTCGAAAAAGAAAAAGGAAGTACCTGAACGATAAGAAAGTGATGAAAGGCGGATGAAATTAGGTGCAGTGAAGGAAGAGAAACGGGGAGAGCGTAATGGTTTCATAGAAAGATAAGTGGCTGGGTTAAATCGTAGTAGCTGAGAATCCATAGCCAAACTACTTTAAACTCTAATGAATCTAACAAAAATCAAATGGTTATTATTGTTATATCGAAACGAACATGAATTTAGTTATTTGAAAAAAATTATGCGGTGGTGGATGACAGATGACGGCGGCGACACGACGGCTACACCGCGAGGGGCAGAGAGACCATATAGCGTTGCCTTCGCCGTTGAGAGATAGGAACAAGTAACAACACAAGCGACTCAACCCTAGTTCTTGGGCTTGGGCAAACGGAAACTACCCAAACCACAAATATCAATTTTGTTTTGCTTTTGTTAAATTTTTATTGGGGTAAACTAAGATAAATGGTCAAGGAACTTTTAGTACGGTTTATTTTGATCATTTACTTTTAAAATATTTGATAAAATTACTCAATTTTTTGTTCAATTTTAATATAGTCAACAAATTTTTAGTTCGCTTTTAATATAGTCCTCCTCGTTACCTTTCTCTTAAAAGCTGATGTTAGTTTTGGTTTTTCCTTAATAAAAAATAAGTAAACTACACTAATCATCACTTAATTTTCTTTTCACTCCTATTTTGGTCACTAGAATTTAAAAAAATTTCAATTTAATAACTTAACTTTCGAGTCATTCATATTTTGGTCACTCTCAATGACATGTTTATACAAATAGAAAATTTCGATTAATCCTTAAAATATTATTTTTGTTAATTGGTAAATTCATATTGTTCAATTCTCGATCTTATATTGTACCAATTAAATCAGATAATCGATTAACTAGTTAACCAAAATATTTGATTCTGAAAATATTTTTTTACTTTGTTTATTAAAACATCAAATGTGATAATATGGTGAATTTAAGAATTGTTCTGTTGTGATAAAAGTGTAAAAACAACTAGAAAGTCGAGAATTGAAAGTTCACACATATTAATCCTACCCAGAGCCAAAACGTTTTTAAAGAAATCAGAAAGGTATTAAAATCACTAGACTATAAGATATTTTAATGCATAAAATTTAGAAATATTCTATATAATAGATCAGATCAGTTAATCAATTTTGCTTAAAATTGTGCACCGTAACCGAATCAAAATAATTTATTTTAAAAAATTGTACCGTAATCGGGTTCGATTAATCATTAAAAAATTATTTTGGTTAATTGCTAAATTTAGATTATTTAATTCTCGATCTTATATTATACCAATTAAATCGAATAATCTGATTGACTGATTAATTGGAATATTTGATTCGAGTATTTTTTTACTTTGCTTATTAAAATATCAAATATGGTAATATGATATATTTAATAAGCAAATTAAAAAAATCATCACCCAATTTTTTTTAAGGATTAATCGAATTTTTCTATTTGTATAATCATGTCATTTGAGAGTGGCCAAAATATGAACAATTCGAAAGTTAAGTTATTAAATTGAAAATTGTTAAACTATAGTGACCAAAATAGGTGTGAGAAGAAAGTTGAGTGATGATTGGTGTAATTTACCCATTTTCTTATTAAGGAAAAACAAAAACTAATGTCGACATTTAATGGGAGGGACCGTATCGAAATTGAACAAAAATTTAGTGATTTTATCGAATATTTTAAAAGTAAAGTAACTAATATGAATCTACTCTAAAAGTTTGATGGGCATTTACGTAGTTTACCCTTTTATTATTAAAATTTTCAAAGTTGCGTTTAAATCAATTACGTTCTCGATTTGTAACAAGTTGATCACTAATCCGTTGACTCTTGTTACAATAGCAAAGTTACATGTGAGTAAAAATTTAATTTCTAGTTTGATAATTCAAAATGTTTATTTTAGTCACTTTACTTTTAAATATTATAAAATTGACATTAAATTTTAGATTCTGATATAAAATGGTCATTTACCATTAAATGTTGTTAATAGGGTGACATCACAATTAAAAAAATTTGTATAATAGCACATTTAGTCATCCATATTTACTCATTTAATTAATTTAATCTCAAATAACTTTTTTTAAATAAATTTAGCCTTCATTAATTACACGCTCTATAAATTTTGTCTTATTTTTAATTAGAAATAATATAATAGTTATTAATTAGAAATAATTCAATAAATTTATCTTTATTGGAGAAAAATTATTAAATTTATTTAAAATATTTGAATTATGACTGAATTAATTGATTGAGTAAATATAAAAGACTAAATGTATAATTATATAATTTTTCTTAACTATCACATCACTCTTTAAGGACAATTAACAATACAATAATTATTTTACTTGTAAAATTTGAAAATTGAACTACTAAAATAACATTTTAAAATAATTTAATAATTATTTTTCAACTTTACCTTTTCTGAACAATTTTTACTTAGGGGATATGAGAGGAGAATTCTACTCTTATTGAGTTTTGAACTCAAGATCTGAAAAGGGAAAGATGTCATTAATCACGTACTCTAAAGATTGTTAACAACTTTACCCTATTTTTTAATCTCGAATTTACAAATTCTATTATATAACATATGATCATTGATTTAATTAAAATATCTTCCAAATCATTCCTGCGGGAGATCTGGATTTAAAATTTTATTTAATTAATCACTTATAAAATAATATGAATCCTTATTATTTTTCCTCTTTAATTATATTTCATTAAAATAAATTTTTAAGAATTTTTTCTTCCTTATAAAATAACATGAATCCTTGTAATAATCACTTATTCAAGAACTTTTCTCTTCCTTACACAAAACATTATTTTTTTATGAGATGGTAATGACAATGATAGAAAAACAAACAATCAAAAGGAAACAAGACAGAGTAAGTACTTTTCGTCGATTAATCAAATTGTTCATTTTTGTTCTTTTATTTTTTTTAGGTCAAGGGTTTTAGACCCAAGCACTTCCTTCCTTTACTTAAAGTTCCATTCTCCTCTCCTCTAAGTAGAATTAAGATTCGATAGGATTTGTCCAAAAAAAAACTAAACTAAAATATGCTTTTAAGTCCCTATACGATTCATATATTTTCTTTTGAGAATTTAGTATATTTATTTTAGAGATTTAAAAATTGTAATTCAATGGTTAATAACTTAATATCATACTATTAAATTAGTTATGTGACATTTTGAAATAAAAAGTATATATTAGATTGACATTCATTTAACCCAAAAAAAAACAACGTTGTAATAAACCTGAATTTGACAAAAGAATTTGAGCGACATTAATAATTGAATTTGACCTTTTAAATCCAAAAAGTAGTGGAAAACTAAATTACTAAGAATAAAAGTAGGAGAACTAAATTTCAAATGCACGACAAGTACATGAACCTTTAGCATACTTTAACCAAATTAAAAACAAAAACAAGATAACTGTAGAAACTAAATCAACAGAGTCAATCACTCGTGCACATGATACATGTGTTCTTATTACAAAGTCCCTCTGAGGTTGGAACCAAATTCAAACGCATTTTGAAGATTGTTGCATAACATCTTCGATTAATCGTGTCATGTTTAGATAAGAAGATCCCTCAACTTCTACAGCTTCCTTTGCCTTCTCTTTTAACTCCTTAACACGTTTTCTTCTCTCAATTCCTTCCTCTCCTTCGTCCATCAATTGCTCTATCGCCTTTCGAACATGTTCTTTCTTCAACCTGAACCCGGGTTTCTCAACGCCCCAGGCCGTAGGCGTATCGACTCCGACACTCACTCCGATGTTCAGTAATTGTACTACGAGTTTCTCGTTCGTAAACTGGTCTGCGAAGAGTGGCAATGTCAACAACGGGACACCGGCCGAGATGCCTTCGATTGTTGAATTCCAACCGCAATGTGTTAAGAACCCTCCTACTGCCGGGTGTGACAAAATGAGTACTTGAGGAGCCCAACCCTTTACTACAAGTCCTCTTCCTTTTGTTCTTTCCTCGAATCCATCCTCTTTAATCCACTCTGCCACTTGGTTTGATATGTCGTTGTTTCCTCTTAGGACCCAAATGAATGGCTTGTTCGATGCCTCTAAGCCTAACCCCAACTCTTTAAGTTCCGGGGACTTCATCGTGCTGCCGCTTCCGAGGCAAGCGTAAATTACGGAACCGGTTTCTTGAGAATCAAGCCACTTCAGACATTGTTGCTCGTCGATCGAAGCTCTGTTACCTCTTCCAGCCTTGTCTGATTCGTTTTTGTGGGTTAGTGAAACCGGACCGATGCACCATGTTTTTGTTATCTTCGCGAACTCTTCGACATACGACGGCTCCAGCTCTTCAAAACTGTTTACGACGACCCCGTACGATGCTTCGTTGGCTTTGTCTATCGGAATGAAAATGTCCTTCCACGCTTCGTCGTGGTTGATTGGGAGCTGGAGTTTAGTGAATTCGACCCTTTCATTCAAGCCTGGCACCGCGAAGCATTCGTGGTCGGATGTTACGGTCTCGAGAATCTTGGAGGACTTTATGTTGTGAATGCAAAGAAAACAGAAGCAACATGTTCCATGGAACCATATCCTCGGAATCTGAAACTTGGTAGCAACTTTGAGTGTATAATATAGACATAAGTCCGAAATGATGCAATTGGGGCGCGGTGTTAGCTTCTCGAATACTTCCCCCACTACTTCGTCCACACTGTTTGCCGCATCAAAAAACTTGTACATGTCCTCCATTGAATGTATCATGTCCACATTCTCAACCCCTTCTGCCAGTCCGAATTCTTCGCCGGGGAACCGGAGCTGCACTAGACGAATAGGGTGGCCTAATTCAACGGCTCGGTCGATTGTTTTCCGGACTCTATCTGCATTATGAGGTGTCGTAACTATCGTGACAATCACGTCACGCTGTGCCAACAACCGAGCAATGTCGACCATGGGGATCAAGTGGCCTTGGGCCATGAAAGGGAACAGCACAAAGTGAGGGTGGTGGGATTGGGAACCCATGGAAACGGGAGTAGAAAAGAAGGAAGAGTGGAAAGTGAAATGTAAGAAGAGGCAAGTGTGGAGTTGAGTTATATACAAGGCTGCTGATGCAAGACCATGCGTAAGGTTACATTAGTTGCTTGGTCCGCACATTTGTCTGTATTGTTGAGCTTCCAGTCCCACATGACATGAGTCATGAGTGGAATCTTTTTTGTAAAACCCCACACACCAGGGGACAAAACCAGTCAACCATATCAGCCACAATATCTGATCAACGACTCCAGTACAGGATTTTTAATTATTGATATTACTTGAAGTCCAAGCCTTGGAAACTTATCTACAAGTTTATATTTAATTACTTTATTATTTTCAAGTTATTTGTTTATTAAAACACATCAAGTTCCATTGTATGATTATCTTTTAAAATTTGTTCATATGAAACAGGGGCAAAGTCTAACCTGGGGGGTTAAGTCAAAATATAAACTTTTGAAATGTCAAAAATAGAATTTCATTATTTTTAAGTCTAAAATCATATGAATTTATAATCAATAGATTCGCGGTGGAAACTTAGAAGTTTTTACGAGTGTTTTAGTTTTAGGATTTAAGGGTTTAAGATTTAGGGGTAGTGGTTAGAATTTAAGGCTTATGATTTAGAGGTTAGGATTTAGTTTTTAGGATAATATAGTGAGATTTAAGTTTTAACCTATAAATCATAAATTCTAACCCTAAACCATGAATTTTAACCACTATCCCTAAATTCTAAACATCTAAACTTAAACCCTACACCCTAGCATAGGTCCCTAAACGTTAAAACTAAAGTGCTTGTGGAAACTTTTAGCTCCCACCGCTAGTTTATGAAACAATTACCCAAATTATATATATATATATATATATATATATATATATATATTTAAATAGGATTAAACTCAAATATATAGGGATGGTAACGGAGCGTGGCGGGTTTTTGGCCGCCCCGACCCCGACCCGAAATTTAAACCATCCGTCCCGACCATGACCCACCTCGATTCTAATATATTCTATCCATGCCCCGATCTGTCCCTACATAATAAAAACATAATCCAACCCTGATATTTTAATAAAAAAAACCCTACTAAACCTGACTCGTCCCGAAAAAATTAATAAAAATATTAAATATAATAAATATATCAGGTCGGAGAATTTTAACCTGAACCCGCCCCGCCCCAACTTTATTTTATCAATAACCCGCCTCGCCCCATTTCGAACCTGATTTTTAATAAAGAAAAACCCGCCCCTATTAGGCCGGGACCCGACAGGAATGGGTTATTTTGCCATCCCTACACATATATCATTTTGCCATGAATGACACTTTTACTATTTTTCTTAACTTTAAAAATGAAGTTCTAAAAAGACTACACAATAAATTATATCATTTAAGGGGTTATGACCTCTACCAGATCTTCAAGATGGGAACTTGATTTTTTCCCCTTCCATTAAGAGTAAATTATAATATACATTACCACTTAAGACTCTCTTTTTTTTCATTTCAATAAGCTAAGATTAATTAGTGAATAATATTTAAAAAACCTTTTTTTTTTATTAATGGGGAAAGAATACTATGGCGAGCCTCGTTAAAAATCTCCCTAACGTAAATGGAGGAAAAGAGTACTCACCATAGCATTACATCGAGAAATACATATCATAGAACATACTCCTAACCCAACTCGGGTAACTCATTATGTAGCAAATCTAAAACCTCATCCGGTGGCGAAACTAAATACATCACCTCATAGCCGGACCAATGTCCCAATTTAGCCAGAGCATCCGCAACACCATTAGCCTCTCGATGAATATGAAAGAAATCGCATCGTCGAAACTGACTAATCAAGGCTCGTATCGCACTCACCATGGAAGGCTCGCCTCGCCTATCGTTACCACTGCGCAACATCCGGATAACCTCTAAGCAATCCGATTCCACAATGACATCCTCAATATGACAATAGAGGGCGTACAACAACCCCTCGTGTATCGCCCAACATTCCGCTTCAATAGCACTACATCGTCCAATAAATTTCGTAAAACCTCCACCCCAAGTACCTGCACCATCACGAAGCACTCCTCCGCATGACGCCAAGCCCGTACCCGTGTTGCGTGCGCCATCAATATTCAACTTCCACCTTGGAAGGTCCGGAGGCATCTATCGCTGCTGCCGCTGTGCACCCGAGACCTGCCCAGCTTGCACGCCACCAGCAGGTTGCTGCCCAACACTTGCACTCGAAATCTGCCCAGCTCGCGCGGTACCAGCATGTGCGCAAATCGTTTCCTGCACAAGCCGTCTCCCACGGACAACAATATCCTCCTCTCCCGAAACCTCATCAGCAAAGACTTTCCGATTGCGCGCAAGCAAAATATACCACACTACGGCTTCAAACAACAAATCCCAACGGTCAACACCACCCCAACCGACATCACCATGCTGTAAATTAGCTCTAACCCAATCAATTACCGATCCCCTACAAAACCATTCACATTTCGCACGTGGCACTATCTTCCGCCAAACCATTTTTGCCATAGTACAAAAACGCAGGAGGTGATCTACATCTTCGGTATTTGCTCCGCACAAAACACACGCAGCCGACCCCGCCAAATTCCTCCGCACACGCTCACCATTAGTTAAAATCCGACCTTTACATACCAACCATAAAAAGCATTTTATCCGTTGCGGCCCTTGAAACCGTTGCACCAACCGCCAAACTACATCACCATTGGAACCATTGTGCGGTTGGAACGTTGCATACACGGATCTCACCGTAAACTGCATATCATCGTTCCAACTCCATCCCACACCGTCTAGCGCACCATCAACAAGAGGAGGTCGGACAGCCATAATGCTATCCACGACATCTGGGGCAAACCAACACCGAAACTGCGCCACCTTCCATTGCCCATTACTTTCACACATCGCGGGAAGAGAAACAAAATTCGCCGGGATCAAATTCGGATCTGTGACAGCCCCCTCAAGAGGACCAACTCCGCGGACCCAATTATCTCGCCAAAAATCGATTGATGCACCATTCCCTACTCTCCAAATAATACCCTCTCGAACCACATCCCACACTATCGATAGACCTCGCCATAGGTGTGAACAATTACTACGTCTAATCGATATCGGCATAATCTCCGTGCATTTATATTTAGCACGCAAGAATCGCACCCAAAGCTGCCCCCGTTTGTCTATCAGCTGAAACCCAATTTTCATGAGAAATGCATCATTTTGTTCTTTCAATCTTTTAAATCCCAAACCACCAAGATCAATCGGTTTGCAAAGCTCATCCCAATTAACCAAGTGAATGCTCCGCTTATCCGCACAACTCCCCCATACAAAATTACGAATTAGCCTCTCAATATCCTCGCAAACACCGATAGGAATCCGGGTTGTCTACATAGCATAATACGGAATAGCCGACAAGACTGCTTTTGCAAGCGTTATCCGTCCCGCAAACGATAGATACCGAGCTTTCCAACCTGATAACCTCTCCCGGACCTTTTGAATTAAATAGGAATAAGTAGTGCGAGTTACCCGTTTATGTAGCATCGGGACTCCAAGGTATCGGCCAAGATCTGAAACCTCCGAAAAACCCACCGTCGTACTCAAAGAATGGCGTATCTCTCTCACAACATTCTTTGAGAAAAAAATACTAGACTTGTGGACATTAACTTTAAGCCCCGAAGCCATACAGAAATCAATCAAAACCTCCCTAATCACATCCAACTGTTCCTCAGAAGCTTCCGCAAAAAGCACCATATCATCCGCAAACATAAGGTGAGAAATAATCGGACCTTGCCAAGATGTACAAAAGCCCTTCCACTGACCTGCTGCCACTTTCTGATTAATCGCCTGACTAAGTCGCTCCATACATAACACAAACAAATACGGTGAAATAGGATCACCTTGCCGGATCCCTCTCGATGGCGTGAAGGAGTCGGTTAAAGATCCGTTCCAGCTAATCTGAGTCGAGGCACTAGAAACACATCTTATAATCAACTCGCGAAGGTTATCCGGAATTCCAACATCTCTCAAAGTATCATCAATAAAACCCCACTCCAATCTATCATAAGCTTTCTCTAGATCAATCTTTAAAGCCATCCACCCACGCTTACCAGTTTTCCGATTCATAGAATGGACAATTTCCTGAGCAATAATAGTATTATCCGAGATAGCTCGCCCAGGGACAAAACTGGTTTGGCTCTCTAAGATCCAATCTGACAAATACGGCTTGATCCGATTAACCACCACCTTGGTTACAGCCTTGTAGATAACGGTGCAGAGGCTAATAGGTCGGAATTGACTCATCGTCTCAGGAGATGAGACCTTAGGGATTAAAACCAAAATAGTTTTATTGATTTCCACCGGGAATGCCTCCCCCCAAAAAATATTCCGAACACACCGACACACACTATCTCCCACAATATCCCAGTTACGCTGAAAAAAGGCTGCATGCAAACCATCAATTCCCGGAGCCTTCCACGGTCCCATATCAAATATCGCATCTTTAATTTCCTCATTCGTAACCATCCTTCCTAGAGCCATCAACGCCGCATCACTCAAAGCGGGAAACAAGCCCTGAATTCGGTATTGTCCCTGACAATCCAGATCCGCTGTGAAGAGCCGCTGATAGAAAGCAATTGCTTCCGCCTGCAAAGCCGTTTGATCCGTAATCCACTGCCCATTACTTGCTTTCAGGCCTGCAATAAAATTAGCTCTACGTCGCGCCATAGTCGATGCATGAAAGTACCTAGTATTTTTATCCCCTGATACGATCCATTGGCTACGGGATTTTTGAAACCACATGGATTCCTCCTGCTCAAGAATAAGATCAAGTTCAGCCCGCAAGTCGCTTCTCAACGCAATCAAGAATTCCGAATGTGATCTTTGCAGAGATTTCTCAATTCCCCTAAGTCTCGCCAGGATACGCTTCTTTTTTTTCCAATATGACCAAAAACATCGACATTCCACTGCTTTACTGCATGCTGAAAATTCTGAGTATTAACAACCACCGAAGATGAAGTATCCCAAGAAGATTCAAGACACGCCCGGAATTCAGGATGATCCTGCCAAACCGCCAAGAACCGAAAAGGCCGCTCCGACACAGGAACCAAAGAACCAGTCAGCTTAAGTAATAGAGGACAGTGATCACTACCCACCCGATCCAGATGAACCACAATCGACATCGAATATTCCACAAACCACGCACTATTCGCCAAACACCGGTCCAATCGCTGATATAAATTACCCCTACACCATGTAAACTCATCCCCTTTGTAGTCAACCTCCATTAGTTCCGTATCATCAAGAAACTTCTGGAAAAGAGAACTAACCCCTAGAACCTCACTCGAACCGCCACATCTCTCCTCCTTGCGAAGAATCACGTTAAAATCTCCTCCCAAAACCCAAGGAACATCAACCCCAGGGTTAAGCTGATTCAAACTATTCCACAAATACCTTCTAACGCAAACATTAGGACTAGCATAAACTGCAGTAAAAAAGACCCAGTGCTCAGAACTAACCTCGCGGGCTCGCCCATGGATAAACTGGTTACTAACAGAAAGTATCACAACCTCCACATCATCCCGCCATAGAAGCCAAACGCCACCACTAAAACCCCGCGCCTCCACACGGAAAGAATTCTGAAACCCGAAGCTACGAATTACCCTATCAGCTTCACCAAAACTTACACGTGGCTCAAATAACGCCACCATCTGCGGATTATTCGCTCGGACAAAATTTCGAAAGTGGCGACGGAACTCCGCACTACCCGCGCCCTGTGTATTCCAGAACATAATATTCATCATAACTAAATATAAAGACCAACAAGAAGGAATCTTACTGCGATAGCGGAGCATTCTCCTTCTCCGCATCCACTCCCTGAGCAGTCTCCATAGCGCTATCCAAGCACTGTGGTTGTGCCGTCATACCTGTACCTGTTGGCGATACCTACGCCTGCCCCGTATCCTGCAGATTGTCGAGTTTCGACGTAAAGTTTGATACCCATTCCGTTAACACTGGTCGCGGTGGAACTCGAGTCTCCGATTTTTTGGAGACTTTTAAACTCTTCCGTTGCACTCCTGATAAATTATTCCCGCCTTTGCCAACGCTAGCACCATTGTGAAACTGTGATGTAGACTTAAATTCCCCCCGTCCTTCTCTTATCGAAAGCGCCTTGTGAGAACCCGACGCAATCCTCAGCGAATGCACAGTCGCTTGCGGCTGACCACCTACAACAGACGGAACAACATCCACCGTATGATCCCCCACACTAATCGAAACCCCCTGTTCAGTAGCACTGTCCATAACCGAAACCCTTACATTACCCAATTCCACGTCAATTTCCTTGCCTTTACTGCCACTGTGTTTGTTACCCAATTTTGCATCCATGTTATACTTCCCACCGCCCATGTCACTCACTCCTTTGGAATTGGAGCTGGAACCCACGTTCCCATGCACAAGCCGCATGAGGCCATCTTTTGTTTGCAATTTCGGACCCTCAACAGTGGAGCGAACCGCTCCCTCCTTTGCCCCTGCTCGTGCATCACCATGCACATCCTTCTCCTTGTGGCACATACTCATATCACCATGCACATCCTCCTCCTCGTCTCCCAAATTTTGTAGAACTCCAAAACGAGAACCACCTCTAACCATCTTACTACCACCCTCTCTATTACCACTCATCCGCGATCCCCGGCGACGATTCCTTTCCACTATCATCCATGGGCCAAACAACTCCTCCCTCGACATCTCCTTCTTGGATGAAACTTGCGATTCACTAGCCACCGGAGTCGACACCGTATCCGTCTCACTACCACCGATCTCATTCACACACAAATCCGCTAAATGCCCATACTTGCCACACTTGAAGCAAATCACATTAAGGCCCTCATATTCCAGCTTCTGCACAAAGCCATCGATTCCAATACAGGACAAAAGAGGCTTGTTAAGACCAACTACCACCGCAAGTCTTGCAAAACGGCCCCTCTCACCCATAGTCGTGCTATAATCAATCTTTATTACACGACCAATGACATCCGCAATACGTCGAAATAACGCCTTCGAATAATACCTGTAAGGAAGACCCGGAAGGCGTATCCACACAACAACTTGGGATGGATGCTTCTCTGCAGTCGAGAAATTCCGACACCATGGCTGCACAGTCAGATAGCATCCAAACAAAGTCCACGGACCACCCGTCAGCACTTTAGTGTAATCATCCATTGATTCGAACTTCACCAGGAAGTAATTGTTATCCAAGTCAATCACTTGAAAATTTTTCTCAGTCTTCCATATCGCATGCACACGATTAACTAGGGTTTTAAATCCTATCGGTCTTCCCAACGGCCGAAGGATAATAGTTGTTTTCATGCTTTCATCAATTTGCTCATGTATCCTTTCCGAGAAAGATATCGTGGGAAAAAGCCCACTCCAATCAACCACAAAGTCAGCCTCCGAAACTTCGAGTCCCTCAACGGTGTCGCCTCCACCAACGCCGCTGCCGGTCAACGAATTCTCCACTACCATGGCTGCGTAAGATTTTTTCTCACCAGCAGTCCCGTCCTGCGCAGCCACCTGCCCAGCCAACACCGGCTGCTCACCAGCATGCTCTTCCAACGGCAACTGCTCAGCCCCCCCGCCGACCATGTCCACATCTCCTCCTTCAGGCAGACCAGCGTCATCCCTCGGTTTCTTCAGAGACGGTTGCGTCTCCATAGCCATCGGAGAACCATGCCGTTCCAGGGTCGGCGGAAGAGCCACATCCACCACCCCTCCCGGCGGTTGCCCACTCGAGTCGTTATACAGCGCCTCCATGTGGACGCCGGTCACCGGTTGAAGACTTGCACTCATCGCAAGGGTTTCCTAGAAACTCGGAGCAAAATATCACTAGGGTTTTTTTATTAATCAATGTCGTGAATTTGAAAATTGATACTATCACAAAATATAATTACTAAAAAAATATTTTTTAAAAAATCAACCTTATTCTATTATTTAGATTTTATTAACTGTGTTTTTTTAATTTTAAAAACAATCTTTTTTCTCAATAAAAACATATTTGCTTGAAGTTATTTTAAGAACATCTCAAGATGGTATGATGTCAAAGCATGTAGCATGGCTTCATTTACAAATTTAATATGAATGGTTTTTGTTTTCCTAAATTACTCAAACTAAATTATTGCAAAACATTTCTTTCTTGCCCCTGCAAAAAAAAAATAGTAGAACTATATGTGTTGTCACTAATGTTCTAGTAATATTTTTTTTTATTTTTTTCACTAATGTTTGAAAGGTTATATTGCAGTCAATAATATTATCGATTTATCACAAAATAATTACAGATAATATTTGATCGGTTGAACCTCTAAACATTTGATTAGAGATAATAAAGTTGTTGAAAGAAACAAAGTTTTAGAGAAAGCAGCATCAAGTGATAGAGAATGGGCTAATCAGGTTGTTGCAGGCATAAAACAATGGAATTGGAAAAACATTAATTGAATGGCATATACCAAGAGACATGAATTTAAAACCCAGGTCAAACAACATTACCAATTCATTGCATAAAACCATAAATTACACAGTAATCCAAAGTCCTACATACAAATGTTTCCAACATAGTTTTTTTTGTTAGGAAAAAAATGATAAATGAAAGGGTAAATTATACATATCATCACTCAACTATTTTCTCAGTTCTCACTCTTATTTTACTCACTTAATTTTTAAAAAATTCAATGTAATAACTAGATTTTAGAATTGTTCATGTTTTAGTTACTGTGAATTAATTTTATTAATATTTTTGTATGACATGAAACTTATTATTATTATTAAATATAAAAATAATTTAAAATAAAAAAATTAAACCCAACTGTCAGCCGCCAATCATCTTTATTACGCTGTCCACCGTTCGCTGTCGTCGGATGTTATCGTTGACGGTCGTAGATGGTGGTCGTTCGGTCTCAAATTTCACTAGTCGTTTTGTATCGGCCCTCTGAGTCCAAATTTGGCCTCCATTTTGTCGGAAAGTGCTCTAAAGTCTAAAAATTTAGCCAAAAATACTTTTAGTTTCTCTCTCGTTAATCTCTCTCTTCCGTCGTCGAATTGGAGCTCGTTACTTAGTATGTTGTTTCCCTCGCGCCGATGAAAATTTTCACTGAATCTCTGAAAAGTTTCTCTGTTCACCAATAAATGTCCACGATCAAAGAAATCAATTTAGGTGTTCAATTTTGACAAAAAGATTAATTTGGACCAACGACGAGAGGAAGGAGATGGTCCGACGACAACGACACCTAATTTGTTGCTGACAGTGACATAGATGAACAATAAAGGTGAGGTGAGGGTGATGGAGGGGTAGAGATTGTAATTAAGGGTTTAGATTTGGTTGGATTTGGGTATAAAAGTTAATAATATTTTATTTTAAATTTAATAATAATAAAATATGATTTTATTATTTTTTAAATTATTTTAATATTTAATAAAGAAATGTCATGTCATACAAAAATAATAATAAAATAATTCAGAGTGACTAAAAAAGAAGCAATTCGAAAGTTTAATTATTAAATTAAAATTTTTTAACGTAAAATAGGAGTGAAAAAATAATTGAGTGATGATTAGTGTTCGAGGGGTGATGTTCGAGCTTGTAGGAGTTCGAGGCCTTTCGTTACAATGACTGCTACTCCACTTGTAAATCATGCTGCATTGGACATGGAGAACCAGCATGACAGCGCCAGAGTTCTTTCAATGGCAGCATCTGAAGCTTCGTTACAAGGAGTAGAAGCTGCTGCAGCGACGCAGATTCAAGCCTCCTTCCGAGCATATTTGGTACAATATCTATTAAAAAAAGTTAGTAAAAACTCAACAAAGATAACGTAGCTCAGCAGCGTATGAGTCACCATCGTACTGATCAAATAAAATAATTTTAAAAATGAGACCTGAAATGATGATAAGGAGAGAGAAAATGATGTAGAAAATAAAAAGTAAAAAATTTATGTCAACATCATCGTTAATTTTTTTAATGGTCAATGTCCAAATGATAAAGAAACGTAATATTAGTGACTATTTTGTCAAAAAAATTAGTTCGGTAACTAAAATAGGCAATATGCAATAATTCGGTGATAATGGTGTAATTTACCCTAATAAAAAAACTAAATTCCAAATATACGAAGAATATAAGAACCTTAGCATATTTTAATGAGGAAAATATGATGAATTGGAAACTTTGAGGAATATTTTTAAGGAGTAAATGTGAAGTTTCGAATCATAAAATTATGATTTCATATTGTATTTCATGAGACCTTTACAACGGTATCTTATATGCCGAAGATGATTGAGTGATGAATAAGCTACTTGTGAATTCTGTTAAGGAAAAATGAAAGATTATAATCCACATTGGTAGGATACCAAGTGTGAGATATGTTTAAAACAAAATTGATACTTACACCCAGTCTAAGGAGAGTAATATAACGCGCGTGAGAAGCAGGCACCCCCCAAAATTTCCTCTCGTCTCGAAACCTAGAGCCTCAAACGTCTGATTTGCTTCACCGATCCCAGCATTTTGAGTGGCTTGTCTGGTTGTGCGGCTTCGTCCCCGTCAGCGAACCACCGAGTGCCGACTTTCCGTTGTGGACGATGGCGTTTGGAGGGTTGCTCCAAGGAAATCGGGCGGTTGATTTTTGTGGGTGGTGTCTCTGTCTCTTTCATTTTGCGCTACACCGTCCGTTCCTTCCCCGTAAAGGCTCAGTCGATAATTGCTACTTTACCTTGCTGGTCTGAACGGCTGGTTGGATGGTCCATTGCCGGCGAACGTCGCGTCCATCCAGGTTTCTTCTGTTTCCCGACTACCCCTGAACCGTCCTCTTGACCCGGTTTCTGGTGACTTTCCCCATTCTCTCCTAATTGCGCCCTGTTTTCTTGTGGACTCATCATCTTCTTTGGGACTGGTTTGACTGTTTTTATTCATTTTTTTGCTTATGCCATTTATGCTTGCACTGCTGATTTGCATGGTCTTTGAGTGTTCAATGCTGGTTTGATTGAGTTTGCTGCCTTCTCATTGAACGATTTTCTGTTTGAAGCATCGGCTTGTGTGGTTGTGGTTTTTTTCTGTCTTAAATGCCCTGTTTGCCGCTGTGCGAACGGTTAGAAACCTAAGGTCTGAGTCTGAAGCTCCCTGGTTCTACAATTCGAGTAGTGGTTGTTTTCAGGATCGGTCGAATCCTGGCTGTTCTCTCTGCTTGTTACCCCAATTAAAGGGTTTCCTAATCTGTGACTCTTCTCAGCTTAAGCTTGTGCGGGACCTTTTAGCTTGAAGGAAGGTGGTCTGTAGCCTGGTTTGAAGGAAGGTGGTCTTTTAATCATGTCTATTATGGCATGAAATGTCCGTGGTTTAGGCAATAGAAAGACAGTTAGGGCTCTCCAAAATTCGGTTCTCAAACACAAACCGTATATAATTTTCTTCAGTGAGACGAAACAGAAAAAACGATATCTTGAAAAGATCAAAATGAAGATGAAAATGGAGCATTCGTTTTACGTGGAACCACAAGGCTTAGCGGGAGGCCTCGCTCTATAGTGGTCAGGGGACGTTGATCTTAATATTCTGAGGCATGAAAAGAGTTACATTGACACGAAAGTAGTTATGCAGGAAAGTGATGCTTGGTTTAGCACTTTTATTTATGGCCCACCGTATAGAGACGAAAGGCAAGCTTTTTGGGAAGGTCTATCGAAACTTAAAGACTCTAATTATGATAAATGGCTCTTTATGGGCGATTCTAATATGGTGGTTCGTCAAGAGGAAAAGGAAGACGGGAACCCGGTAAATCTTGAGGAGGCAAAATGGTTTGAAGATTTTGTGAACTTCTCCGGTCTTGTTGAAATGCCTATCAAAGGAGGTAATTTTACCTGTTTCAACCAAAGAAGTGGGGAACAGTCTATCCTTGAAAAACTTGACCGCATTTTGTGTTCAGCTGAATGGAGCCTAGCTTTCCCAAAAGCATTAGGGATGATGGAGATTGCCAACGCCTCTGACCATGCCCCTATTGTCCTATTCATTAAAGGTTTGTCCAGGAAATATAATAAAGACTTCAAGTTTGAAACTAAATGGCTCATGGATGAGGAGTGTTCCCAGACGGTCGCCGAGGGATGGGATATTTCGCCTGGGGAAAGAGAGGCTTCCAGGTTCGGTAGGAAAATCCGTAGTACCAGAACAACCCTGACTAAATGGAATAAAGCAAAAATGAAGAAGAAGAAGAAGAATGAAAAGAAATAGATGATGTTGACGATGATAAAACAACTTCAGGGAAGGAAACTCACAGATTTGGAATTGGAAGAATATAAAAGGCTTTAGAAGGAGCTAGACGCATAATGGGAAAGTGAGGAAAGATATTGGCATCAACGATCCAGGGTTAACTGGCTGAAGTGCGGAGACCGGAACACAAAGTTCTTCCATGCCACCACCATACAACATCGCAGAGCCAATTCCATCGTCAAATTGAAACAGGAAGATGGAGCTTGGCTTGATGAATCGGAGGAAATTGCTTCTTACATGCAGCAACATTTCCAAAAGGTCTTCACTAAAGACCTTACGGTGAACTTCCTTTGCCTTAGAGATTACATCCCCAGACTGGTAACCGATGAGATGAATGTAGTGCTCAGCAAAGATGTATCTAAAGAGAAGATTAAGAAGGCGGTCTTTGATATGGGAGCAACTAAAGCCCCGGGCCCTGATGGTTTTCCTGGTTGCTTCTATCAGACCTTCTAGGAGACGGTGAAAGAAGATCTTATCGGGATGGTATCCGCTTTTTTCAGGGAAAGTGATATGGTTCCTGTACTAAACAAGACCAACATTGTGCTTATTCCCCAAAAGGCAAACCCCACTGAAGTCTCACACTTCAGACCGATCAGTCTTTGCAATTTTTCCATGAAAGTTATTACTAAAATTTTAGCGTCGAGACTGAAAGTTTTCCTTCCAGACATCATCCCGCAATATCAGTCAGCTTTTGTGAAAGGGAGATCCATCCATGATAATATTATCTTAGCAAATGAGGCCTTCTATGCAATTAAACGGATAAGAAAGGGTAGGAAATGGTTTATGTCTCTCAAGATCGACTTGGAGAAAGCTTATGACAAGGTGGACTGGGACCTTCTACACTATGTCATGAGCAGATTGGGGTTTTGCGAGTGATGGATTGGAAAAGTTATGAAATGTGTCACGTCAGCCTCCTTCTCCTTAGTCTTAAATGGTGAGCATACTGGGGAGATCAAAGCGGGGAGGGGATTGAGGCAGAGAGACCCTTTATCCCCCTTTCTACTTACCTTCATATCAAGCATTCTATCCTGGATTGTTGAAAAGGAGATCGAAATGGACAGATTCGAGGGTCTAAGAATCAAAAGACGATGTCCGGTCTTGAGTCATCTCCTCTTTGCGGATGATTGTCTGGTTTTCTCAGCTGCGAATGAAGAAAACTGTGCTGCAGCTCTTCATATCCTTCAGCTTTTTCAGACTTCTACATGACAGTCAGTTAATTTCCAGAAATCCTTGGCCTACTTTTCCCCCAATGTTAGCAATTGTCTAAAAAATCACCTATCTAATGTCCCGGGCTTCCGACCTATGGAAGAGGATGCTAGATATCTCTGTAACACCCGTGTTTTGGGGTTAGGAGTTAGTCGGGTTAGCTGGTTCGAGTCGGTAAAATTAATTTTAATTTAATTTGACATTGGCTTGGATTTAATTGGAATTTAAAATAAAAGGGATGGCAAACCTGTAATTAGACCAAACAAAAAAGGTAGACCACCTTTTTGTAATAAAAAGAAATTAAAAAAAAAGAAGTTGTCTTCCCCTTTTTTGCTCACCAACGTGAAACCAAGAAACAAAATCCCTCTCAAACCCCATCTACTATTCCATTTGATTTCTTCCTCATCTCAAGGGCATTTTTAAAGGTAAATATATATTTGAACTCTCCTCTTCATCCTCTACATTTACATAGCTTTATATTTCAAAACTACCCACTTTTGTGATTTTCAAGTTTAAAGAAAGAATGGATTTTTATTGGGTTTTTCAATTGATTTTGATTTATTAAGTTGGGTTTTGGTTTAGATTCCTTAAAATACACATAATATGTTAAAATGGGTGAAAACCCGAAATGGGTCCTTGTGGCCATTTTTGAAGTGCCTAAAACTTGGTTTTTGGTGAGTTTTAGGGTTGGGTTGAAGAGCTAATGGTTTAGGGATTTTAGGAAGGTGTTTTGGGACCATTTGGGTGTCATTTGGGTGTTTGAAAACATGGTTTTCAGCTGGGTTTTAAGGGAGCTCGAAAATGGATATTTTGGGTGGTTGTTGGGTTTGAAATTGTTGAAGTGTGGCTTGTGTTTGTGGGTTGAAGTTTGTGGCTGAAACTTAGCATTGATTTGCGAGTAATGGATGTGTTTTGATTGGCTAGAAACGAGAGGAGACTTTGGAGAAGCTTCGGGACCGAATCCGGGCATTTAGGAGGCTAGCTTGCTTGCTTGCTTTGGTGGCTAAGGAAGGGTGGTGAGTAACTTTAAATATGTTTTAAAGTGGTTCAAGTGTGTGTAGTGTATGTTTGGAATGTGCTTGGTAGGCCATTCCTATGTGGGAGTTAAATTGGTAACTTAACTCTTTAATTTCTATTGATGAATGTTGTGCCATTGTCTATTTGCTCTTGTGAAATGTGGGTTGATTTGCATATGTATACCTTGATATATGTATGTGATGCGTATGTGATATAAATGGTGGATATGTGATGTGGTTAAAAGAATTGGCACTAATTAACTTACCGGGTGTAAATGATCGATCATTAGGATTAGTGTGCACACAAATTTAGTCAAAACATACGTGGCCTTGATGACGTTGAGTCGTCAAGGAGGAGTACGGTGATGTAACATTCCACCGGAAATTTATTTATATTTTACGTGATGATGAGTGGAATCCCATCCGTAGGGCATGTGGTGATGAGTGGAATCCCGCCCATGCAAGGTCCGGTGATGAGTGTAATCCCACCGAGGTAATGTTGTTGTTGAGATTAAATCCGCACATTCGGGTAAACTACTAGTGGCCAATGATATTGCTCTCATGATTACGATGTTTTGATAATTGAGATATTTGTTGTTGAGCTTAGTATGATGTGAGATGCCATATTATGACTCTTGAAAGACTAGCTAGGTTGACTTGTTGATTACCTATGTATGTTGTATGTGATATTAAGGGATTGCATGCTTGAACCCTGCATTGTTGATGTTTTCGATTTTAGAGCATCCTCACTAAGCTTCTAGCTTACGCTCTCATTTTCAACAATGCAGATCATTAGCGTGGTGTTAGCACGGAGCAAGGCGAAGGGGCTTTCCAAGTTTTGTTGTTCAAGTACGATTTAGCGATTAATGTGGTAGTTTAGCAATGTGGCAAGAGTGTGTTTTGTATGAGCGATGCATGACTCATATATGTGTTTGATGTTCATGATTTGACCTTGATTGTAAAACATGTTATGTCTTGTCAAATGCTTGCGTGATGACATGCCTTTTGAATGTTTGAGTTGCCCTTGGTTGGCATGCAAACCTTGTATGTGATAACTTGTGCCTTATGGCCTTTTGAACTCTTAAGCATGCCCTTTGTGTGAATGCCATGTATGAATGCCTCATCTTGTGTGGTGTGTGATTTGGGTATGATTTGCCATAGGATCTATGCCTCTAGATTATGCTTGTAAGTGATGTATGTTTGGTTGGAGTTGTTTGGGGCCTTTGGGATCGATTAGAGATACTTAAAGAGGGTTTTGGGAAGTTGCAGACAGCTAGTGTTTCGAAACGGGTTAAGCTGTTTCGAAACGGGTATGGCTCCAGGGACCCCGTATCGGAACTCGTTTCGATACGGTTTGGCCACTGTGAACCCCTGTTTCGAAACAAGTTTCGAAACGCTTTGGCCACTGTGAACCCCTGTTTCGAAACAAGTTTCGAAACACTTTGGCTACTGGAGGTGCCTGTTTTGAAACAAATATCGAAACGCCTAGGCAGAATTAGGGCCCTGTTCCGAAACGGGGTGGATGCGTTTCGGTACGGGTACCTGGCCTTTTTAACTGAGCCCGTGTTTCGAAACGGGTGACGACTGTTTTGAAACGGGTAGCTCGAAATGGGTTTTTGGACATCTCTAATGGGTCTCAAGGGTTGGGCTTAGGCCCTGTTTGTGGTAGGGCTTTTGTGGGCCTTGTTTTCCGCTATCGCGATCACTTAGGTAATTAAATGCCTCTAGACAAGACGTAAATTAAACAAAAATAATTTTAGGGTTGCTAACCGAGGTGGAACCTTCGAGGGTTTCATGTCAATTTTCCCCGTGTAGCCTACTCGAACCGATCAGCCGACCAGACCGGGGCGAGGGGGTTACAATCTCGGGCTTCTTTCCTTTTAGGGACGAAGCAGAAAAAAAAGCTTTGAGATTTATCAAAGAAGGGGTACAAAACAGATTGAGAGGATGGAAAGCCAAATTCTTGAGCATAGCAGGAAAGGAAGTCCTCATTAAAGTAGCCGCTCAGGCCATTCCCACTTATGTCATATAATGCTTTCTCCTCCCTGTTACCTTCTGTGATGAGATCAGCTCAATGGTTGCTAAGTTCTGGTGGAATAACTGCGCAGATAAGGAAATAAGCATTCATTGGATTAATTGGAAGGATCTTTGTCGTCCAAAAGATAGATGGGGTTTGGGCTTCCGAAACCTTAGAACTTTCAACAAAGCTCTCATTGCTAAAATTACTTGGAAGGTGATTAAGAATCCGACATCCCTTATGGCTCAGACTCTTCGGGGAATCTACTATCCAAATGTCAATATTTTCGATGCACCCAAGTGCACAAATCCTTTCTGGGCTTGGACATGTATTAGAGAAGGGGTTAAGGTAATAAGGGAGGGAACTATTTGGAGAGTTGGAAATAGGAGAAGTATTTCAACTTGGTTCGATAACTAGATACCAAAATTACCAAGTTACCGAATCTCGACTCAACCGCCACCAGACCTTCCTTCTCCGTCTGTCAGCGGTCTCATGAATCCATACCAAAGATCGTGGAATGAATCTAAGATTAATGAGTTGTTTTCTCTTGATGAAGCCAAGGCAATTTTGACCATACCAATCGGAGGGCCTCAGGTGCAAGACTCTTTTATTTGGGCTAAAAACAGGAATGAAGAATATTCGTCCAAATCGGGATATAGATTTATTGAGGAGAGCTCTGAGAACCGATCCAATCCGTCATCCAGCAAGGACCCAAAGGCGAGGAAGGAGTTTTGGAATTCTATCTGGAATGTAAAAGTCCCATCCAAGATTCGTTCCTTTCTGTGGAGACTGTGCCATAACATTATTCCCACTAAGGGCACCTTGGCGGCCCGTTTTCATGGCAAATTCGAGGATTCTGATTGTTGCCCCCGCTGTGGGGGTTTAGGGGAGTCTATTGAACATCTCTTGTCCTTCTGCCCGTTTGCATAGGCAGCCTGGAAGGCATCTGGATTTAATTACTCCCCCTCCTCTCTGGGTTTCCCTAGCTTCCCTAAATGGTGGCTTAAGGTCAATGAATTTCGAAAGCTAGGAAACTTTAAAGACGGCTGTGCTCTCATTGCCTTCTTACTATGGACTCTATGGAAGTCGAGGAACGCCTTGATCTTTGAAGGAAGGCAGGACCTTCCATGGGACGTGTCGTTGAGGACGAAGCGAGCCTATACGGAATTCTATCTGTCTACCATGTCTGGGAATTCGGAGAAGACTCACATCACTCAGGAATCTAGGCAATGGACACCACCTCCTTCTGGTACCTTTAAGATCAACTGCGATACTGCTTTTGATCGATTTACAGGGAAAGTATCAGCTGCGGCTATTGCAAGGGATTGCTCGGGATCATTCTACCAAGGAGTCTCTACACCTTTTGTTGCTCCGTCCGTTGTAGCGGCGGAAGCCTTGGCTATCAGGATGGGTCTAAAGACGGCCATCCAGAATGGTCTTTGCAAAATTATTATCGAAGCGGACAACCAAGCTGTGATTGGTAGACTTAGTGATGGAAACCCTTCGGATTGGGAAACATCGGCTGTTGAGGAAGACATTAGGCAGATCGTGAGATCCTTTGCCTCCTGTATCTTTTCCTTTGTCCCTCGATCTTGTAATCAGGCGGCCGATTGGCTAGCCAAGTATACAAAAAACCAACATGGCCAAATGATATGGGGACTTGATAATTCCCCCTCTCACATTCTGTATTCGTAAGCTTTTCCAATAAATTAAAGTTATCTTTTGATAAAAAAAAGTGTGAGATATGTTTATATAAAAGAGCCAACTTAATTTTATAAAATAACTCAAGTTGTTATGACATTAGGCGAAGCAAATGTTTGGATTGGTTGGGACCTTTGGGGGATTTTGAATATTTTAGCCCAAATTTGAAAAAAAAAATTCCTTAAATAAATCCTCTAAATTCTTACCACTATCCCTAAATTTTAAACCCCTATACCTAAACCCTAAAACTAAGGCACTTGTGGAAACTTTCAGCTTTCACCGCCAGTGTATAGGATAATAATCTATTCATTAAAATGACAAATATATAATAATATATTGTATTAGTGACTCCTTTAATTTATGCATTATTTTACCCCAAATTTGAAAAAAAAAATCCTTAAAAAATCCTCTAAATTCTTACCACTATCCCTAAATTTTAAACTCCTATACCTAAACTCCTAAACCATGCACCCTAAAACTAAGGCGCTTGTGGAAACCTTCAATTTTCGCCGTCAGTGTATAGGATAATAAACTATTCATTAAAATGACAAATATATGATAATATATTGTATTAGTGACTCCTTTAATTTATACATTATTTTAGCCCAAATTTGAAAAAAAATCCTTAAATAAATCCTCTAAATTCTTATCACTATCTCTAAATTTTAAACCCCTATACCTAAATCCCTAAATCATGCACCCTAAAACTAAAGCGTTTGTGGAAACTTTCAGTTTTCACCGTCAGCGTATAGGATAATAATCTATTCATTAAAATGACAAATATATGATAATATATTGTATTAGTGACTCCTTTAATTTATACATTATTTTAGCCCAAATTTGAAAAAAAAATCCTTAAATAAATCCTCTAAATTCTTACCACTATCCCTAAATTTTAAACCCTTATACCTAAACCCTTAAACCATGCACCCTAAAATTAAGGCTATTGTTGAAACTTTCAATTTTCACCGCCAGTGTATAGGATAATAATCTATTCATTAAAATGAAAAATATATGATAATATATTGTATTAGCGACTCCTTTGATTTATATATTATTTTAGTTAATGTTACTTTAATTCACATAAGAATATATACGAGAATATATGGCATTAACGGCTCCATAATTCCTGAATATTATCTTTCCAATAATTCTCCTACGTGAAAGCCTTGTATATACCGTGTAATAATCACACACAAAAGTTTATCTTTATTTTCAACCACCTAGTTTTCGATGGTAGAAAACATGTAAGGTTATAGTTCGTGATCTCTGTAGTTAGGGGTATAAATGAAATGAGCTTAAACGAATAAAGATATGTTCATGTTCGTTTATTTATTTTTGAAAGTATTCATGTTCGGTTCGTGTTCATTTAAATTTACAACATCGTGTTTGTTTATTTATTTTTAAAGGGGTTTGTATTCGTTTATTTAGCATTTACAAATATGTTCGTTTCTTTAGCATTCACGAACATGTTCGTTTAATGTTTGCGAACGCGTTCATTTATATGTTCACGAACATGTTCGTTTAATTTTCACAAACATGTTTGTTTAACGTTCGTAAACATGTTCATGTAACGTTCGCGAACATATTAGTTTATAGCCAAAATGATGAAATTACACCACTAGTTCTTAAGTTCCTTAGGCTTCACTGTATGAACTCCAAATTTCACATTGTGTTCAATTTAGTCAATATCTTCACCAATATTTAAAATGCAAAAAAATAAAAGGAAAATAGAACCGGATAATAATTGTTTTATTTTATTGTTTATTTTAATTCTTGGAACGTTTTTCTAACCATTTTAACCAATTAAAAAAACAAAATCAAAATAAGCTCTAGAAACTATATCAACTGAATCAATCACTCTTCCACATGATACATGATACATGTTTTATTATTACAAAGTTCCTGGTTCTTATTATACCAAACTCAAACGCATTTTTGAAGATTGTTGGGTAATATCTTGGATTAACTGTGTCATGTTAAGATAAGAAGATCCACCAACTTCTACAGCTTCCTTTGCCTTCTCTTTTAACTCTTCAACTCGTTTTCTTCTCTCAATGCCTTCGTTTCCTTCATCCATCAATTTCTCTATTGCGTTTCGAACATGCTCTTTCTTCAACTTGAACCCAGATTTCCCGTCTCCCCGGACCGTAGGTGTATCGACTCCGACGCTCACTCCGATCTTCAGTAATTGTACTACAAGTTTCTCGTTGGTAAACTGGTCTGCAAAGAGTGGCAATGTCAACAACGGGACGCCGGCCGAAATGCCTTCGATTGTTGAATTCCAACCACAATGTGTTAAGAACCCTCCTATTGCCGGGTGTGACAAAATGAGTATTTGAGGCGCCCATCCCTTTACTACAAGCCCTCTCCCTTTGGTTCTTTCCTCGAATCCATCCTCTTTAATCCACTCTGCCACTTGGTTTGATGTGTCGTTATTTCCTCTTAGGACCCAAATGAATGGCTTGTTCGATGCCTCTAAGCCCAACCCCAGCTCTTTAAGTTCCGGGAACTTCAATGTGCTGCTGCTTCCGAGGCAAGCATAAATTACGGATCCGGTTTCTTGAGAATCAAGCCACTTCAGACATTGTTGCTCGTCGATTGAAGCTCTGTTACCTCTTCCAGCCTTGTCGGATTCGTTTTTGTGGCTCAGAGAAACCGGACCGATGCACCATGTTTTTGTTACCTTCGCATATTCTTCGACATACGTCGGCTCCAGCTCTTCGAAACTGTTTACGACAACCCCGTACGATGCTTCGTTGGCTTTGTCTATCGGAACAAAAATGTCCTTCCACGCTTCGTCGTGGTTATTCGGGAGCTGGTGTTTAGTGAATTCGACCCTTTCGGTCAAGCCTGGCATCGCGAAGCATTCGTGATCGGATGTTATGGTCTCGAGAATCTTGGAGGACTTTATGTTGTGAATACAGAGAAAACAGAAGCAACATGTTCCATGGAACCATATCCTCGGAATCTGAAACTTGGTAGCAACTTTGAGTGTATAATGTAGACATATGTCCGAAATGATGCAATTGGGGCGCGGTGTTAGCTTCTCGAATACTTCCCCCACTACTTCGTCCACACTGTTTGCCGCATCAAAGAACTTGTACATGTCCTCCATTGAGTGTATCATGTCTACATTCTCAACCCCGTCCGCCAGTCCGAATTCTTCGCCAGGGAATCGGAGCTGCACCAGACGGATGGGGTGGCCTAATTCGACGGCTCGGTCGATTGTTTTCCGAACTCTGTCTGCATTATGTGGTGTGGTAACTATCGTGACGATCACGTCACGCTGTGCCAACAATCGAGCGATGTCGACCATGGGGATCAAGTGGCCTTGGGCCATGAAAGGGAACAGCACAAAGTGAGGGTGGTGGGATTGGGAACCCATGGAAACGCGAGTACAAAAGAAGGAAGAGTGGAAAGTGAAATGTAAGAGGAGGCATGTGTGGAGTTGAAATATATACAAGGCTGCTGATGCAAGACCATGCGTAAGGTTACATTAGTTGCTTGGTCCGCACATTTGTCGGGCTTCCACATGAGTGGAATCTTTTTTGTGCGTCGCAAGTAAGGGTAAACTACAACAGAGTTCACTCAATTACGAGTAACGTTATATTTGGGTCATTTAATTATTAAAAGTTACATTTGAGTCACTCAATTATGGGTAAGGTTACATTTGGTCACTCGATTATTAAAAGTTACACTTGAGTCACTCAATTATGGGTAAGGTTATATTTGGGTCACCCCTCATATCTAATCATAGTATTAAATTGCGGCCGCATCGTAACGATTTTGGAGTTCCTCATAACACTGCAAACCGCAACCACATCTAGAATCATAGTTATATTTTAGAGAAAAATCATGCCACAACGACCGTAACGGCCACATTCGAAACCGCGACCGCGACCGCAACCTCAATTTAATTATATATATATATATATATATATATATATATATATATATATATATATATCAATTTGTGAATAAGATTAATTAATGATTTCAAATGAAGTATTCTAGTGTTAACGATGATATACACGTGATTTGGAAGAAAAAATGACTAAGTTGATGTATTTTTTAAAATATGAAGGGTGACACAAATGTAACATTACCCATAATTAGTGACCCAACTTTAACCTTTAATAATTGAGTGATCCAAATATAATCTTACCCATAATTAAATGACCCAAATATAACTTTTAATAATTGGGTGACCTAAATATAATCTTACCCACAATTAAGTGACTTCTTTTGTAATTTCCCCGCAAGTAAAACACCACGCCAGTTGACAAAATCAGTCAACGATATCAGGCACAATATCTGACCAACGACTCCAGAGTCCAGACTCCAGTACTAGATTTTCAATTATTGATATTACTTTACTTCGGATCCAAGTCTTGGAAGACTATCTAGAAGTTTATATTTAATTACTTAATTATTTCCATTTTTTTCCAAAAACATATTCACAAAATTTCCACTTTTAAAAAATAAAATATATATTTAATTTGAGTGTATAATCACCTTAGAAAATTTTCATTAGCCCTTTTAATATTTTTTTTTCAAATTAAACTTTAGGTTTTTCTATCAATATTCTATTGATTTGTACACTTTAGCTTTTGCTATCAATAGTCTATTTATATGTAATTTAGTCACGTTAAAACATCATTTTTGGCATAACTATCGGTATCCAATTTATTGTTTAACTAAGCTGGATCGAGTACAGCAGAAGTCCATTATAGGAACGATCCTCTAAACCCAACTTGCTCTATTCACAAGCCAGAACTCAATTCATTGACATTGCTTAAAGAATCTAGTGTCTCATCTCACTAGACTAACTATTTGTTGGTAAACTTAAAACATCATGTAGCATGGCTCCATATACAAATTTAATACGAATAATTTTTTTAATCCCATGAGTGGTTTCAGTGAAAAAATAATGATGTTCATCTCCGAAAACCCAAGCTCAAACGACTTTATAAAAACCCAATTAACGACTTTTCTCTCTAAATTATTACAAAATACCGTAGTTTTTATTTATAAAAACCCAAGCTCTATTTATACAAATACTGCAGTGCAGACTTGAACTATTGCAAGGAATCTGAAGCTGAAAAATGGTGCAAAAAACCTCGAAACAGCCCAAAAATGCCAACTAAGTGAGAGTTACAGAGTCGATGCATGGCAGAATTGGAATAAATGGTGAGGTCCAATAAGGGAGAGATCCAAAAATTTAAATTTATTAGCTCACCAATCATTATAATAATTTAAAATTAATTTATTATATTGTAATAATATATTAATTACTGATAATGGTTGTGCAAACAAACATGGTTTATAGCTAGAGACATGGTAACATTGGAGAACTAATCTGTGTAAATATGTTTAAAAGATTAAAATTATCTTACACAGATGTAATTGTTTAGCCATCAGATTAACTTAAAACTAAACTATGTTAAAGTTTTGGCAAAATAAATCTTTCTCATTGTTGGGATTGATCGACGATTGTTCCTTTAATCAAAATTATGACATTGACAATAGCTGTAACTTTGAAAATTAGAGTTCTCTTCGGGAAGAAAACTTTAATGTGCTATATCAACATTTCTTAACGGGATTGACAATACTACAACAATTTAATTGGTCTTATTTCGGTCACTTAATTAATTTTTTTTATAAAATCATTAATATAGTTACATTTTTTTTTATTTTGGTTATTGATCGTTAAATTTTTAAATTAATCTTTTTCTTCTTTTTCTCAACAGATGTATAAGTCCGTAAAAGAAAAAATAAAGACTAAAAAAAACAAAATATTTCTGAAGTTTCAGTTCGATAAGAAAAATTATATTTTTGTGTGAAAGAAGATAGAAGTATCTCATCAGAGAAACCGACCATAAAAGTAAACGTTTACAATAGGGTTTTTAAGTGAAGAAGATAGTTGTTTTTTAAAAGAAGTGAAAGTGAGATTGAGAGGCCCAAATTATTAAAAATAAAGTTAAACTCTGAAAATGAGGACCATGTTGATAAAATGTATATGTTTTGGGACTAAAATTATTTTTACCATACAATGTCACCATCTTCGAGAAACTTAATGGCTAGTGACTGAAATAGGAAAAAAATATAATGTTAGTGACAATTTTATCAAACAAATTTATTTCAGTGACCAAAATAAAAAAAAGCAATAGCTCAATGATAACTGGCGTAGTTTACCCTAAAAGTTAACTAAATCCTCCGATCCCAATTACACACCTCTCCATTCAGAAAACCCTAATTCTGATCCCCTTTAATTTTGATTTCCTGCTCCCAAACTCTATTTGAAACACCCGGATATAATTTTGTAGTTTGTCCACTCTTCTTACTGTTTCAATTGTGTTTCAATATAATTCAGGTAGGGTTAGATAGGGGAAATTTTTTAAAGAGAAATTGACAAAAGCGAATGGAAGGGGTACCCAAAACTGTAGAAGATGTCTTCAACGACTTTAGGGGCAGACGCTCTGGCTTGATTAAGGCTCTCACCACTGGTTCCTTCTCCTTTCTTTCTTTATTGATGTTGCTGTTATATATATTTGTTTTATTCTTTAAATTTCGAAATTACGAGCTAATTCAAGTAATGGGTTTGGGTTTTCATGGCAGATGTTGACAATTTCTACCAACAGTGTGATCCTGGTGGGTTGCTCTTTTCTGCATTTCCTTCTAGTTGTTGCAGCATTGGCTGTGTCTATTTTTGTTGGATTTTCTGATCTTTTATCCTGTTGTGGAAACAGAGAAAGCTGATATGAGAATTTCACTGTCAAATGTATTTACTGAAAGCTGTTATTTATTTGTTATTTCTTGCATGATGGCTGAGTGGTCGGATAAATTGTCTAATGTCTTGTTCTTGAATTTGCAATTTTAAGTTTGATCTTCAGTTCTGTGAGCCTCTGATTTCTTTCTTGGCTTTATCTTTCCATAAATATGTCATGGTTGTAAGGTAACATGTTTTGCTTGAGTTTCTGTATTTGTCATATAATTCTTTAACTTAATTACTCTGTTGAACTTATAGTGGAAATGTAATGTTTCTTTTCTTCATTTACACTCGAAAATTACTTGGCTTCAAAATGTTGCTTACTGTAATACACATGGTATTGTGGATTTTTTCTTAAATTTTAGCTCCCAAGACTAGTTTGATTTCTGATTCTACTGGACAAACCACTATTCCAATGTGATGTTCATGTCTGTTTTGATTAAATTAAATCTTTATTTTCTTCCTGATTATATTTATATGTTACTAGAATTTTTTTTTCTTTCATTGAATATTTTCACCTTGATGCAATCTTACTACTTAAAGGTTGTTAACATGCTGTATGTTGTGATTCATTTGAGCATGTTAGATCTGTGAAAATTCTGGTTTTACATTTCTTTTCCAAATGTATTACATTTATTTGCAGAGAAGGAGAACTTATGCCTATATGGACTTCCAAATGAGACGTGGGAAGTTAACTTGCCTGTTGAGGAGGTGCCTCCTGAGATTCCAGAGCCTGTACTGGGGATAAACTTTGCTAGGGATGGGATGCAGGAGAAGGACTGGATATCGTTGGTAGCAGTTCATAGTGATTCATGGTTGCTTGCTGTTGCTTTCTATTTTGGTGCACGATTTGCATTTGGCAAGAATGAGAGGTATGCTTGCTTTTTTTTTCCAACTATTGAAACATTTAGTGTCCATTTGCACAGCTCAATTGCTACAATACCATGGTTTAATTTTAAAATTAGTGCTTACTGCGATATTCTATTTGCATGTACCAATATTGAAATCCAATACCCAAGTTCTCTTCAAATGAGTTCATTTCAAATTTACTTGACAGGTTTCCAATTTGATTGGTCAACTTTTAAAAGCACAAAATTTATAAAGGATTATGCAATATTAAATGTACAAAGTTGTGGGAAGTTTGTTAATCTTCATTTTATCTTTACTTTTGCACACTTGTTTGCTTTAAATTTTGTAAATAGGCACATTGGCAGAGACTCTAGAACTTCTTACTAATCCATAACATTATTATGTCTACCCTTACTAGTAACTTTGCCTACTTGTTTGTCTAAGCTTACTTTCTAATAGTTGAGGAAGTGTCTGTCTTGTTTACTTTTTATAATTGTCATGTTCCTAAGTTCGAGAGCGGATAGTGTAGTTTGGATCTTGAGAGGGAGTACTAGAGTCGAGTCTGGATGCCAAAATGCTAATGAGGTGTTGTATTCCATTTTACTACTGGACTAATATCATGTAATGTTGAATAAACGCTTACATTCCTTTGATACGAAATATTGACTAGAGTGTACTAAATATTTACTCACCCATAAAGTGATTTGACTATTATTTTCTTGTTAAAGAGAAGTGATATGACACAAGAGTTATTAGTAAACTTTTATTTTTATTATTTGTCTTATTTATTTATTTATTATTAGTTATCTAGATAGATAACTAGGATTATAAGTTATCTTTAGGGTTTAAATCTAGTGCTAGGTTTAAAAATTTATTTTCACCCTAGTAGAAATAAGCTGTAAAATATTACAACCATAACATTAGTATTGTTTTCTTTGAATTAATAGACAAAACCTAGAGGTGTTATCACCCTACATTTTCAAGAGTGCCTTCCAACTTCTATCTTATTGCCTTTCAACCTTATTTCTTTCAATTGCTATTGCTTCTCCCTAAACCATACCAAATTTTTAGCTATGGAGCTTAACTAGATTCTAAATTTATATTAGAGTTTGTTAATAAGCCATGGGTGGATGTGATAGAGGTCAAGGAAGAGAACATCAAGTTCAAGAAAGAAAACTAGTTGCAGACCATGGAGCCCCGTTGCTGTATTCTGGTTGTTTTGCCTGAGAAATCTGTTCTGGGAGTCCATTTTGCCAGAGACAAACATTTAGGATCACACTACTCTACCTGTTTCCCAACTCATGTCCAGCTAACTCAAAGCAATGTGAATATGCAGTGTTTAGTGATCAATAGGATAGAACTTGCTTAGGGATGGAATATTTAACACGTTTCGGAATTTAGATTTGTTGTATTTTTGGAAAGAAGCAAAACAAGTTCTTCGTTCCATTCTTGCATTGCAGTGGCAATGTTGAGGAAGCTTATCCGACCTGAAAATTAAAATAAAAAAAAAAGTAAGCATAAGAGGTGGCTGTGAGAGAAAAGGGAAAGGTCCTGTTTGATGGGAATGTGTGGAACAATACCATTTCTCACCTGCCATCTCTTAATTTAATACCTATAATTGTTGTTTTTCTTTTGTTGAATAAAAGAAAGTATTAAATACCTTTTCCCATAATCTCGGTGTTGGTGACACACATCTGTATTTACCTGCCTCCGTTTACACGAAAAATTATATCATGGGCATGGCTTACCACATCAGCCATCCATCCAATGAAAACCACCCACTTCACCATTTTTTTCTCCCATCATTTTTTCCAACCAATGAATCTTCACTACTTTTTTCCCATGTCATTTAAAAAACAGTATTTTTGGAAGTTACTATATTATTGGATTAATGACATGGAAAGTAATGGTGAAGTGGGTGATTTTCATTGGATGGGACCATGGCTGATGTGGTAAGCCAGGCCCATGATATAATTTCTCCCGTTTACACATGCATGCTCCCCTGGCCTAAGGTACTTGAGTTTGTGAGGGTGTGGTAGAGGGTTCTTTCTGACAGAGTTTTCCTATACTATACTTGAATGATATGTACACAAAAAATAGGCCTTGACATTACCTTATCCAGTGAATTAGTCGATTTGATATTGCTAATATTGTTGTAAATGGATTTTTTTGGCAGGAAAAGGCTTTTCCGGATGATAAGCGAACTTCCGACCATCTTTGAAGTTGTGACAGGAAATGTCAAACAACCCAAGGACCAATATGCTAATCACAACAGCAGTAGCAAAAGCAAATCAAGTGCTAAAGTGGTACCAAGTTCCAAAATTGAACTTGTTTTCTTTTCTGTTTTTATTCCTTTTATACGTGTCTCTCGTGTTTGAGATCACCTTTCATATCCTTGCCGTTTGCAGTCACGTCAATCTGAATCTGAGAGTAAGGTGGTAAAAATGTCTCCTCCACCTAAGGATCAGGAAGAAAGTGGGGAAGATGAAGAAGACGAAGAACAGGGTGCGACTTGCGGGGCATGTGGTGAGAGCTATGGCGCTGATGAATTCTGGATTTGCTGTGATGTGTGCGAGAGATGGTTCCATGGCAAATGTGTGAAGATTACACCTGTGAAGGCAGAGCACATCAAGCAGTATAAGTGCCCAAGTTGCAGTAGCAAGAGGGCTAGAGTTTAAAACTAGGTTCGTTTAAACCGAATTAGACGAAGCAGACAAGGATTATAGCTATTTCATTACAGTTTGGAGTTAAACAGAGTGGCCCTTGGATTAACTGCAGATCGGGGTTTTAAGTTTTGCTACTCTTTGCTCTGTTTAATTGTTCCTGGGAATTGTGTTTGAAACTGATGCTGGCAACTAGAGCTAGATAACATATAAATGTTGTTGCAGTTTTCTAGTGTTCTGTAGTCTTAATTTTTTTCTCTCTTTTGTTATTATTATTATTATTATTATTATTATTATTATTATTATTATTATTATTATTATTATTATTATTATTATTATTATTATTATTATTATTATTATTATTATTATTATTATTATTATTATTATTATTATTATTATTATTATTATTATTATTATTATTATTATTATTATTATTATTATTATTATTATTATTATTATTATTATTATTATTATTATTATTATTATTATTATTATTATTATTATTATTATTATTATTATTATTATTATTATTATTATTATTATTATTATTATTATTATTATTATTATTATTATTATTATTATTATTATTATTATTATTATTATTATTATTATTATTATTATTATTATTATTATTATTATTATTATTATTATTATTATTATTATTATTATTATTATTATTATTATTATTATTATTATTATTATTATTATTATTATTATTATTATTATTATTATTATTATTATTATTATTATTATTATTATTATTATTATTATTATTATTATTATTATTATTATTATTATTATTATTATTATTATTATTATTATTATTATTATTATTATTATTATTATTATTATTATTATTATTATTATTATTATTATTATTATTATTATTATTATTATTATTATTATTATTATTATTATTATTATTATTATTATTATTATTATTATTATTATTATTATTATTATTATTATTATTATTATTATTATTATTATTATTATTATTATTATTATTATTATTATTATTATTATTATTATTATTATTATTATTATTATTATTATTATTATTATTATTATTATTATTATTATTATTATTATTATTATTATTATTATTATTATTATTATTATTATTATTATTATTATTATTATTATTATTATTATTATTATTATTATTATTATTATTATTATTATTATTATTATTATTATTATTATTATTATTATTATTATTATTATTATTATTATTATTATTATTATTATTATTATTATTATTATTATTATTATTATTATTATTATTATTATTATTATTATTATTATTATTATTATTATTATTATTATTATTATTATTATTATTATTATTATTATTATTATTATTATTATTATTATTATTATTATTATTATTATTATTATTATTATTATTATTATTATTATTATTATTATTATTATTATTATTATTATTATTATTATTATTATTATTATTATTATTATTATTATTATTATTATTATTATTATTATTATTATTATTATTATTATTATTATTATTATTATTATTATTATTATTATTATTATTATTATTATTATTATTATTATTATTATTATTATTATTATTATTATTATTATTATTATTATTATTATTATTATTATTATTATTATTATTATTATTATTATTATTATTATTATTATTATTATTATTATTATTATTATTATTATTATTATTATTATTATTATTATTATTATTATTATTATTATTATTATTATTATTATTATTATTATTATTATTATTATTATTATTATTATTATTATTATTATTATTATTATTATTATTATTATTATTATTATTATTATTATTATTATTATTATTATTATTATTATTATTATTATTATTATTATTATTATTATTATTATTATTATTATTATTATTATTATTATTATTATTATTATTATTATTATTATTATTATTATTATTATTATTATTATTATTATTATTATTATTATTATTATTATTATTATTATTATTATTATTATTATTATTATTATTATTATTATTATTATTATTATTATTATTATTATTATTATTATTATTATTATTATTATTATTATTATTATTATTATTATTATTATTATTATTATTATTATTATTATTATTATTATTATTATTATTATTATTATTATTATTATTATTATTATTATTATTATTATTATTATTATTATTATTATTATTATTATTATTATTATTATTATTATTATTATTATTATTATTATTATTATTATTATTATTATTATTATTATTATTATTATTATTATTATTATTATTATTATTATTATTATTATTATTATTATTATTATTATTATTATTATTATTATTATTATTATTATTATTATTATTATCATCTTTTTTTTTCGTTACTAAACCTGTCACGAAATTTTCTCAAGAAACATCTTCTAACATATCAATGACATTTGGTGTGTTTTTCTAAAACTTTGTTTGTGCTAGGTGTGCAGTTAATTTTTTTTTTCAGGGTAAATT
The DNA here is from genome assembly GCA_958450335.1 of Hibiscus tridactylites. Taxonomy (NCBI): domain Eukaryota; kingdom Viridiplantae; phylum Streptophyta; class Magnoliopsida; order Malvales; family Malvaceae; genus Hibiscus; species Hibiscus tridactylites. The sequence goes on from OY288265.1 coordinate 12,044,811, forward strand.
ACTCCAGTGACCACCCAACTATGGGTCTCCACCTGATTGGTTAATTAATTTTATTATTTATTAAAATTAAAATTAGGATTAAATTGATATAATAAAAAATTAATAAGAATCAAATATGTAATTATACAAAATTTACTTAACGGTCATGTTATTTTTCGTTAGATTTTAAGGGCCGGTGGTCAAAATATGTCTATTTAAATAGTTAGGTAATTGAATTTTAAATATCTTTTAGTTGGGTGATTAAAACAGGTCGCGATCCATAATTAGGTGGTCATTGGAGTAGTTTATCCATTTTTTACTACTAATGTAGTAATGTATACGAGATTATTATTACCTATTATTTAAACAAATAATAATTAATCTAAACCCACATGTCAACCAAAAATCCTTGGCTTATTTTTGTCTATTTTTCCTTCTTCAATATTGAAAAATTAAATTTTAAGTTTTAACCTTAAATTCTAAATCTTAAACTCTAAACTTTAACCTTAAAAGTATACTCAACCCCTAATTCTCTAAACTCAAAACGTATTTTTTTAGTGTGGGAACACAAATAGAGGCAAAAATACGAAAGAGGAATTTTATATCCCACATGTCACTCAATTAACCCTTTTTATGGAGTTAAAAAACTCTATAAGTATATAAATAATATTTTATTATTAAATAATAGTTTTTTATCAAAATTATTAAATAATAGTTTAAGGGACTTTGTGTTACATAGATCAATAGGTAAACCAGATCAGAGAAATTTTGTTTTGTTGTACCTACCTTTTAGGTATGAGAGTGATTAATGTTCTATCAGTTCCTTTTTAAGTATTGAGAAATCTTAGGGTTGCCCTTGCTCATTAGTAATTTGCCAACATCCCAGAATTGCTGATAGAACAAACCTGGTTTTGTCATCCATTCTTGGTGCTTTGAGTTGAGCAATTCGAATTCGACAGTGAAATAATGTTCTATTTGGTTCCTTAAGTAAGCAAAGAATGTTCAAATTCATTAGCACCTGTGATTATCCTGGTTATTGTGATCATTGTACAAATCTCTGATACAGTTATTGACCAGCATTTGTATCTCCTCTTTGTTTGGTTGTAATGCCATGATAGGATTAGCTTAACATTAGGAAGAAGATAATGAACCAAAACCGATTCGAACTTTGAATTCAGAAATGCTTGTTCCATACAAATTTTAGGCCAAAATCTGAAGATAAAAGTAAGGTTAAAAACATGCCAGACAAATTCCGAAGGCGAAAGCAGACGTTATAAATCTCACACCAAAGAAGATATTCGGGTTTAGTCTCACTGTTCCTTGCGAGCTTTAGATCTGGCAGGCTTTGCTGGTATTATATAACCAAGAAGAATCAATGTTATTGGAACAATGGTTCCAATATAATATACACTCCCGTACAAGGCAAGCGACTCATGCAAGTTCAATACCTGTACGAGACGATACGAATATTAAATGCTATACAATTATGCCAAAAGAAATTATGTAAATATAGAGATGTAAATATTATATTCATTGTTGGTCCCTCTCCACCCCACCCCATGCATCCATTCATTCATTTGTTTGTATGATAACCTCACGGTACATGAAAGGGCATATAATCTGTGTACAACACGATATACATGCAAACAATACGGATATTACACAATTTCTGAAAATAAAAATACAAGTATAACAAAGCATGGCAATAAATATATTTCTTTTAGTATAAACATATTCAATATAAATATAAAGACTTCACCTACTCAATTCCCTGAAAAAATCTGGGCTTAATTTTTGTCGAAAAGCTGATCAAAAACTGATCTTTTTATTATATTTCGACTATTAAATTGCTACTGATTTACAGACTAAATATATAGACTTATGCCTTAGCTAAGGAAACTCCTAACTAGGAAAGAAACTAATTCTAGTAAAGAAATACAATCCCTTATAAATAGGGATTCTAATAGATAACAAAATATTTACAGATCTTCTGAACTTTAGGAAACAATCTCCGACACTCCCCCTCAAGCTGGGGCATGGATGTCCTCCATCCTCAGCTTGCTTGTTAACTTCTGAAAATCCTTGCCAAGTAAACCCTTGGTGAGAATATCTGCAATCTGATTACCAGTAGTCACATAAGGAGTACAAATCAAACCACTGTCGAGTTTCTCTTTTATAAAATGTCTATCCACTTCAACATGCTTTGTTCTGTCATGTTGAACTGGATTATGAGCAATATTGATTGCTGATTTGTTATCACAGTACAACATCATTGGTCCATTCCATTCTACTTTCAAATCTTCTAGAATGATCTTCAGCCATAGTAACTCACAGATTCCTAAAGCCATAGCTCGAAATTCAGCTTCTGCACTGGATCTAGCTACCACGTTCTGTTTTTTGCTTCTCCAAGTAACCAAATTTCCTCCAAAAAAGGTGCAGTAGCCTGAAGTTGATCTTCTGTCCATTCTGGAACCTGCATAGTCTGCATCTGTGTAGGCTTCCAGAGTCAGGTTTCCTCCTCTTCTAAACATGATTCCTTTACCTGGTGTACCTTTCAAGTATTGCAAGATTCGCATTACAGCTCTTAGGTGTGACTCCTTAGGATTGTGCATGAATTGGCTTACCACTCCAACAACATATGCTATGTCTGGTCTGGTATGTGATAAATAAATAAGTCTTCCCACAAGTCTCTGAAATGAACCCCTATCAACTGCCATATCATCTTCATATGAATCTCCAAGTTTGTGGTTAACTTCTATGGGCGTTTCTGCTGGTTTACATCCAAGCTTTCCAGTTTCCTTTAAAAGATCCAGAGTATATTTTTGCTGTGATATAAAAATTCCCTGTTGTGAGTGTGCCACCTCAATACCCAGAAAATATTTTAATCTCCCAAGTTCCTTCACCTCAAACTCTTTTACAAGACACTTTTTCAGATTGATGATTCCTTCTGAATCATTACCTGTAACTATGATGTCGTCCACATAAACCAGTAGTATGGTTACTCCCCCTGAAGATGAATGCTTCACAAATAAGGTATGGTCACCTTGACTCTGTTTGAAACCCTGCCCTAACATTACCTTAGCAAATCTTCCAAACCAAGCTCTTGGGGACTGTTTTAATCCATATAGAGCCTTTTTTAACTTGCAAACTACCTGTCCAACAGTCGAATTAAACCCTGGTGGAACATCCATGTATACCTCTTCTTCGAGATCTCCATGCAAAAATGCATTTTTAATATCAAACTGCAGTAAATTCCATCCCTAGTTAGCTGCTAAGGAGAGTAGAACCCTCACTGTGTTCATCTTTGCAACAGGTGCAAACGTCTCCAGATAATCTATCCCATAGGTTTGCGAGTACCCCTTTGCCACCAACCTTGCTTTGTATCTTTCCAAGGAGCCATCTGATTTGTATTTTACAGTGTACACCCATCTACATCCCAATGTTTTTTTGTCTCCTGGCAGCTTTACTAAATCCCAGGTCTTATTCTTTTCCAGTGCATCCATTTCCTCCTGCATAGCCTTTTTCCAATTCTCATTATCTAATGCCTCGGCTACTGTTTTAGGGATGACAATATTGTTTAAGCTGGTAAGAAAGGTTTTGTGATTCAGGGACAAATTATTATAGGTCATAAACAAATATGAAGGGTGTTTAGTGGTGCAGGTTCTTTTTCCCTTTCTAATAGCAATAGGAAATTCAAACTCAGAATTAGAATTCATATCATTATGATCAGGATCAATTTCAGAATGTACCTCAAAATGTATGGGAATGGGAGCAAGAGCAGGAGCAAGAGATGATTGAGTCTGCATAGGTATCTTCCTTCTCGAATATGTCTTTAGAGGACCAGCAGTTTCTTGAACATTGGGCTGAGAAATATTTCTGTTTGGTTCAGGAGTTTGAGGACTATTGGGTTCTGTTTGTAAGGATTGTGAAGGCGGCTGGATTTTTGTAGAATGAGAAGGCTGGATTTCTGCAGAATGAGAAGGCTGGATTTCTGCAAAATGAGAAGGCTGGATTTTTGCAGAATGAGAAGGAGGTAGATCAATGAGGGACAAAGGTTGCTGAAGTAAAAACAGATCTGCATCCTTATCTTCCCTAAAAGACATCTCCCCCTGAAGATAAGGAGCAGTGAAGTAACTCTCTCTTTCAACAAAAGTAACATCAGCAGTGACATAGACCTTTCTAGTAGATGGATGATAGCATTTGTAGCCTTTTTGAGTAGAGGAATACCCAAGAAAAATGCACTTTACTGCCCTAGGATCAAGCTTACCTCGGTTTGGAGAATGAAGATGAACAAAGGCAACACACCCAAACACTCTTGGCTGAAGGTTAAGAGATAGGTTCAAATGTGGGAAAAATTTTGTAAGGGTTTGAATAGGACTTTGGGATCCAAGGACTTTAGTGGGTAGTCTGTTCATCATAAATGTAGCTGTTAAGACAGCTTCCCCCCAGTATTTTTTTGGAACATTATTCTGAAATAAAAGGGCTCTGGTTATAGCAAGAATATGTCCATTCTTCCTTTATGAAATTCCATTCTGCTGGGGAGTGTTTACACATGATGATTCATGTAAAATACCTTTTTCTAAGAGAAAAGGAGACAAGATTTGATTAAAATAATCCTTGGCATTATCTGATCTAATTCTTTTAATCTCGGCTCCAAACTGGGTTTTTATCATGGTGTAAAAGTTTTGAAAGGTCGATGCAACATCAGATTTCTGTTTTAACAAATAAATCCAAGTAACCCTAGTGTGATCATCTATAAAAGATACAAACCACCTTGCCCCAGTTATGTTAGGAACAGAAGAAGGTCCCCATACATCACTATGAATAAGACTAAAAGGAATATTAGTTCTTTTATTACTTGCTGGAAAAGAGGAGCGTTTGTGTTTAGCAAGTTCACACACATCACAATGTAATTCCTCAACATCTAAGGTTTTACATAAAGAAGGAAACATAGTCTTTAGAAGTTTAAAAGGTGGATGACCAAGGCGAAGATGCTGGAGCCAGATTTGGTCTTTATTATTTGTAGAATTAGATAAAAAAGATGAGGGTGGAGTGTTCAAGATTCTAACTTGTCCTCCAAGATTCTCAAGATAATAGAGTCCATTGATCTCCTTAGCACGCCCAATCATCTTCTTCGTTTCCTGCTCCTGGAAAAAACAGTGTGTAGAATGAAACAAAACACTGCAATTAATATCCCTGACAAGTTTTGGTATTGAGATAAGGCTGGTAAATAATTTTGGAACATGTAGAACTTTTCTAAGCAGAATTTTTTTACTAATGGCAACATCTCCTTCACCAGCAACTGTTATCATGGTTGTAACACCCCAATTTAGCCCTAATTTTAAAATCCCTAATTGTGAGAATCCCCAATTGGAAACCCTAGAATTTGGGGGAAAATCGGAATTTAACCTAAATCTAAAATGGGGACCAAATTGAATAAATTAAGAGTTTGGTGGTTAAATTGTTAGGCGGGCAAAACTTGAGACCCTCCTTTTGTAATTTGCCCATTTGTCTAGGGCAAATTCACTCTTTGGCCTATTTCAGTATATGCGTCGTTTTTCCTTATTCTGAAATAATAATAAAATATTATAACAATTGAAAACCCTCCCCGTCTTGTTTCCGTCGAAGCTCCGATCAGGGGGCTAGCCTTGGCCGTTCGTCGATTCGCGGTCACCGGTGGGATTCTTGTGGCCGTCCGATCAAAACCCGCTGTCGGGTATCTTCTTTGCCGTCTCCAATCGTCGGAAAGGAGGCTTGAAAGCTTCGATCTCCACTGCCGTCGCCGTCCTCTACGTGTGCCGCCGTCTTCTGAGTGCACGCCACCTCCGTCTCGGGTTAGGGTGAGTGTTTGGGTCGAGTGTGTTGGGATTTGGGTTTATCGTTGCCGTTGTGTTGGCCGTTCCGACATCAGCGTTGGTTGCGGTCGGTAAGCCGTGGCAGCCGTCAGGTTTGCTGGTGACGTCGTGGGGGTTGGTGCGCCGCCGGATCTGGTTAAGGTTTGTGTTGGGTGCTGTTAGAGCTGAACCGAACTGATGGGGTGTGTTGGACCGGACCGGGCGGTTGAGTTAAACCGGACCAGTAGACTGATGCAGGCTGACGTCATCTGACGTTGTTGCTGATGTAGGCTGACGTCAGCGATGACGTCATCCTGGTCAGCGATGACGTCAGCGTTGACTTTTTGCGTTGACTTTTTGCGTTGACTTTTTCGACTAAGTCCATCTTTAAGTTTTTCGACGTTCCGGTTCCGTTGCCGCTGTCCGTTTCTTCAAATTCGAACCCGAAATGCCTTTTTGGATCAAGTTTTATTGTTAAGCTCAGATTTTTGGTAAAGTGTTGCATCGGAATTTGACTCAGTTATTTTGTGTTCAGGTGACGTGGATTCTGACCACGAGATTTTACCTCCTCCTCCGCCAGGCAGACCTCCGGTGGCACAGTCTTCGAGATCTGCTAGTAAGTGTTCTGTTAAGCGTAAATATTCGAATGTGGCATAGTAGAAAGTCTGATATAGTGTTTTGTATTTTTAGGAGCTGATTCTGTCCGACCTACCGCTAGGGCTGAGCGTGGGAGACGTCACTATCGACGTTGACTTTTTAGCTACCTAAGGTGTGTTCTCTGTCTGTGCTACATGTATGTGTTACCTGATTTCGTGATCTGTATGAAAATATTCTGTGTTATCCTGCTCGATTGATTGAGAAATATTTTGTATGCTATTCTGCTCTGTTATCTGATAAATATTGCATGACTCGACTGTATGCTATTTTGTTATGTTATCTGATAAACATTATATGACTCGGATATTATGATCATGTTATGTAACACATATCGGAATCAGATTATTATGTACATGCATCTTAGTTATTAAACAAGATTGCATTCGGACTCTGAAATCGGATTACATGTCATTTCATTGGGTTGGGATATTGTACGGAGGAAGCTCAGCGACTTCATCCTTCGGGTTGAACTTCGCTTCGGATCAGTAGTTCCATCCTTCGGGATGAGTTCTGCTTCGGACATGGTGTTGAGGTGCAGAGTGGTTCAGGGGAACCTTACTCTTCGGACGGTGATGTAGTTGGGTGCATGTCATGTCATGATATATGTATGCTCTGCTTGTATACTTCGGAATATCTGTAAATTCGTAATATGTTGTTGACTGTTGAATTGACTTTTGTTATGCACTTTAGAGACACACTGAGCTTTATAGCTGACTCCCCCTTAGTATCTGTTTCAGATTCCAGACTTAGGTTTCGGTACTTGGAGGACCTCGCACGAACAGTATTTGATATTATTTTTCAGTATGTTTTGTTTTAGACTTATATTTAATTATTTAAGAATTTTGGACTTGGTTGTAATTTGGACTTTGAACTTTTATTTTGGGATTGATGAACTTTTCGCATGCATTGTTTTACAACGGAATTTCAAAGGACTATTATAATTGAATAATAAATTTTCGACACGTATTCTTTCAAGTGATCTTTCTTGAGGGGCAAGTTTTTCTAAAATGACAATTATACTTTAAGTAAACTCTTAGGTTAAAAATAAGGGGTTACAATGGTACCATCAGCAACTGTAATTTTCCTATTGCTAGGGCATGGTGTGTAATTGAGAAAGTTGAGAGGGGAATTGGTCATGTGATCAGTTGCTCCTGAGTCTATTACCCAGGAGGTTTGATTAGGTATGGAGGATTCCAATGCATTAGAGTTTTGAGAAGAGGAAGATGATATACCTGAGAAAACCAGATTACCTGTACCAGCAATTGATGATTTTCCTAAGGACTTCAGTAGAGTCTTCAACTTCTCTACTTCCTCTTGATTGAACTCTCCAGATTGTTCAGTGGATTCCTTGGCTACTTCTCTAGTTGCATGGGCTCTGCTCTGCCCCCTCGTTGATCCTTCCCTTTCTATGAAGTTTTTGTTTGTGGACTGTGGCTTCCCATGTAACTTCCAACACCTCTCTCTAGTGTGTCGAGGTTTTTTGCAATACGTACACCACATGGAATCTCGGTTCACTGCCCTTGTTTTTTCTGATTTTCTTTCAAAACTTTCCAAACGTGTTGGCTTTTCAGAAACTATTTGAGTCACTAGAGCCGAGCTTTCTACTTGATTATTTCCAATCATCATTACTTCTCTAAGGGAACGAGAAATCGAACAAATACTGTCTAACAAAACAGTTAAAGCCTAAAGAAAAAGAGGCTCCGATACCATGTCGAAAAGCTGATCAAAAACTGATCTTTTTATTATATTTCGACTATTAAATTGAGACTTATGCCTTAGCTAAGGAAACTCCTAACTAGGAAAGAAACTAATTCTAGTAAAGAAATACAATCCCTTATAAATAGGGATTCTAATAGATAACAAAATATTTACAGATCTTCTGAACTTTAGGAAACAATCTCCGACAATTTTTTTACTTCAAATTCTTCTAAATTTACTATCAAATAAATGAGTCAAGACCATGGAACCATGGCTCAAACCTTACTCTTTTCCTAACATGAATTTGCCAAACAATGCACAACACAACCATCTCTCTAAAAAAACATTCTTCCCCGTAGAAAATCAGGGTTTGCATCAACTAAAAAAGTTCAATCTTTCACTGCTTCTCTTCATTCAAAAGCACCCCAAAGTAAATCCCTTTTCCTTTTGTCATTGCAATCTTCATTTTCTAAGAAAGCATTTTAAGTTATTTTTCTTTCCCATATGTTTAGGATTTCAAGTTTTTGGTATTTAGTTTCTCCGTAAATCAAACCCGAGTCTATGGCTGATAGTCAGATACTTGAGATTCCTTTTCTCACAACTTCCAAGTCATCCCTTCATCCCTTAATAACTTTATTAATGAACTATTTTCTTTCCATTTTTTTCCTTTGAATAAGAGAAGCTTTATATGTTTTTCAACACCTATCCCCTTGGGAAAGTTTAGCTTTGAGCATGCCTCGACATAGCTGGGTTAGGTCGAACACATCTTGGAATCAAAGTTTTGGCCACCACAATGCCCAAAACTTCTTCCTTTCTTACTCTAACCAGTGTCCTGTTCATGCATGTTGGACCATTTCCAATTTGATTATTTATTTCTACAACATCCTGTACATAATACATCATGTCGACAGTGTTTCCATGTGGGACACACACCATTATGAAAACAGTATAAGAGGTTTCTCATGTTTGTGTTTCATAGATGATACACGATGGATGGCTTGATTGGATGCGTATAATACCCAAAGATTATATCATTTTCTGCCTAATCTCAAGTAAATGATAGTTTGAGAGAAAGAACTAACCTGAAAACCAACAGCGGAATAGTTCAGAACCAACAGTGTGTAAGCAAAGTTGATGAAGACAAGTACTTTCTTAACGAGACCCATATTTGTAGGAATAGCTTGTTCCCATCGGTAAATAACTGCTCGGAAAGGAAGTAGGAGATTTAAACAAATAATAATAATAAATAGATCCCAAATAATAATGATGCCTATATCAGTACCTCTTGAACCAGCAATCATCAAAGCTGACTGAACAAAGAATAGCATGTACCCAGGGTACAGTCCCTATTTACAAATGAGAAAAAAGGGCAAGAACTAATGAGAGAAGTGCCGTAGAAAATCGGGGTGAAATCTATCCGTCATATTATTTTAGGATTGTTCTGCACAAATAAATAAAGGAGAGAGTATTGTGAACATCATAAATGTTTTCAGCAAAGTAAATGACTCACATGCCAAACAGCACTGATGGTCTGTGTGGCCAGCAACTGGAAGAAACCAGGTTTCTTCCCCTTCGTAATAAGTCTCTCATAAACATCTGCACCAACACAACTCAAGTTAAAAAATTCACTCATCTTATGACTTCAGCCTGCATTTACCTCAATGGTGTCCTAATAGATGGTTGATGTTAACAACAGTAAAGTAAATGTAGTCACTACAAAAATTAAAAAGCTGTCCCGTATTTGTAATCCAACGTATGGTAACTTGTTAATGAACCGATTTTCCTTCTTACATGTCTTTCACTCATTAAATATAAAATAACTTTTGAAGGAGACATTGACAAAGGAAAGAAGTTACAATTGGACCATACCAAGCCATTAAAATTCCTCAACAAATAAATATCTTTAGTCCAGAGGATTAGAGGAACAAACAGAGTTGAGTTCAGAAACCAATTCCATAAGTTGTGTAGATTTTAAGAAATATTTATATGCACACACACACCTCATATTTAAGAAAAAAATAACAAAAGCAACATAGAAAAGAATAGTGGGTGGAAAGACTAACAGTGACGAAGCCAGGTGCTGACTTGTATGTTCCAGACAAGTGGTAACACTACTGAACTCTTTGCTAACTCAACCCCTAGGATGTCAACATTCTTTGCACGATCCCATTTGGGTTTTGGAGGTGAAGATTCCGTCCATCCACTGAAACCCAGGCCAGATATAATAATGGAAGCCTCTGAAATGGACCAGATAAAATAATACTTCCATCGCGCAGTAAAGCCAGACATATACTGGAAACTTAACCTCCTCCAGAATCCCCATTCTTGATATATGGGTTCACTGAACCGTGACAAGGGATGATATGGAACAAGGTAAAGATACACTGCCATGGAAATAGCAGCTTGTACAATTGCCCGGAGAGTTGCCCCATAAGGTGATGCTGATGGTCCTTTATCTGAATGAGCCCAAATCTTCAAAGGGAAAAAGAGTGACAAGATTATCGAAGCTGCATACTGGTAACTTCAGAGTAAAAAAAGCATGCAAGTGCACAGAAAAAACAATAGACCTACCCCCTTCCCTTCAGTCCACTCAAGGTAGTCCTTCATCTCAAAAACTGGACCAGCAAAGTGACTGCCACAACAGAGGCAGTACCCAAAGTATTCAACTAATGAGGGCAACTTAATCAACCGATTTTTCTTCTGAGCCTCGCGTAAGTCTTCCTCTTTCAACAACCCGTCATTGTAATTTATTGCACATGAAATGACTTTCAGTGTTAACACCATCAATGCTCCTACATATTAGAAGATAGTGTTCCACAATTAACCAGCATCTATGAAGTACCACAGAAGCATTCTTTAGAGGACTCGTAACAAAACTACAGAAAATCTGATAAAATCAATTAAAGGCCAATGTCGGAACATATTTGCTATTGTAACCCATGAATAGCAATAAACAAGGGTTGAAATACATTAGAACTCAAGAGCAGCAATATGAAGATTTACCTAATATATCCATTTTACCGAAGCATAGCAGATCCACAATTTATTCAAATTTCAACACTAATGCTGGAATTTTAAAGAACTTCTTACATGTGAAGGAGAAATTCCAAACATGCTTACCAGTGGCATCAATGCCTCCTTCCTTCCACGCATCCCCGCTCATGTAATATACATGGCTAGAAACATACACGAATAGTCAATAACTATGAAACAACAAAATAGTTGTTTAGAAATACTGAACCACCAAGCATGAATAGTCAATTTGACATGAAGCAAGGCCAGAACATAACGTTTTTGTTCCAAATTGGCAATAGATTTCATCATTAATTAACAAGATTAAAATTTAACAATCTTCTCATTCATGGAAGGAGAATGCATCACCAAAGTAAAATGCCCTTCTAAAAACCTTCACTTTTGGTCCTAAGAAGAAAGTATCAGTTAGCCGCCGAGACACGCATTTCAGTTTAACGGAAACTGAATCATAATTAAGCGTTCAGGCTAACCCAAAATCGAATTTTTCTCACCTTTCAGCTCAATAACACGCATCAATGAAAAACAGATTTGTTTATAACATATCTAACGATGAGAATTTTCCAGGAAAAATTTACAAGGAAAAACAATGGTGGGAAAAAGAAACACTTACCAGCCAATCAAATAACCGAAACTCAAGAAAAATGTGATAATCCCACACTTGGGGCGACAAAGAACCATGGCAGCATAACCCAACAGCATGGACACCAAGAAAAGCAGATTCGAAGAGACCCCAAACGACAAATAGGAAAGCAACACACCAGAAAAGGCTGAGTAAACGTGCTTGGGAAGTTTACCCGGAACAAATCGCCACAGGAAACTCACCGGAATCGTGGCCACGAAACACAAGAGGAACCGGAGCACCGGCACCGATACACCGATTGACGACGCCATAGTTTCCATGTGAAGCTCCATTTTGGTCCCAAGAATTTCGACTCTGATCGAGCCCTTTCAAGTTAGTTACGGCGGGCGCCAACGTTATAAAATGTAATATAGTAAACAACTGAGATTAGATTTGCGAAGTGGGTGATTGTAACGTTTATTTCAAGAGGGTATATGCCAGAACGAAGAAGAATAAGAGAAGCGCGGTAAATGGTGATGATTTTGACGATGATGTTTGAGTGGAGAAAATCGACCGGTGAGAAACGACAATTTGGGAGGGGCGGATCTTAGGTTTATTTAAAAAATTTTAAAACTTTAGAGGATTAAATTAAATTTTTTGAAGGCTTTAATTTAAATTTTTTATTTTTATGTAGAGGTTTAATTAAAAAAATAAAAATTGAGAACATCAACTTTTTAAAATTTAGGAGTGAATTTAATTAAAATTATTTAAAATTTTTAAAAAACCAAATTAAAATTTTAGAAAATTAAATATAAAATTTTTAAACTTTGAAGGGCTAAATATTGAAGTATAGGCTTCAGCCGTGAGCCTTAGTTGTCAAGATTGTTGAATTTGTTTTTTGGTTGTAACCGTTTGTATATGTTGTTATTTTTCTGTTAGTAATTTTGTAATTAATTGGGCCCTATCTGCTTAACTAGCTGATCTGACTTCCTAGTCATCAGTAATAACAGATGGGCTATAAAAACCCATGAAAGAACTGACCCATATCATTCTTGTTGGCCTACAAACTGAATAACCAAAATTTCTCTCTGTAACAAAATTCTCAATTTCATTTTCTTCTAGGTTTTTCTGAAATCTAAACTGTTATTCTTTAATCATCTCGGTTTGTTGAGTGGATCGAAATATCGATATGAACCAAGAGGGGGGTGAATTGGAAATTTAAAGTTTGTGTGGTGAAAATTTACAAATTAAAAGATTGACAAGAGATTTTAGAGTGGTTCAAGTTCCAAATGAACTCTACATCCACTACCTTAGCTTCACTAAGGATTTGCAACAATTTCACTAATTGCTCTTCCCCTTTTCTAGGCTAAGGAGGCAACCTTTACAATTTCGGTTAAATTTTCTACCCAAAATTTAACACAATCCTCACAACAAGGTAACAAAGAATTTGATGGCTAATACAGTATCTCTCAATACAAATTGTAGCCCAATTACAAGCACTCAACCCAATTGAACAAGATAAGAATGAAAATTACAATTGGGGTTTCTAGACAATATGAGATTTTTGCACAATTGCTTGGATTTGATGAATAGATGTTTTCTTGAAGATCAATAGTTGTTGCTGGAGCTTTTGGAGGTCTCTTTTATACCTTCTCATTAATTTCTAGCCGTTTGGGTGGTTGGGAACATAAATGGAACCGTTGGAACCCTCTCTTACCACCATAAATGCACTTCTGCAGCTATGCGTATCGGTACGCGGGGAGGTGTATCGATACCTGTCTCAGAAAAGAAAGAGCCATTGTGTGCAATAAATAAGGGGTATCGATACGCGCGTAAGCGTATCGGTACGGGGTATCGAAATGGTAAAGGCCGTATCGATACCTTTTTCTCAACTAAACTCACTATCGATTTCCGTATCGGTACGAGGGTTTAGCGTATCGATACGGGTCAACGAACATTTAAAATTTGGTTACCAACCAACTGACACCAACGGTCAAATTATTTAAACCGACTTGCATTTAAAAATTTATTAAGGCCGTATCGATACGAGGGTTTGCCGTATCGGTACGCCATTCAAACTCTTTAGAATTTTACAAAGGGGCGTGTCGATACAGGTGAAGAGTGTATCGATACGTGTTCCGACAGTAACTATCTTTGTGAAAAAGGTGTCGATACGGCTAGGAGCGTATCGATACACCTGAACGATTTTCAATAATTTGGCCTTGGAACACTTAGAAAATATTTAGAGTTTGAGTTTTTCAAATCAGTTTTAAAGAGTTGGTGATTTAAAACTTATAAAGGGACTTATAAAAACAATTTTAAGTTTTTCAAATTGATCCTTAAAGATTTAATTATATCAAAATCAAACATAGGTTTTACACGGTTCTACAGATTCTTTGTTCTTATCATCATCGGCCACCGTCAATATAGTATCAGAGCTAGCGGTCACCGGACCTTGCTCGCTATTAATCTCCGATTTGCCGTTTTTCCAGTTCCGATGTGAGCTTGTATGATACTTTTCAGAGATTGCATAGTTTGTTCGCGTAATTTGTGTGGTTCTTATGGCGCCAGAAGTAGCAGACGCATCTAATCTCTCCGACGGAATCGAAGCTCTTCAGATTGATCAGAGCTCATCGAATTCAACATTTGCGAATAAGCAGGTTAGTATCAAGCTTGATGACACTAATTTCCTTATTTGGAAATAACAAGTGGTGTTGATGATACGAGGACAAGAGTTAGAACATTACCTTGATCCTGAAACTCCAATTCTATCGAAAGTTGTTAAAGACTCCACTGGAAAATTGGTGCTCAATCCAGATTTTTGACGATTCAAGAAGGAAGATAATGCTCTGCATCTTGGCTTCTTTCAACTGTAAGTTCTATAGTGTTGCCGCGTCTAGTGGGAGCTGAAACTTCTTCAGCTATTTGGTCAGCCGTTCTAAACCTTTACTCAAAATTTTCAACTACAAAAATTATGAACTTACACTGCCGGTTACGTGCATTGAAGAAGGGATCGCTGTCAATTCGTGAATATACTACACAAATCAAGGAGATTTGTGATCTTCTGGCTACGAGTGGCAGCCCAGTTGCTGAGATTGAACAAATTGCTACTGTTCTCAACGGGCTGTCATCTGAGTTCGATCCGTTTGTTGCTACAATTACCATGAGCCGTGAGTCTTATACGTTGGAGTCCGTTACGTCTGGGCTTATTGATGCTGAAACAAGAATGCTTGATTCTGTTCGTGTGCCTGTCGGCATTAACCTGACTCAGTTTGACGATGACAAGTCCAGATCTGCTTATGAAAACAACAGGGATGGTCTAAAGTACCAGTATAATCCTAGACCACCAAGGAATGATCAGTCTGGCTCGAGATTCAGAGGCAATCGTCCACGCATGCAATACCAGCTCTGCGGGAAGCTTGGACATCTCGTAGATCAGTGCTGGCACCGTTTTGATCAAAGTTTTAAAGGGGTCATGTCTCAACAAGCTAAGGACTCTCCAAATACACAAGCTAATATGTGTCAATTTGCTGAGAATGATGATAATGTTTGTTATAATCCATTTGTGGGGATGAATACAAACTCTGCTGAAGCCTATACTTCAATAGCTCCGGTGAAAGTCTGCCTCTGAGTATGGATTTTGCCTCAAAATTATTTATCAACTTAAAGGCCAGTTTAGCATGGTGAAGAGTGCGATGAAAAAGTATTTTGCGAAGTGTTTTTAATATTTTGGAATTATTATCATATATAATGACTGTGAAAATTTAAAGTGAAAAATATTTTGTGAAGTGTTTTTATTTTTTTAAGATCATTATCATATATATTGACGGTGAAAATCGAAAGTTTAAATTTTTTTTATTTAAGTGTAGGGGTTAGTATCTCTAAATTCAGTTTTCAACTTCATGCATACCTTTTTAATGGATTATTATATCATATATAGACGGTGAATTTTTTGTTCCTACAAGCGCCTTAATTTTAAAGTTTAGGGTTTATCTGTTTTAGTGTAAGGTTTAGAATTTAGAGTTCATGGGTAGAATTTAGGGTTTATAGTTAGAACCTAAAATTTAGGGTTAGTGTTTAGGTTTTAGGGTAACGCGGTTAGAGATTTGAGTTTTAACATATAAACCTTAATCCTAAAATTCTATAACAACCCATAAATTCAAAATTACTACACTTAAACCCCTAAACCCTAAATAGAGTCTCTAAACCCTAAAACTAAGACACTTGTGGACACAAGCGCTTGTGCGTAAAATAATTACATTTTTTAGTATTGTTGTCAAAAAGTGCTTTTGAGAAGATAAATAACCATTTTAGACATGATATTATAAGTTAAAAATAAATATATTTAAATGATATTTAAATTATTTAATATTATAATATTAATTTAAATTATGATAAAAATATTTTTACCTAAAATTTGACCAAAAATTATATAAAAATATCTAAACTAACAAACAATTTATTAATCATATAATTATGCCTTTGGTAAAAAATATTATAAGTTTATAAATTATAAAATAAATCTAACATAAGGTAGCAAATGAATGTTATAATTGTAATTTGACTTTCAAAAACATTTTCCAACCTTAAAAATTATAAATTTCATCTCTTCGGTTTGGGTTGAAAAATATTTTTCAAACATATTTTTTCTTTCAAAAATTACATGTTTAGCATTGTTTATGGCTCAGAAGTACTTTTAGTCCTTAAAGTGTTTTTCAAAAGCAATGGTCCACAACAGGAAAAGTGGAGCCTTCTATTTATTTAGCTTATATTATAAATAAGTACCTAAAAGGTACGAATATTTTTATTTAGGTATTTAAAATATATTTTTCAGTCAAATGGGTATTTTATATTTTTTTTTATCTAACTTCTTAAAAGTTGACATATAACATTGTTTAAAAATACATTAAGTATCTATTTGACTGAAAAGTATACTATAAGTACCTATTTTGACGAAATATTATTTCAAGTATTTATTATGATAAAAAAAAATACTTTAGATATCTAAATAAAAATTTTGGCATTTTTTTGTTATATAAATCTATTTATTTTAACACACTTAATAAGGTGGATGGAATTTTTATTTTAGGGTAAATTAAATAATGGTTATCAAATGCTCATAAATGAAACAGCTGTTTGTGCCTAATTCGTTCACATTGAATTTAATTCTCGAGTTGTTTGTGCATGATTTGTATTTGTGCCTAATTCGTTCACATTGAATTTAATTCTCGAGTTGTTTGTGCATGATTTGTATTATAAGTAGTAAAAATGAAATTTTTAGGACTTGAAATGTATTTTTTGTGTTTTGAGCTACTGTGTCTGGCACCATATGTTGCTAAGGTGCTGCGCAATCCCAGGGTTCTGATTGCATTATTCTTTGTAATGAGAGCATTTGTGTCTTCTAAGCTCTAGCCTGTGATAACAAAATATTATTTAAGTCTACCAACGGATTTGGTCCAAGTGGTAATTAGCTTAGTATGCCTTAAGCAAGTCTCAAATTCGAGGCCTTATGTATGCAGAAAATTTCTGTTGAGAGACTCACCCACTAAAATCAGGCGTGCAATGTAAGTCGGTCCAAATTAATCAGGACAGAACCTTAAAGAAGGCTTACTTGGATCCTATATGTTCCTAAGCAAGTTGTCACATCATTCAGATTGGAAAAACTACACCTTACTTGGATCCTATAGCAAATTCATGTAAAATATAAACATCAGGGGATCTTCATTCGTGGGTGCTAGAGTTCAAGTATCCCTATTTCTCTTTCTCTCATCATGCCTTTTGTGACCATGAGATCTATGCCTTACACGATGCTTCACCTCGCGCTCTTCGGAAGTGTCGGTCTCTTTATACCTGTGTCTTGAATGCTTGCGCCTTTTTAGATCTTGTTTATCTAAGTGCTCAGAACATTCAATGACATTTCCATGATCATCGAGTCCTAAGACTTCGCCCAGGTTTTCTGAGCTTTTCCGTCTATTATGATGATGGCTTTCTCCGTCACCGACTCTACTCGAATGCTTTACAAGTGAATCTGTAACATGGGTTTTGTTCTTGCTAGCTCCATAATCATTCAGGGATGATTCTTTGATATGGTGTCTTGAGCTTTTGCCTCGGCTGTGGTGTGTTTCGCTGTCTCTGTCTACATCGAACCGATCTTCGTCATCTTCGTGAGTTCGGACACCACTGCCTCCATGGTCATCTCGATATTCCCCTTTACTCCGATGCCTTCTCCTTTTCTTGGTCTCACCATGGAAATGTTCTCTGTCTTCATAGACTCTGTTCCTATCAGCCGAGTATTCTGGTGATCTACTCTGCCATTTTGTGTTTTTCTTAGCATGATAATGACGTCTAATTTGATTAGTATCTCTAGTGCCATCTATGTCACTATCTGAATAACCTCCATCAGAACTGGTATCAAGGATTCTCTCACTGCTTCGTTCCCGTTTTGAACTTGTGGTCTGTCGGTCACATCTTCCATCTAAACATTTACTTTGTTTTCTATCATTATTCTTGCCCCTTTCCCTGGATTTCGATCTTCTGGAGCGGTGCCTATAACAATTCAGAAAATGATGAGAAATAGAACAAACCTTAGCAGATGTATGGAATGGACTTTAAACCTAACCCAAAGGAGCAAAATAAACCTAAGCTGACAAATAGAAATTTACAATCCAGATATTTTACTACAATTAACACGTAAGAATTTGTATTAGTAATAGACCAGGCTATCACAAAGCATAAGTAATAAACATAACCAAAGTAGCAGTTACGACTTACGACTACAGTTAAAAATGCGCACCTATCATCATCTGATTTTCCCTTCCGGTCAGGATTCCTTGAATGCCCCGAATTCTCTTGCTCTATCTGTTTCTCAAACTCAACCTCATCAGCGTATCCAAATAGAGCCGCCATCTTTTTCACCCAATATCTTGGGGGTGGTTTGTCCCAATCTGCCCATTCATAGTCTCCACCAGGGTTCCGGAAACAGTGAATAAAATTGCAGGCAGTTCCACGAGAACATGTCTGTTAACATAAGACAAACAGATCATAAATGGCAGAGTGCTCTTTCAGAGCTAGTATCAAATAACAAAACACAATGATTTTGTCGGGCACGGTGGCAAATTCAACAGAAGCCAATGAAGAAAATAGCCTAACTAGTTTTACATGAAATTAAGATACTGGATTTACCTTCAATCTTGACTTCATAAATTCCCCACAAATGGCAACCTTCCATCTGGTAATGTTGACAAACTCGCATTTTATCTACCATGACACCATCATCCACAAAAGACAGCTAAAAAGTCAGGCATATAAACAGAGCAAGAACCCTTTTTTTAATTCTTCAAATACAATGCTTGCTTTTCTATCCAGAACCTTTTTTTTCCCTTTTCACTTCTAGAAGTGAAAGCCAAGAGGCAGAAGTAACCAAAGGTGGTACCTAAGTTATTTTTATTTATACTAATTCAATTTTCTACAAAACCCAAGACTGAATTAAAATTTTCAGTTTTCTTTGTAAACCCTAGTAGTAATGGCACATAATTAAACCTAAAGACAATGAATTACCTGTTTGCCAGCAAAGTATCGCCCATTGATTGATTGATAAGCAAGTACAGCTGATTCTAATGATTTATATTGCACGTAAACATTTCCCCTCAAGTGGAATGAACCGTTTTTACACACCTGAAAAAAAAGTCAGAATCAATAATCTGAAAAGAAAGAGAAGAAAATAAAACAGTAAAGAAGCTCCAGCTGCAAAAACAGAAAAACAGAACTAAAAAGCATGCACAATCATCTTGAAAACTGACCAAAGGTTGTTAATTTCAAGTAGAAAAAAAAATAAAGGGAAAACTTTTTATCAGCTTTTGTTTAAATTTTGGCTGTACTAATTAAACAAAATCCCAGGGAAAATACCTGAGAACATCATGTTAAAATGGAAAAGCAATTTGCAGAAATCTACAGTTTATATGTCAGCTTGAAAGCAAGTTAAAAACAACATTAACCAGGCATGAAGATCAGCTTGCAACCTTAAAATTTACAATTTCCCCAAATTTTAAGAACTCTGTGTGCACATCCTCATAAAATTCTTCATAACACTGTTCAACCTCTTCATCTGTATACTGAAAAATAAAATACAACATATCAACCAAGAAATTTTAGCAGAGTGACATCTTCAAATGATAAGATCAAAAGAATATATAAAACATGCAAATCATATATCTGTAGCTGCATTCATTTACAAGTCATTCGTCAAGAATGGTCGCAGTGAGACCGACTATATTTTGAAAAGATTAAATAAATGGAATAGCACAATGAGATGAGTATGTTCAATATATCACTAGTGAATCTAACCCCATATAATCCTTGTATCTGCATCGCAGCATACGGGCAACACATCTATCCGTATATAAAGCATAAATTAGTTGTCAGGAGCACCAATGTTTCAGGCATGTTCAATAAACAGATACATCAGTCATCTATATTGAAATTTTACAAGAGCAGAAAATTAGTCTCTGCACACAAAAAAAAACCCAACTAAATATATGCTAAAAGTATCTTTTATCTTTTAAACCAAATTCATTGAAAATAATTACTTTCTCATTTTCCCTTCTTTGAATTAAGTTTTTAATATAATCAAAGTATAAAACTATACTTTGTGCCATTTCTTGCATGCTTAAACAGTGCAATGTTTCCTAGATTTTATTAAAACCATTCAAGTTTCAAAAGTTTATGAAACAAAAGCTACACTTAGCATGAGAAACGAATCTAATCTGGAGTAAGAGAAGGCCAATTGCACTTATATACGATTTGTGTTGTTACCTGCATTCTAGACTGAGAAAGTGATGCCAAAAAATAGCTAGAAATTACAATGAACATTGCAAGTTGAATCAACTAGTTTTGAAGGTGCAAGAACCATAACTGGAATAAGATTGCATTTGTGCAACCATGAGAATTTATTCCTGGTAACAACTTGAATTATATAATATTTATGGATTACTACAAGAGTAGACAATAGACAAATGTCAATAAAGATAACTGTCTTTACCTCATAACTAATGCAGCATGAATTCAAATTATGGGCACAATGATTGTTCTAATACTTTAGTAGATTAAGGCAAAAGAGGAGAGCGGAAACAAGAAAGTAGAAATGGCACAAATGAAAAAAGGGAAAACTTAAAATGATGTAGTGTAATATGGTAAACATATAAAAGTTAAAAGATAAAAGATAAAAGAGCAAGATAATCACTCTCATCTACAGCAAGTAGGATACACATTAGCTAATAGTTTCAACTCCAACCAATCAACCAATGCCAACCAAAACCAAGAACCTGCACTGAAGTGACTCCATGCATCTCTGATTTAAGTTAAAGAAACTAGATAGAAATTAAACATAAGCTAATTTAATATGCAGTTTCCAACAATGACATATCAGTAGAAGAATTTTAAGCAATTTGAAGGCATTCTTATGTGCCTTCAGATCTTTATTCTTTGCAGTTGTAAAAATATTGCAAATTCAGGCTTCACTGGGCAAAGAAATTAATTGATAACTCCGTATGGCAGTAGATACATAATGAAAGAATTATTATCAGGATACAAGTCACAAGGGTCGGTTGAAGGCAGCATTTACAGACCTCAAGTCCCTCATCTTGCTCCAATGCAAGGCCAGGACCATTGTACATGTTCTTCATGAGCAGCGTGCATGATTTATCAGGGTAAAAATGAACTCTACTGCAGCGCTGACCAAATCGACAAGCTCCAGTCTTTAAGTGGAAAGGACAATGAGCTTTATCCTATCAAAATTGAAGGCACGAGGTTAGAATGATGATATCTAACTAACCCAATACTGACCCCCACCCCTAAAATAGATAGTATCAAGAGAACACAAGGTATGGTGGTAGTAATCCACATGAGAAGAAAGTTTATGTTAAAACTCATATTTAGCACTTCAAATAGATGAATGTTGGACCTGTTCAGTTCCAAAGTTAGGTACTTCTTTGGCAACACTCTCTAACATCTGTTGCGCTGATGAAGCATTCAGGTAGTCCGAAAAAGCTTCAGTTTGTGGAGGAAGAGGATTTGATGTAGGCCTATCAGTATCCTGTGTGGAAATTTATTCAAGATTCAAAACTGTCGCCAAAACCCGAAAAGAAAACATAGCATGAAACAAATAACTCATGAGTGACTGTCATAATTTTACCTCTGGTGTACTCTTTTGGTTTGCTTCTCCTTTTGGAACCCTAACTTTCTTTTTCCTAATAATGATCTCATTTCCTTGCCAGATAATTTCAGCAGGCCCCTCTTCTACATATTCCCAATCATCATCCATCTCTTCCTGGCAAACATATATGAATGTAAGACAACCCATTTCTAAATAATAAACAAAACCACTTTCAGGTTCTTTCAGTTCCAGAATTCAGAAGAATCAAACAAAATTCCCCTGTAAGAATATGAATATAAGTAACTCAACCGAGCAGTCTGCTTCCTTAAAGAGCAAATCAAAGAAAATCAACCAACCGATACATATACCGACTCCTCTTAGTTTTCATAGTTTTCTTATTAGCTAGAAAATAGAGCCATGTGTAACCTAAGATTTTTCTTACCCTTTCCTGCCCTAAAACACCACAAAAAATTAACCGAGAATAATAAAATTATAGAAAGGAGCTGAAATCACAAACTTGTTGCCGCTGTTCTCCGTTGTCATCCTCCTTCAGATCATTCATTCGATTCTCCTCTTCTTCCATGTCTTGTTGAGCTTTTCTCTTAATCTCCATGGCCTGGATCCACGCTCTCTCCCTCTCTTGGAACTCCTTCAATGCCATTTCGTTCATCTTTCGCTCCTCCTCCTCCTGTCTGGCAATCCTGTTTTGCTCCTCGGGATCGTTGAGCCTGGCCTCTTCCGCCTCCCTCTCCTTCTCCGCAGCCTCCTTCCTCCACTGCTTCCTCTTCATCTTCTTCAATTCTTTCCTCTTCTCCTTTCTGCTTTTTTTCTCTATCATCCCTCCTCCTTCCTCTTGTTTCGAAGCTGCTGCTGCTGCAGTTTCAGTATCAATTTCAATTTCGGCTTCACCCATTGTTATTGCTAACAGTTGTTCCCCTGCCTCTGTTTGTTTTGATACTAGTTAGTATACTCAATGTTTTTTTTTCCTTCTAAATTTTATAGGCTATATAAATAGATGTTTTTTATAGGGTAAAATACATCGTTTATCACTCAACTCTCTTCTCAATCCTATTTTGGTCTCTCAACTTTTGAACTTTTCAATTTACTAATTGAACTTTTAGATTACTCCAGTTTTGGTCACTCTTAAATATTTTATTAATATTTTCGATTTTTTTAATATTATTAAATATAAAAACAATTTAAAATAAATAATATAATTATATTATTATTAAATTTTAAAATATAAAAAACCACCATCACCGTCGGTCTCAAAATCGACGATCGTTTAATTCTAGATTATACCAGTGGACTCATTTTGACACTCTAAGTCCGAATTTAGTGTTTGTTTCACCAGAAAATGTAATGAAACCCACAAATCTCGTTTGAAACTTTTTAATTTCTTCACTTTCAATTATTTTTTTCATGGACTTCGAAACATTTTTCAGCACAATGGAGGTCAGATTCCGACTTAAAAGGTCGAAACAAAACAACCAGTGAAATTTGAGACTGAATGGTCAATATCTACAGTCGTCGACAGTGACATCTGACGACGACAAATGGTGGCCAATAGTTAGATTTAATTTTATATTTTATATGAAAAAATAATAAAAATGGCAAAAAAATGATCGAGAGCGACCAAAAGAGGAGAAATCAAAAAGTTTAGTTAGTAAATTAAAAAAATTTAAAAGCCGAGTGACCAAAATAAGATTGAGAAGATTGTTGAGTGATGATCTTTGTATTTTACCCTTTTTATATT
Source organism: Hibiscus tridactylites (assembly GCA_958450335.1). Taxonomy (NCBI): domain Eukaryota; kingdom Viridiplantae; phylum Streptophyta; class Magnoliopsida; order Malvales; family Malvaceae; genus Hibiscus; species Hibiscus tridactylites. Next base: position 12,068,477 of record OY288265.1, read on the forward strand.
ATGGTCTTCAAAAATATATAAATAAAATTTAAATTTTAACAATTTAACCCCTAAATATTGACATTAAATTTTAACCCTAAACCTTATAAATTAAATCTCTAACTCCTAATACTAAAAAGATTGTATAATGTACATGTGCATTGAATAATTTTTCTTATAGATATATAGGTATAGAGAGTAATCTCATATAAAACTATTAATTATAATCTTTGTAATAAACATATATAAATAATATATATCATAACAAAATTTATATTATATTATTTAATTTAGTGTCTTATATATTTGTATTGAATTTTTAATTAAATGAATCTCACAAATCAAAACGAAGCTAATTTAATTGGGAAAATAGGGAAAATGTCATAATAGTCGTCATTAATATTCTTATGGTGACATTTTTGTATTTTTATCTCTTTATAAAAAAAAATTATTATTTGAGTATCAAATATATGATCATGGATTTTGTATATTATGTGGTTAAACCAATTTTTATATTTTTCAATTAAACACATTCATTTTTTTTTGTTTTTTGGATAATTAAACCAATTTCATAAAAACTCGTTCTCTTTTGTTACATTCATAGCCTTTCAAATATTTTTATTAAATTGATTATTTTAGATGGAAAGTCGTTAAGCGCAATTTAAGTGCTGAGACAACCTCATACGTAGCTTTGTATTGGACAAGAAATGACAATTACGTAACCTCAAATTAAAATATGATGTGATTAAGAGTAAACGTTCGATCGGGACGAGTTAAAAAAATTTCAATTATTTAAGTTGACGCGTCATATTTTATAACTTAAATTTTATTTAAAAATTTTTAGATCTAAGTTTAGTTTATGAAATTCGAGTCGAATTTTTAAATTCTTATACAAATTTAATTATAATTAATTATCATATTATAATACAGTTTAATTTCAATTTAAACAAATTTCTCTAATTATATAATATGTGCATGTATATTTTTCATGTTTTGCATATATTTTTTCATTTTTTTTATATCGATATATATATGCTAAGAAAAATTGAAAGACTCAACTCGAACTTAAAAATCAATCAACTAATTACTAAAAATTTTAAGTTATTTAAATTTCCATTTTACACTAAATGACTATGATTTGTCATCATCCACTAGGTGATGCCGGATAACTTGTCTCTGTTCGTCCAACTCGTAAAAGGCTTTAAATTCAGAGCTAGAAAAGAAGGCCTCCAAATTGGTGATCTCAATTCTCATACTCTTCAGCCTGAAACATCAAAGTAATAATGTGTTTAAAAAAACAGCCAAACATCAACCAAATCTCAAGTGGTAATACCTTGGCTTGCAAGTCTGCTACTTTTACATCCACATAGTTATGCCTTGGAGCTGCTATCTCTTCAAACCGCAATGCATTGTTCACAATCTCCCTTAGTAGTGCAAGCAGCAGTCCATGGTAGTCCTTCTTGAAGGTTATGTATTGCCTGAAGCTCTGCAATTCACAATTTCAGATGCCATTTTAGCTTCTTTTTTAAGTATTTATTTGCACCTTATGGACAAAGTGCAATCGGTTCAACCAACAGTTTGGTTTTTTATTCCTCGGGAATAAGAAATACATAAAGAAATGAATCCAACAAGTGGATTCAAGAAAACCATATGTTGGTAAACCAGATGGCCTATGTAAAATGTGGGTTAAGAAATCCAGTTGTTGGTGAACCAGATGGCCTATGTAAAATGTGGTAAGCTCTAACCAATGAAGACACTGACCAAATCATCATCTCACATATAAACCATCTATACCTTCCACCAATCGGATTTGCAGCAGCAATAACCAAGCAACGAGCCTGAAGAGAAGTAACTATCCCAGCTTTTGATATGCTAATGCTTTGCTGTTCCATTGCTTCATGGATACTCACCCTGAATACACATGTTTCAATAACTTTACAGCTCAAGTAATACCCTAAAAGAAGTAAAGGAAAGGTGGAAAGGTTCTCTTACCTGTCTTGATCATTCATTTTATCAAACTCATCAATAAGACAAATTCCTTTGTCAGCTAAAACAAGGGCTCCTCCTTCAAGGGTCCACTCCCTAGTTACTAGATCCTTGTGCACTGCTGCTGTCAGCCCCACAGCAGAAGCACCTTTGCCAGTGGTATAAACAGCTCTCTGCCCCGTCTTTTCAACATACCTTAAAATAAGATACTCAAAATTTTAAATGGATGCTCATGCTATCTGATTCACACCAAAGAACTGAGAGAGTTGGATCATACTTAAGGAATTGTGATTTTGCTGTGCCTGGATCACCCAGAAGTAGTACATTTATGCCTCCACGGAGTCGGTGCTTCCCTTCTACATTTTTCTCCTGGCCTCCAAACATAGCAAGAGCTATTGCAGTTTTAATGTCTTCATGACCATAGATTGAAGGAGCAATGGACTTTATAATCTAAAAAATAGGCCATCAAGCATTCAAATCAGAAACTAACAAAAAAAAAAGAGCACTCCAATATTTGTTACAAAAGAGCACAGTTCAGAATAAAAGAAAAGTATTATGAATGACAAACCCTTTCTCCTATTTGTGGATCCTTGGCCAACCTCTCAATGTCTTCCTTATCTTCTTGAGTGAGTTTGTAGGCAGAAAAGAGATCATGTTTCTTTGTAACATAGTTTGCCTCGATCACAGTGGCAAAAACAGGAAACCCGTTTTTAGTGTTCAATGACATGTCAAAGTTATTTGTGTAAATGCCTGTGACTTCCTGAAAAAGATGCATGGAATGCAAAACAAAAATTAGTGTTCCTCACAGTTGAAAGAAGTATGAATTAATTATAGGAAGAGGATCCTACAATTTCTTCCCCAGGATGGGCACAATCAATTAGATCATTGAGCAATATTACTTCCTTGTATCTTGGAAGCCTTCCAGCAGGTACAGTTCCTGGGCTTTCCTGGAGTGTGAGCTTTTGGTAGTTCCTGTATACCGTCTGCAACAAGACAAGGAAGAACATCTAATGAAATCAAAATCTCAAATTATAACAATAATTAGATGTTGATTGAGACGGGAAATTTATCAAAAAACCTAAACCACAGCTAGGACTAATCAAAACTTATTTGCAGCTTAACTGGAGCTGTTTTGATTCTTAATAACAAACAGTAGCTCAAAAATAGAATCCAATTAATAATCCTTTCTTGTCTACAAAAAAAAAAACAGGTATATGTGCATGGGCAGAGAGCAAAAAACTATACCTGCTCAATGTTGACAGTGAAGGGCCCCTTTGATTGGCATTCAGGGCAGGAACCAACCTTAACCCCTGAATATGAATTTTGAAAGAATGGTCCCAAAATTGCTCCACACTTGTTGCAATTGTATTTTACCTGTTGCAACTGGGGAAAGACCCCAGAGCATCTAGTCACAACACCCCCGATACGAACCATGTTGTTCAAATGGATTTGCCTGAAAACAACCAAATAAAAAAGGTAAAATTGAAACTATATTTAAAGGGAAATTACCAAATGATGATATATAATGAATATTCTATATTACCTAAGATCCCGAATTTGATCATAAATTGGAATGTTTGTAATGCGGACATATATCTTTTGGTGGATGTTTCTGTAGTTCGGGTGCAAATCAAAAACCACCCTTTGGGCAACATCTTCCATAACTTCTAGGACAGATTGAGGGGCTTCAGCCAGGCAGATAGCAATATTAGGATGAACAAAAATGAACTGCTTGTAATCAATCTCCAAGCTGCACTTGTTAGCTGCAAAATGGAACAATTAACAGCAAAAACAGAATATGAAATCACTGCTTTTAACATTGATCAAACATATTCAATGACGAGTGTATGATTTACCTGACACCATCTCATTTATGAGGCGTACATATTCGATGTCTCCATGTTGATTCTTTGGGTTGACATATGTCAGTATGAAATCACTGAACTTCTCAAAGATGAAGCAACGCACTTCATCTCTAGTAACCCACTCTCTCAATTTTCCTTGGACAAGGTACATCTCGAACTCGCCTTGATCATCATCATCATCATCATCCTGAGTACAATGAGGAAAGTTAGATGTAATTTGAAATGCCAACATAATTGAAGTTGAGGAGAAGTCTGAACCTCGTAAGGGTAGTCTTCAGTTCGGTCAGTCATAGGTACGTCATCCCGTGAATGGCCTTGTCGTGACCTTCCTGGTGAACTCTGCATCGCATCAGTGTCATCCTGGCTTCTCGGTGTAGTCGGAGGTCTGAAATCAGCTCTCGGTCGCTTAGAAGGCCTATAATTGTCATCATCCGTGTCTGCAAGCATCATTTCAACTCCATATATTAACCGTTTCATGTACAAGTACAATGAAATAAAAGATTGAACCAGATTTTTAAAAAAATGGTAAGCTATGGAGCAATTTACCAACCCTGGTCATGGAGAAGCTGAGGAAGCTTACGATTGGAGAGGCGGGCATCACGGGTATCAAGCTCCAACTCGGCAGCCCTACGATCTTGCATGATTTGATCCAGATCTCTCTCATCCTCCATTGATTCATTTTTTAAAGTACCCGTTCCCAGCTCTAGTGTCCGAAACATTATTTGAAGATATGACCTCCAAATACATGGAATACCCATGTAAGATACATACACGTATTTGACACTTACACCCGAGCCTAAGTAACATAGCATATAGTAATAAAGGAACTCAAGCACGCCATTCAATATATGATCAATTCATTAAGCCTCTAATAGTTTGCATTCATTTTAGAAGATAAACATCAAACTGAGCGGTGTATAAATTACAAGTGGAAGAAGTGAAATTAGAAAGGAAATGAACTCACATTGCTTTCCATTCACTGCAGGAAGTCTGATACGTTTTGTTATCTTATTGACATTAACTTCATATACACTCTTGTTATGTTCTACTCCGGTCATGAGAAAGCATATCAACGATTCCCACTGCGTTAGAATCTCCAACAAAAACAATCCTTTCATCTCGAAGCATTTCCAGAACATTGTGAACAAAGAAACCAACACACCTATACATATCTAACACTCAAATTACAGCCTTTTAAAAAAATTCAAGCTGAAAGATATAATCTACATAACAACCCATTTCGCATTAGTGGCAAATAAAACCAAATGGGGTTTTCCCGAATCTCAAGAAAAACAAACCCGGATTCCCAGAAGAAAGAATTTCAACAAACTTGGATGAATTGAAGAAGGAGGAGGAGGAAGATCTTACTTAGCTGTGGGACGAAGGCAAAGTTAGAGAGAAATATAGCAGCATTCAACGAGTGAGAAATGGAAGAAAGCTTGAATGGAAAGAAATGGGAAAGATGAGAAGGCTGTGAAGCGAAGGAGATCGGAGAGGTGGTTAAGAGAATATCACACCAATACAGACACAGCAATATCAAAATCAAATTGTATAAACAAATGAATGAGTGAATAATTTTTGTACAGAGAATTGTCACCGCTGGATCCGTGGCGCAATGGTAGCGCGTCTGACTCCAGATCAGAAGGTTGCGTGTTCGATTCCTCGAAACTATAATTTTCGACATTTATAAAAAGGCTTATGATCAGGTTGAATTAAGGATGGGCATCTTACCGAACGATCGGGTTCCGACACGAACTGCTTCAATTGGGTCGATTTTTTTAAAATAAAAATTGGGTTTGGGCTGGTCGAATTTTTATTAAGGGTGAAATCGGGACATGTTGGATTCGTTTTAGGATAGAAAATATTCGACCCGACTCGAGATTAATTGTACAATTTTCCTTAAATTTTTTGGGATATTTATAATAATACCTCCTCTTTATATTTTTTATAATTAGATCCTTAAAATTGAAGTTTTTATTTATAATTTAATCCTTAAAAATTATAATTTTTATGATTAAGTTCCCTAAAATTATTTTTTTTCTATTAATCGGGTCTAATTAAGGTCGATTTTAGTGCATTTATTTTTGGGTCGAGTCAGATTCAAGTTTAGGATATTTATTTTCGGATAGGCTAAAAACCCGACCCGACCCGTGTCATCCCTGTAACCGTAGAATGATTTTTTTTGGAGGCTATGATGTTGAAGTTAGGTTTGATTCAAGATGGGTATCATTGATCATACACTATGTTAGTTTGGTGTCATATTTATAGTAGGATTGGAAAGAGATTTCATCGTCTACTAAGTCTTCGCTAAAGTGATTTTAACTTTATCCAGAATTGCCTAGATAGTTACTAAACTATTACTTCACTTTTATTTTGACCATCGAAATAAAAATAATTTGTATAATTTTACATTTAATCTTTAATATTTACAATTTTTTTTAATTTTTTTCCCGTGGAATTTGAATTTCGATCTATGCAATGCTCTGCAAGTCTGGCCTCCATTGCCCACCACCACTACTACCGTCATGATGTCTACTCATGTACTTACTATCGCCATCACTTTTGGTTCCTGATCTATTAACTTCATGCTCCACCTGCAAAAGATTAAAGGACATAACAATTTCATAAAACTTTTATTTGGTGTTCTATTATTTTGATTTGTATGAAAAGTTTGTGCGCTCTCCAAGTTAAATTTAAAACTAAATTCTATCGACCTTATCAATTCATTCGTGAGCTTTACATTAGACCACACTATAAAAAAGAAACAAGAAATTGAATTAAATTCCGATAGACCAATTAATAAAGATGAAATAGAAAATATAATTGTTGGTAAAATGAACTGCAAAACCGGCTGTTAGCACTGACTGGAAATTATAAAAAAACAGAACATAAAATATGTGGATTGTGTCGTGGTATGGTGGCCACTGCCTTAGAAACAAAACTGCCCCGAATAATGTAGTCGCTTCACGGGCAGGCTGTCCCCCGAGGTGCACACGGACGCTCCTGGAACCGTACACTCGACTCCCGGAGTGAACAACAGTAGAACTGCTCGAACAAAACAATAAAGAAACAGAGAGGATCGAATGGTTTGTAATGTGTTTGATGATGTGAAATGGTGCATGCAACACCTCTATTTATAGGCTGGATATCATGTCTATAATAGACATTTCACTGCTCAAATAATTACAGAATTAAATCTGTATAACAACAATCTTAAATCTGCTGTAACAGCTTCACATAATCACCATTTTAATTCTGTAATAATCATGCAATAACAGTGCTGTTACACCTTGAATTTGACTGAAAAACAGTCTAAATTCATCCACTGAACAGACTGTACATATTCGAATAAATTCGAATAAACTGCACTGGAATCAAACCGTTCGAATCAAATCAAAGAATCAAATAAATTCGGATTGATTCAAACAATTTTATCAAAAGCCTATAAATAAGAAAAAATTCTTTCACATATAGTCTTCTGTTCATAAGAAAATTCCTACGAATTTTCTCCAAAAAGAATATATACGCGCACGTACGTGTCGAAGACACGTGTTACCCGAGCCCGAGCCCGAGCCGGCCGGACGGCGGCGGCGGCGGCGGCGGCGCGCGAGGACTTCCCTTGTTCTTTCCCACTCAACAAGGGAGGGAGGAAGCATGGGTATAAATACCCTTCCCTAGCTATTTTCCCAACCAATGTGAGATATAGCTTTGGTAACTCTTGAAGCATTACCAACATTCCCCCACTAATGCGAAACAATTCATCTGTATCTCAAACACAGACCTCCTCAGACGAGCAGTAGCAGAATTAGTTGCTTAAGCACTAGTGAACGTATCTTGAACTAGTACATAGTGATAATGAGCGATCCTTCTCTTAGATAAGTGAAACTAGTCTTGAACTTTCTAAGATAGGGGTAAACTCATAACACACAACTAACTCCTTCACCCACTGAAGTTCTCGATGTGTAAGATATATATACACAAGTGTATATTTGGCCATCTTACCCTCAGGATTCGAGTAAGTGTTTTAGAAAAACGGCCCAACGTTTTTCACAGAAGGTGGCTAATCCTTCTCACTTACATAGGTTATTTCATCAAGTTTATCTCAATATAAACCACCCTGAATCTGGGCTATGAAATAATTAAGAACCATTTGTAATGCCTCAATCTCTTATAGACTTATGGTGATTTCTTCAAGTCCATTTAAAATGAACCACCCAGTCTTGGGATAAGAAATCATTAAGAATAAATATTCAACCTCGTTGTCGGTGAATTCAAAATGTCCTTCTCAACAGGATCATTTAAACTTTAAATTCATTAAGAGTTTCTTGAAACTCAACCTTTCTGACGGTAAGTCCATATTGTCCTTCTCAATAGGACAACACATTTATACTTGTGTTATGAACTTATTAAGAATAAGTATTCAACCAAGATTCGGTAAATTCATCAAGTCTTTCTCACAAAGACCACCCAAAACCTGGGCTATGAATTTATTAAGAGTAATAGTACTCAACCTGGACATGTACATTATTCGTCATAGGAATAGGCAGTGAGAAATGTACACTATGAGTCTTTCCATGGTTTCGTTTGACCACATTGAACTTAGATAACTAAGTTGGGTATCCACCATGAATTCCTCAACCAATGGGCTTTAAACCCATCCCCCTCGACGAATCAAGGACCAATTTCTGACTTAACCCTTTGGTAAGCGGATCTGCTAGGTTTCTTTCCGACTTCACATACTCTAAAGAGAGTACTACATTCCTTATTAAGTATCTAACAGATTCATGCCTTATGCGAATGTGTCTCTTTTTACCATTGTAAACTTGACTCTTGGCAACACAAATCGCGGCTTGTAAATCACACAACAAGGAAACAGGAGGAGTCGGAGTTCCCCACAATGGAATATCGGCTAACAAACTCCTTAGCCACTCAGCTTCTTGCCCAGCTAAGTCAAGAGCTATAAACTCTGACTCCATAGTAGAGCGAGCAATACAAGTCTGTTTTGAAGACTTCCAAGAAATTGTTGCTCCTCCCAAAGTAAATACATAACCACTCGTAGAGCTTACTTCAAAACTATCGGAAACCCAGTTGGCGTCACAATATCCTTCTAATGTAGCAGGAAAGCCAACAAACTCAAGTCTCCAGTCCATAGTACCCTTAAGGTACTTAAGTAAGCGTCTAAGAGCAATCCAGTGCTCACCACTATGGTTATGAGTATATCTACTGAGTCTGCTAACAGCATAGGCAATATCTGGCCGAGTATAGTTCATTAAGAACATCAGACTGCCAATTATTTTGGCATATTCCGTTTGAGAAATGCTACTTCCTTCATTCTTAAAGAGATGTATGCTAGAGTCATAAGGAGTTCGAACAGAGACGACATCAAAACTGTCAAATTTCTTTAACACTTTCTCAATATAGTGTGTCTGGCTTATAGAAAATCCCCTTTCAGATTTGATTACTTTGACTCCTAAGATTACATCGACTTCTCCCAAGTCAGTCATCTCAAACTTAGTGGACAAGAAACTTTTTGTTTTGTTAATGGACTCAATGTTAGTACTGAAAATCAGCATGTCGTCAACATACAAGCTTATGATGACACAATCAGTACCAAACATCCTCGAATACACGCATGCATCCGAACCATTCACAACAAAACCAAAACTAAGAATAGTTTTGTGAAATTTCTCATACCACTGTTTAGGAGCTTGCTTCAGGCCATAAAGTGACTTTTTAAGTCTACATACTTTGCCTTCCATACCAGGCGCCTCGAAGCCAAGAGGTTGCTCCATATAGATCTCCTCATCTAGATCCCCATTCAAAAATGCAGTCTTTACATCCATTTGATGTACTTGCAACTTGTGAATGGAGGCTAGTGCAAACAATGCACGGATCGTTGAGATTTTTGTGACATGAGAGTAAGTATCAAAGAAATCTTGACCAAATCTTTGAGTGAACCCTTTGACTACTAGCCTTGCCTTATACCTTTGGATAGAACCATCTGGTCTAAGTTTCTTTCGAAAGACCCACTTACTGTTAATGGTTTTAAATCCTCTAGGCAAGTCAACTAATTCCCAAGTATGATTAGACATTATTGATTCTAGTTCATCTTTTATAGCGCTTTTCCAGAAACTAGCATCAATAGATCGTATAGCTTCTTCATAAGTTTTAGGATCCTCATCTAACAAATAAGCTTGAGCTATAGGATCAGAGAGAGTGTCTAAATCATTTATCTCAGAAATGAAGGAAGTTATGAAGTCTGGTCCAAAAGAGGTTTCAACTCTTTGTCTCTTACTTCTTCTAGGCTCAAATTCAATCTCTTGAGAAGACCCAGCAGGCACACTAGAAGAAGTGGATGGCAAGTTTTCTATTTGTGTTTCAACATTTAATCTAGGTTTCTTGAGATAAAAGATTTCTTCAAAGAAGACAACATCCCTAGATTCACAAATAGAGAAGTCTTGTAAAGTCATGAACCTATATGCAGCACTGTTAGAAGCATAGCCTATAAACACTGCATCAACGGTCTTAGGTCCAATGGTGGACTTCTTAAAGTCTGGCAACCCCACTTTGGCCAGACACCCCCACACTTTCAGGTATTGTAAATTTGGGGCATACCCTTTCCATAATTCGTATGGGGTAGAATCAATTTTCTTATGAGGTACTCGGTTTAAAATATGATTAGCTGATAGAATGGCTTCCCCCCACATGTTGTCAGACAACCCAGAACTTATCAACAATGAGTTCATCATCTCTTTTAAAGTTCTATTTTTCCTCTCGGCTATACCGTTCTGTTGAGGAAAATAAGGGGCTGAAGTTTCATGTATTATGCCATTCGTCTCACAAACATCTTTTAGAAAATTAGATCCATATTCACCACCTCTATCAGACCTAACACGTTTTATTCTCTTATCTAACTGATTTTCAACTTCTGCCTTATAAATAAGAAAGAAATTTTCAGCTTCATCTTTAGTTCTTAGGAGATAAACTTTTGTATACCTAGAGAAGTCATCTACAAAAGTTATGTAGTAGTGTTTTCCTCCTTTACTTTCAGTGTTTCTAAAGTTTGGTAGATCAGTATGAATAAGTTCTAACAGTTCAGTCTTTCTTTTAGAAACATTTTTAAAGGTAGGTTTTGCATGCTTTGCTTCTACACAAACTTCATATTTATTATAGTTTGTTATGTCTAGTTTAGGCAAAATATTCATATTCATCATTTTCTTTAGGGATTGAATATTTACGTGTCCTAATCTAGCATGCCACATATCAACAGACTCAACAATATAAGCAGAAGTGGTAGCTTTATTATTTTCATTAAGTTGAGTTTCTATGACAAATAAACCTTCGCTTAAAAACCTTTCCCGACATAATCACCGTTTCGGGAAAGTACAAGTTTATCTGCCTCAAAAACTAACTTAATGCATGCCTTATTTAAGAGGCCACCACTAATCAAATTTCTACGTAGAGCAGGCACATATAGGACATTGTTAAGGGCCAAAGTTTTACCGGAAGTCAGCTTGAGTAAAACCTTGCCTTTGCCCATCACTTGAGAGCTGCTGGAGTTCCTCATGTACACACGTTCACCATTTTTCACGTCCTCGAACTCGGTGAAGAACTCCTTCTTTGCGCAGAAATGTCGAGAAGCTCCGGTGTCTACGACCCACTCGGTGTTCTTCTCTACGAGGTTGACCTCCGAAACCACCGCGGCTATGACATCATCATCCATGTCCTCCGTCACATGCATGCGTGGTCTAGTCTCATTCTGGCGGTCCAAGCGGTGCTGACATTGGTACGCCTTGTGACCAGCTTGCCCACACACGTAACACTTCATGGTTTTCACGTCGGGCTTAGCCTTGATGGGCTTCTTGAAGTTTGTAGTCTTCTGTGGTTTGGGCTTTTTGCTCGGAGGGCCTTTCTTAAAGGGCTTTTTGGACCCTGAAGCACCACCAGACTCAACTATGTTAGTTTTAAAAGATAAGTGACTAAAATTGTTCGTAACCTTATCTTTCAAACGGTTGGCCTCCTCGATTTTCATGTGACCGATCAGCTCTTGGAGTGGTATGTCCCTTTTCTTGTGCTTGAGGGAGTTGCGGTAATCGGACCATGATTTTGGCAACTTCTCGATAAGAACATTTGCTTGCAAGACTTCACACATTTGCATGCCTTCCGCTATGATGTTCGAGACAAGATTCTCATAGTCATGGACTTGGTCCATAATGGGCTTGTTGTCGGTCATTTGGAACTTCAACCATTCGCCCACGATATATTTTTTGATCCCCGCATCATCGGTGCCATACTTGGTGTCCAAGGAATCCCATATCGCCTTTGCACTCCTCTCCTTTAGATACATGTCAAATAATTTGTTGGACATGTGACTAAGGAGATGGCCGCAGACCGTCTTGTTGTCCTTCTCATATTTGGCAAAGGTGGCAGCAGCAAGGGCATCGGCGGCAGCATCAGTTTGGCCTTGGTTATCGGCTGGAACAACAACGGTAGGTGGTGCAACTGGTGGTTCGTTGAGCAGCACATAATCGAGGTCCAATTGCTCAAAGAAAATCAGTATGCGCTGGGACCACCTTCGATAGTTGCTGCCATCTAAAGCATCAAGCTTGGAAAGGTCGGGAATGAGCTTTCTTAGTAGTGCGGATGAAGAAGCCATTTTGCAGAATCGGAGAAGAGTTTTGTTTCTAAATTGTTGGTAAAATGAACTGCAAAACCGGTTGTTAGCACTGACTGGAAATTATAAAAAAACAGAACGTAAAATATGTGGAACGTGTCGTGGTATGGTGGCCACTGCCTTAGAAACAAAACTGCCCCGAATAGTGTAGTCGCTTCACGGGCAGACTGTCCCCCGATGTGCACACGGACGCTCCTGGAACCGTACACTCGACTCCCGGAGTGAACAATAGTGGAACTGCTCGAACAAAACAATGAGGAAATAGAGAGGATCGAATGGTTTGTAATGTGTTTGATGATGTGAAATGGTGCATGCAACACCTCTATTTATAGGCTGGATATCATGTCTATAATAGACATTTCACTGCTCAAATAATTATATAATTAAATCTGTATAACATCAATCTTAAATCTGCTGTAACAGCTTCACATAATCACCATTTTAATTCTGTAATAATCATGCAACAACAGTGCTGTTACACCTTGAATTTGACTGAAAAACAGTCTAAATTCATCCACTGAACAGACTGTACATATTCGAATAAATTCGAATAAACTGCACTGGAATCAAACCGTTTGAATCAATTCAAATAAATATTCTGAACGTTCGAATCAAATAAATTCGGATTGATTCAAACAGTTTTATCAAAAGAATATATACGCGCGCGTACGTGTCGAAGACACGTGTTACCCGAGCCCGAGCCCGAGCCCGAGCCGGCCGGACGGCGGCGACGGCAGCGCGCGAGGACTTCCCTTGTTCTTTCCCACTCAACAAGGGAGGGAGGAAGCATGAGTATAAATACCCTTCCCTAGCTATTTTCCCAACCAATGTGAGATATAGCTTTGGTAACTCTTGAAGCATTACCAACAATAATAATACTATGCAAATTACAAACACTTTTGCAAATGAAGATTTTTCTCTTTTACTTTTTTTATTTTACCTTTTCAGACCATAAAAATTTGAACCGTCCGTCTACAGAAAGAAGAAGACTTAAAAGCAAACGAGCACATAATTAGTGTTATAATTTTAATTATATGTCTTGAAACTCGAAACCCAAGCATATAGTACTCGTTTCAGAAATTTAGCTTATCTTTCCTGATAAGTTTTTTTTGTTAATTTTGAGAAAACTAGTTCACACATACAAAGTGTTTGTAAGGCTTCGAGTTTAGTTTAATTATTTAAACATCATAATTGTTGTCAGATTTGGAGTTAAATATTTGGGTTCATATCAGAAGCAGTTGTGGGCAAATTCTTGGTCTTCAACTCCATCCCAAGCTCTAGTTTGTTGCTTTGTTTCAACAGTTTCTCAAGTTTCACGCACTTGTTCGCAACAAATTCTTTCAAAACATATGCTCAAAAGAAGCACCATTTTAAAGGGGAAAAGAAACATTTTTCAGCTATGCATGCAAGGGAATAAACGGTGAGAGTGAGAGATAATTTTAGAAGCTGATGAGTAGGTAAACATGGCCGATTAACAAAGTGTCGTTCGGGTTTCAAAAGTCTTGAGCTGCTTCACCGGCTTAAAGTAATAGCTTAGGATATTTAAGTGGAGGGGAGAAGAAATAAAAATATTTGTAAATATGAAGGATTAAATGTGAAATTATACAAATTATTTTTATTTTGGTGGTCAAAATAGAAGTGAAGTAATAGTTTAAAGACTATCTAAGTAATTTATCTTTTTTTATTGTGTCAGATCAACCTCCGTTTAAATTTAACAACAATAAACGTTTCAGTGACCAAAAGTTTACGGATCAAAAACAGAAATGACCTTATTGGTCGATTTTGAAAATTAATAACCAACTGAGAAACATAAATGATCATACCAATAATTAACCCTTAAATTTTTAACACAATTAATAATTGAAAAATAATTTAATTGCAACTTTATCGTCTTTCATTTTCAGTATTAAATTTAGGTTATTACCCGTTGATTATTTTATTATTTAAATTGATTCAAATTTAACCATTTCTTCATCATTGAACTGGTGTTATTTCGATTTCAAGATTTTGTTTTGTCAAATAGAATTTTAGCAATTCGCCCCCAAAGAAGCTGTCTAATTTCTTTCTCAAGTTTCAAAATTTAAACCTGCATCTGTTAAGAAGAAGAAGACTCGGGGAGAAATGTAATTTTACCTTATTTCCATTTCGATTTGCAGATGATTAACCGAAGACTCAATCGCAGGTGCAGCTTCCAGTTTTGTCCTAAAAGGTACCGTCTGTTTGCATTGCAATTGCCAATTTGCCATTCATATATCTGCTTCTTTCTTAAATCTAGTGTTTGATGACAAATAAGAACACAAATAGGGGTAGCCGTCTCGCCATTTCTTCAGCTTCATTCAATTTTCTTGTAATTTTTGGCTTCTCAATCCAATTTTTCTGATCTGAATTGGCTCCTTTATTCGTAGTTCCTATCTGGGTATTTCGGGTTTTTTTCTTTCTTTCTTTATTTACTGCTGATTTTATCCTCCAGTTCTGATTTACTTTGCAATCTGATATTTTGTGCTGCTTTTGGGGTACGTTTTTCCTTAAAGCTAATTTTGCTAGTACTTTCCTTTTCATTTTTAGTGTTTTTTTCTGTTATTTGTTCTGGTTTAGCTGCTTGGTATTTTTCAATCCAAATTTGGAACTGAACTCTTTTGTTATCCTACTACTCTTGGCCAAAATTACCCCTTCTATTATCTATTTGAAGTGTTCATCACACTTTTAATGTAATTTGTTTACAACTTCATCATATACAGATGTTATTGCAATCTGATTCCTTCAGTCATGAATGCTTTAACCACCTATAAATGCAGATTTCGTAATTAATTTAGCTCTTTCTAAGCGATGAGCGTTTGACCTTTCTTAACCTTCCGAGGTTCACACATTGATAATAAGAATTGTGACTGCTTAATTTCCATTCCAGTCCTAGCAGGACAAATTTTGATATGAATCCTTCATGCTTCTGTCCATGTCCCTCTTTTCAAATTTGAAATTTATTGCAGTTTCCTCAAGTCTCAAGTTGATGTCCATTTCCAGTTCATGTAGATCTTGATGAAGTTTTGATGGTTTTTTGCTTGAAAACATCAGACTATGTAGAATTTGGTATATTTGCATTAGAAGAGTGGATTATGTTGTAACGTGTTTAATTCTTGTTTAGTTTCAGTTTTATGCTTCTTTAATGGTTCACTTTCTCATACATTTTTTCTGGTATCATCCATGTCCGTTTTATGGTTCGTGGCTGCTCCTCTCAACAATGTCGTCTCCAAGGTTCAAACTTGTATTCTTTCATTGGGAGTGCAATGTGACTTATCACTGCACTCAACACTTGTTGGATTCTCATACATCGTTTTCCTGGCTGATGTACTGTTATGATATTTGGCATTTCTTACCATTCAGAAATAGTTGTTTTAAACTGTTTTGTCTCTTTTAGCAATTAGTTGATGGAGATTATGTTTCAACGATTGTGACCATGGCAATAGTTGGTTGGAGATTTAGAGATGGAGATAGAATACATTATGCTCATGAAACAATCTATGGGCATGATATTAAGTCACATAAGTTGGCAAAGTTGATAATTGTATAACGGAATGAAGAGCTTTGGCAAAGTTGTATCAGTTGCTAAATACCCGAGGAAGATTGAAGTAGAAATATGAGAAGAGAAAGGGTTATCAGAATTCTTTTTGTCACTGCCTACCATATGAAAATTAGGGTTCCCTACCTAGATCAATCCTTGGATGGCAGCTTCTGTTGGCAAGGTTAACTATTAGAAACCAAAAAGCAAAACGGAGCAGAATCTAATTTCAAATTACAGTATCGCCCTACACTAGTGTGTGCAATTATATACGTCTACATATTGGCTTTTGCATGAGATATATTTCATGTGAGAAAGGGGCCATGGTGGCCGGAGATGCAAGAAGATGGAAAGGATATTTTCTAGATAAAACAATATGTTTCTCTGACTTGGGAATAAACTCTAATTATAGATTAAATAAAACTCTACCACTTCTCGGATAACTTACACTCTCCCTCAAACTCTAACACTTCTCGGATAACTTACATTTCATGCCTTCATGTTGTTTTTGTTCTCAATTTTCTTTTTGAAACTTTGACATATGTTTAATGGAATTCAATTTTTGCCCTATGGAAATTAAATTGCAAGCAGATTGGACATTACATTGACTGGCCTGTGAATTAGATCCTGAATTAAACCAAAGGTGGGCATGAGACAGATGGAGGGTGACAGTTCATTAATATCCTAATTCCATACTTCCAGAGTACTGCATTAATAAGGGTGTGTGGTATTGCTGAAATGAGCAAAAGCAGAAAATGCGGTTCTAAGTGGGATTTAAAAGAGGAACACCAATATTCTCTTGAAAATGTACAAGACAGTGCTTGGTCTGCGAAATCCAGTGCGCTTTCTCATGCAAGAGAATCAGAACATGGATCTTTCCCTTCAAGAGAATCTTTACATGGAAGCAAAGGGGGCCAAGACAATAATAACACCAATAGTGACTATTCCAAAAATTGGAAAATTGCAACCCGGTGGGATGGGGATGAGACTTGCAGCAAGAAAGAGTCACCTACTCTTGAAGATCGGACGCAACAATATTGCTCCCATTCTCCCAAAGGTGATTGGAGCAGGTCTCAAAGGTTCGATTGTCACTCATGTATCCTTTATTGTTATTATCTTCTTTTTGACAGTGTCCTGGTTGTTACTATAGCATCTATATAACTGACTCCATCATACCAGTGCCATGCCCAATATATGGGTTACTAATTTTTCGATGCTGCTAAGAAATTGAGAGCCACATGCTGCTTCTTTTTTGTCTTTCCATTTTTGTTGAAAATGGTTCTCTACAGTCTACACTAGATATATAAACACTTTTCCCCATTTATTCTGTGAATTTTCCCGTCAGTTCATTTAAAATTTATATTGTCACTGCGGTTGCATCTCACCTTTTTTGTTGAACACAATGTTTTTGGACTCTCTAAGTGGTATTATGGTTTATGCTTATTTGTCTGGATATATGTTATTATGGTTTCTGTCCTCTATATCTCCTGTTTTCCTGTTGAGTACTACTTATTTTTAACTTATCCAAACCTTAGTTTTACCGACAGAAGCAGGAGCAGAAGTCGTAGTAGAAGCAGGAGCAGAAGTCCGACTCCTGGCATTAGGCAGCAATTGGGATTCCATGAGAGAACCAGAAACAGATCTGGAGTGTCAACTCAAATGTGTAAAGATTTTATGGCTGGGAGATGCAGGAAAGGTAGTCAGTGTCACTTCCTTCACCAAGATACTCAAAGTCATGAGGATGGCTGGGATAATAGGCAAAAGATAGCTGGTGTTTCAAAACATATTACTAGCAATGATGATAAAGATTACCTTATTAAGAGTGGAAGATCTACTGATTGCTGTACTGATTATCTGAAAGGTAACTGTCGCAGAGGGGCATCATGTATATTTGCTCATGATGGTGTTTCTGATGGCTTCAGCAGAGGATCAATAAAAGAGATAAGTAGAAAAAGGGAAAACAACAAGAGGAACAGAGTTACAACTCCAGAGCGAGATGTTCAGCGTGAAGCTCGGAAAAGCAGTTACATACCGTGCAAATACTTTGCTGCTGGAAATTGTCGTAGTGGGAACTATTGTAGGTTTTCTCATCATGGTCAGGCACATGCGAGTTTTGAATGTAATAAGTTACAGGACGGTGCAAAACTGACAGATGTAGATGCTTCTTTCAATGCGGAGAAATCTTGGAATGTTTCAAAGGGGAGCGATGCTGATGTTCCAAATGAAGCTGTGAAACCCTGGACTGGTCGAAAATGGAGTGATGCTGGTGCTTCGGTTGATGTGGACAACTCATGGACTGGTGCAAAATGGAGTGATACAGGTGCTGAATCTAATATGCACTATAAAAGAGTTGATGCTGACAAGGAGGAAGGGATTCCGAGGAAGATAGAAAATGTTGGTGTTCGTATAGGTGTCTCTGAACCAAAAGGTGCTGAAGAGTCGATTGATGATATGGGAATGTCGCCTGAGTGGAATTACCAGATCCACTCTTCTATTAATAATGAAAAGTCTCATAGTTCAGAACCCACTCCTGTGGGCACATCTTTACCAGCTCATCAAAAGAATATAACCGAAAAGGCCTCAGGTCAAGCATGTGATGAGCTTGGAGCTTCGCAGAAAATGTCAACAGAGAAATCTAACTATCAATCAGACCACATGATGAGGGGTAGCTCTGCTGGCAGCAATGCTGTTGGTAGAAAATCTTCTGTTTCTCACGTTGGTCCAAAATTTTCTTCCAACACGCTTCCAACACCAAGTTCTGACCATCCTGGGCCAAGTTCAAGTTCTTTACAACAATCAAACTTAAATGCAATTGGAAAAAGTGAACTGTCAATCCCTTCTAGTGAACTAAATATGAAAGTTCCACAAAATAGCCTGCTGTTTCAAGAGGAGAAACCAAGCAGCAAACTAAATATTGGGGATAAAAATATATTACATGGTCATTATAGATCTCCGCCAACTTCAAACATGGTAAGCAATGAACAGCACACCCAACTTACTAATCATTCAGCCTCTTTAGCTCAGTTATTTGGAAAGAGGCAGCAAGTTCCATTACTTCATGTCGTTGTTAATGTCCATGATGGAATGCAGGTGACTTCTTTTGCAAACTCTGGAGGCTCCGTTGAGCCATGTTCCACGCCAACTGTACAGCCAAGTCAAGAAATTACATTCCTGAAGCAATATGACACCAGAGCTGATAGCATTGGTCCTGCTAAGAAGCAGAATACAAATACTAAGCCTTTGGGGTTTTCGGTACATCCTGTTAGTCAGGTAAATACTGAAGATGGCAAACCAGAACTATCAGCTAATAAGTTATCACCATCATCTCTTGTGGGTGGCACAAATGGTAGTGATTACCATAATGATCACAATTCCAAAAGAGAGTCTGATTTTGATAGCCGCAAACCAAATCAGCTGCAGCCTGTTGCAAGTTCTGAGGTGACAAAGGAAAATGGAGATGTGAAAACCAAGAAAGCTGAAGCGGAGAATAAGAATGGTTTGTCAGAGAACATGGATGCAGATGATAGGACTGAGGAGGGCAAGAAGAGCAAGGATGATAAAGGACTTCGTGCATTTAAATTTGCACTTGTTGAGTTTGTCAAGGATCTCCTCAAACCGGCATGGAAGGAAGGTCAAATTGGTAAAGAGGCTTACAAAAGCATTGTGAAGAAAGTTGTTGACAAAGTGACTGCTACAATGCAGGGGACTAATATTCCTCAAACTCCTGAAAAAATTGATCAATATCTGTCTTTTTCGAAACCAAAGCTTAGCAAACTTGTACAGGTGAGAAAAATGACTTTTTGCCGTTTTGTGATATAACTAAATTCCGTTGCAGGCATATGTGGAAAAATGACTTACTGGCCGATAATTTCTTAATTCCGTTGCAGGCATATGTGAAAAATTTCCAGAAGAGCTAAACGAAACTGGGGATCATTGTCTTGTGATATTTTTTTACAGTTACATATCAAGCTATCATATCTTTCATTCTTTGTTCCCTTGTCTAATTTCAGCACCTTCTTGGAATGCTAACCTTTTCAATTTCTGTTTATATGTCTTGTTCCTGTGAAGCAGGTTGTGAGTTTTAGCTCCCATGTAGATATTTCATTGTTTCTGTATTAGAAGTTTAACCTATGGTGTTGCTGTTTCCTTCTCCATGTGTGAGTATTCGTTACCAACTGCGACGATTCTAAATCTACTGTCTGCTCAAAACATTGTTTATACTTTTGGAATCTCCGACTTGTGTTTCAGATGTTAGATGCCTGAAGCTTAGCATTTATATGTTTGTCAGTGCAGAGCATTTAAATGTTGCCCCATTGAGATTTATGTTACTAAGACACAAGGCTAGCCTATATTTGAACTCTCTTTATAGCTTTTGTAATGCATACTTAGGCTTGGGTATGTACCCTTCAAATACATGAAAAAACTTCAATTTATTTTTAAGTACTTGTTTTAGACTCTAAGATATCCGACACTCATATCCTAGTTCAAATAACATAATTTTTTTGGTCAAAAAGCCTTTCGTATCTATGTCCAGTAATTACCTAGTGGTTAAGAATGTTTATATTACCTTATCTTATATGAGTTTGAATCTCATTGAAAAAGGAAAAAAAGAAAAAAAAAATCAATATTCTGCACTGCAGGGCTTTAACTTCGTTTACTGCGGATTAATTACAAGTTTATTTTGTACCTCTGAATTAAACCTATCTAAGACATGAGAAATTATTTTATAAACCTGATTCATTGCGATATTTATGGTTTCATCCATTAAAAATCAACAATCTCATCTTCTTCTTTTTTGTCATGCCATTAATCCGCTCACAATTAATTTTTAAGTAACCTCTAACTCTCTATTTACAAGGTAAAAAAGTGAAGATTCTTTTTTGGGAAAATGACATGAAAAAAAGATGAGATAGTTAATTTTTAGTGGATGAGACCATAAATTATGTGGTGAGCCATGTTTATATAATAATTTTTCTCAAGGCAGGGAGACATCGAGGGTGGGGGTGCAATTGCCTCCCACTTTGATAGTTTAATTATATAGTAAGTCATTGATAGTTTTAAAACTATTTCAATTAAGTCCATGTCTTTCCTTAAATTGTCTAGTATAATTTATTTTTAGGACCTCGTCAATTTTAAAATTAATTAAATTAAGAATTGACCCCAATTCTTCTGGTTTAATTAATTTTTAAAACCTTTTAATTTTAAAACTAGCTAAACTAAATTATATATCCTTTAATTTTTATGGTTTAATTACTTTTAAGATCATAATCGTTCTAAAATTAACCAACTTATCCCCTCATTATTGAATCCTAGTTCCGAACCTGATCCAAGAGCAAGACTATTCTCAGAGGTTCGGCCTTGGACTAGGTTCTTGCAAATTTGAGCTGGCTTGGCACCAATCAAGCCTGTGGGCGGGGTAGGAAGACCTTGGTTTGGCCCATGCATAGAACAATAAAATCAATCTTGTTTTTCTTATTAAAACATAATGGTTGACGTGTTTTCATTTAGGGTAGTAGTTGGTGTAAATTTGTGAGGATTTTTTATTTTTATTTTTGGGGTAAATGGAGAAGAGAATATGGATTGGAGAGTTGCAGAGTGTCAAGTGATGAAATTAGGAGGAGAAGATGGAGACTTGTCTGTAAAGATGGAGGAATTGTAGGGGACTTTTTATAAATGTCGAAAATTATAGTTTCGAGGAAAAAACAAAAAGGGAACCGCTTGGAATCGGGATTTTGAACCCGACGTGAATCGAACACGCAACCTTCTGATCTGGAGTCAGACGCGCTACCATTGCGCCACGGATCCAGCGGTGACAATTCTCTGTACATAAACAATTAATACCATATAATTTGTATTAGAATAACGTGTATGAAAAGGATTAATAGAATTAGATCCGAAATAGTTAGTCAATAAGTGTATAGGTTTTAATTAGAAGCGAGAGACGAAATCAAGAAAAATCTTTGAAGGCATCTTGATTTGAGAAATGATTAGTGACCACTAACTAGTATGTTCAGCAGGTAGTGATGCATTAAAATTGTGGGGATGTTTGTTAGCAACAGATCTTTACATGAATTACGAAATTTTCTGACTATAACTTTTTTTAGTTTAATCACTAGTATCCAAATCATTGGCCGACTAATTCGGATTGGTTGTTGCAGAGTTTCATTGTGAGGTGGCCCTTCCAACTTAATTTTTTTCATTCACAACTTCAATATTTAAAACTCTAACTAATGCGGATTGTCTCTGTATATTCAAAATGGCTAATGCGGATTTTGCTCATGGTGCTAGACTTTGCCGAGCTAGTTGATTTATAATCTCTGAATATTGTTTTTGGACGGGGATAATGCTGTCTTCTGCTATACAGGGGTCAAAGATGTGGTGATTTGGTACGGTAGCAGCTCCCATAATGAGGCCTTCATGATCTCGGATAATGATTTCGGAAGTTGAAGACTTGGACATAAGCAGCATCAAAGTTTACCTTCAAGACGTCACCGTCGGGTGAGACGGTGGTGGAGAGGGATGCAACTGAGCCGTTGCAAAATCACTAGCGTTGGATCGAATGAAAGCAACAAAGGTAAATCACTAGCATAGAACTGATGCTTGTGGATCATTAAAAGTGGTTGTATCTGGGTAGTGTAGGAGCATCTCGTAATAAGGACGGACCCAAGATTTTATGTTAGGGGGCGAAAATAGATTTTCAATAAAAAAATACATAATTTTTTTTTAAAAATATTTAAATTATATACGAATTTCAGATTTTTAGGGAGTCGACGGTCCCTCCAGCACCCTCCAGGTACATACTTGTCTTGTAACCTGACTTAACTGAGTAAACACCCGTACAATCGCCTCTCCATACAAGTGTCCTGTTGTGCTCTACTGGGCAAAGGCACACATAGAGTTTTCTTTGTCTGATTTGCACTGAAAATAGAAATGATTCTCTCCATTTTCCCTGAGTTGGAAAGTGGGTCAATACAAGAGAGAAAATTGATTTGTAATTTGAATATTTGAATGTTATGATTTGATTTGTTTCTGTTTGTTTAAACTGAGCGTTCAATCGAGAACACTTAGAGAAATTTCTTTTCATCTTATATTGTATGTGAGGGTACTGGCGGGCAAAACTCGATTCGAATCGAAACTTTTTTAAATAAAGTTTGAGTTATAAAATGAAAATTCGAATAACTCGAGATTTTAGTAATTAGTTGATCAATTTTCAAGTTCGAGTCGAGTCTCTCAATTCTGTCTAATATATTATGTATGTTAGATGTGAAAATATTAAGAAATATATATGTATATCGTCTATGGACATAGAAAGTTGTTTAAATTGAAACAAACATTTATTATAATATTATAAATAATTACAATTAAATTTTTATAGAAACTCAAAAACTCGATTCGAATCGATTTTTTTAAATAAATTTAAAATAGTAAAATAGGACATGTAAACTCGAACAACTCGAATTTTATTCATTTGACTCGACTCGATCAAACGACATACTTATACAAGGATATCTTGACTAGATTAATTCCTAGGTTAAGGTTATAACTTTTTCGAATTGATGTTTGATAGTAATTGGATCTCTGACCATGACTCCATAGACGTATGAGGTTATCTGAACTATGTCAACAAATCACTTGTCTCAATTTTTTTGGAAAAATGATATAAAAATGCTTCTAACATTTGCATGTTTTGTCATTTGGCCCTTATTCTTTTTTTTTTGAGAAAATAACCCCAATATTTTATTTTGGTTTAAATATGCCTTTGTTAGATGGAAACTGCCAGTCAACGACTGATGTTGACTGGACTTATCACGTGTTAAGATCTGTTGACGTGTGAACATCATATTCGTCAAGTGTCACCACCCAGTTTGGCCACATGTCAACATGATAGTCAGTCACATGTCACCATAAAGAAGAGTATAACAAAATAATTTTTAAAAAGTCTGTCGTGGCATATGCCACGTCAACCGATTTTAACGCGTGGCAAGTCCAGTTAGAATCAACCGTTGATCGTCAGTTAACTAACAATTTTTATCTAACATAGGTATATTTAGACCAAATTGAAACATTGAGGGGTTGTTTGCTCAAAAAAAAAAGAAAAATAAGAGGACAAATGACAAAACATATAAACGTCGGAGACTTTTTTTCATTTTGCCATTTTTATGGTTTCTATTATTGTACAAGGGCCCACTAATTTTTGTTGGATTATTGCTACTCCTAATTAATTATAGATTTATCCCATAATTCCCATAAAATAGCTAACGCATACCCTAGAGAGAGTTAGCCGAAAATTCAGTTATTTTCGGGATATATGTGTTTGTGATTTTTAGTTAGAGTCCACATTCTAAACATTCGTGAGTTTGAAAATAAAATATATGATTTGGTAGAAAGTGTAACACTTTTAAAAAATAATTCGAATTGATCAAAATATCTAAAGACCTCTCAAGATAGTCATGTGTGAACCCTATCATTCATTGCAACATCAAACATCAAATTACATATTTACTTGATTAAGTTTTTTTTTTATCCTACATGGTGCTGAAGTTCGACATTGTTCTCTTGCCTTTGGTGGCCACTGCAACTTTCTCCTCTTCCCTCCGTTGATTATTTGGTGGCTTCCTTTCTTGGCTTTTTGTTTTGGTATGGTTAGGACTTAGGTGCCATGGCTTGGTTGTTTTAACCTTGTTATGTTTTGTCTTGCTTTTTTGAGTATTCATTGTATATCTTTGTATAATTTTTCTCTAGTAATGAAGAATGTTTATTTTAGGTCAAAAAAGATTTTATCCAATTCGGCTAAAAACATCCTCTTTCATATTGATATTAAAGTATATTAAAAATTTGTTAAAATTAACGCATTGACTAGACACCTTGTCGTATCCTTCGAGACATTACAAACCACGATACTATCGTTTACAAAAAATAAATAAGAGTTTGACCCTTTCGTCCATATCACTTTCTTGTGATAATTTCATATAACATTCCTATGATAATTTCATCTCACCTCGTCATGTTTAGCAAATAAACAATAAGACAAATTATAATAGAGGTCACCTAATTATAGGTAAAGTTAAAATCACTTTGGCGAAGATTTAGTAGACAATGAAAACTCTTTTCAATCCTTCTATAAATATGACACCAAACTAACATAGTGTATGATCAATGATGCCCATCTTGAATCAAACCTAACTTTAACATCATAGCCTTAAAAAAAATCATTCTACGGTCATAGGGATGGCACGGTCGGGTTTTTGCCTATCTGAAAATAAATATTTTAAATTTAAATTTGACTCGACCCAAAAATAAATACACAAAAATTGACCCTAACTCGACCCGATTAATAGAAAAAATAATTTTAGGGGACTTAATTATAAAAACTATAACTTTAAGGATTAAATTGTAAATAAAAATTTTAATTTTAAAAACTTAATTATATATATATATATATATATATATATATATATATAAAGAAGAGGTATTATTATAAATATCCAAAAAAAGATAAAGGAAAATTATACAATAAATCCCGAGTCGGATCGAATATTATCTACCCTAAAACGAATCCAACATGACCCCTGTCGGAACCGATCGGTCGGTAAGATGCCCATCCCTAATTATTTCTACCTGATCATAAGCCTTTTTATAAATGCCGAAATTATAGTTTCGAGAAAAACAAAAAGAGATCCGCTTGGGATCGGGATTTTGAACCCGACGTGAATCGAACACGCAACCTTCTGATCTGGAGTCAGACGCGCTACCATTGCGCCACGGATCCAGCGGTGGAACTTCACTGTTCAAAAGCTATTTATTCATTTATTTGTTTATACAATTTGATTTTGATATTGCTGTGCCTGTATTGGTGTGATATTCTCTTAACCACCTCTCCGATCTCCTTCGCTTCACAGGCACAGCCTTCTCATCTCTCCCATTTCTTTCCATTCAAGCTTTCTGCCATTTCTCACTCGTTGAATGCTTCTATATTTCTCTCTAACTTTGCCTTCATCCCACAGCTAAGTAAGATCTCCCTCCTTCTTCAATTCATCCAAGTTTGTTGAAATTCTTTCTTCTGAGAATTCGGGTTTGTTTTTCTTGAGAGTCGGGAAAACCCCATTTTGTTTTATTTTCTACTGATGCGAAATGGGTTGTTATGTAGATTATACCTTTCAGCTTGAATTTTTTTAAAAGGCTGTAATTTGAGTGTTAAATATATATAGGTGTGTTGGTTTCTTTGTTCACAATGTTCTGGAAATGCTTCGAGATGAAAGGATTGTTTTTGTTGGAGATTCTAACGCAGTGGGAATCGTTGATATGCTTTCTCATGACCGGAGTAGAACATAACAAGAGTGTATATGAAGTTAATGTCAATAAGATAACAAAACGTATCAGACTTCCTGCAGTGAATGGAAAGCAATGTGAGTTCATTTCCTTTCTAATTTCACTTCTTCCACTTGTAATTTATACACCGCTCAGTTTGATACTATTTATCTTCTAAAATGAATGCAAACTATTAGAGGCTTAATGAATTGATCATATATTGAATGGCGTGCTTGAGTTCCTTTATTACTATATGCTATGTTACTTAGGCTCGGGCGTAAGTGTCAAATACGCGTATGTATCTTACATGGGTATTCCATGGTTTGGAGGTCATATCTTCAAATAATGTTTCGGACACTAGAGCTGGGAATGGGTACTTTAAAAAAATGAAGAGTTAGGGAGGAAACCATATATGTTTTTGAGATGATATCCATAATATGAATGAATTCTCTCAATGATTGATTAGTGGTGTCGAGTGAGTGGTCAGGTTAGGTTTGGTTCAGATTACTTTAGGTTCGGTTGTTTTAGGTCCAGGCCATTTATTTTTGGTTCTTGTAATTTCTGATTCTAGTCATTTAGGTGTAACCTTCAAATTATTTGGGATTAGTTCGTTCTCGAGTTCAAGTCATTGACTTATAAAGCCAAATCAAATTGGATCTTGAATGAATTGGGTAGATAAAGTTAGATTTTTTGAACTGTAATTAGATTATTCAAAATTACTCTCTTACCAAGTCATAGCATATCTGCTATTTTGATTTTCAAAATCATAAAAAAAATATTTGATAGAAAATAGGTCACATTGCAAATGCGTTTATATGATTAAAAGGATGTTTATGGTTAAGAAAGATGATCTTCAAGGGTATATAAAAGCACATAAACATTTTTAACAAATATTGAATATTAGTAGACAGCTTATATGTTTATATTTTAATTACATTAATACTTTTTTTAAAAAATGAAATTATTCATAATTTGTGTTTGGATTTATTTGATCAGTTTTCTACTTCTTTGAGTCCGAACAATTTTAGGACTTAGGTTCGAGTCATTTCCTTTCTAGTTAGTTGGATTTAGTCGTTTTTGAGTTGAAATCATTTAGGGTTTGAGTTGATTGGTTCAAAGTTAACTTTTTTTTTCCTGATCACATCGAATCGATTCTAATTCAGGTTGAACAAATTAGGTGAGTTTTTGGTATTTAGACCAGCTCTATGATTGATGCAGATTGGATGAGCAAGTACCATGGCTGAACTCCCTTCTGCATGCACCTCTTTGTCGAACTCGAAATGAACAAAGATCGAAGTTTCTCGGTTCACATCACGGAATCAGCATGACAAAGCACCCGGTTTTCGTTTTTGATTTTTACAGAGAAGATGTAGAGTTTACAGGGACAAAGCAAATCATAGGAGAAGCTAGCTAATATCATTCATTGTGACTCTTTTCTTTCTTAATTTTTTAACATTTACAAGATGGAGGTGGTGAGAAAGTGGCCAAAATTGGGTATTGGGATGTAACAATTAACAAACAAGCTTGTGCCTTTTGAGTTTTGTCTGTTCAAATGTCAAAAATTTGATGAGATTCAACTCATAAATTAGATACAATGTATTTGTTGTTGTACCTGTCATTACAACTTTGTGCATTTTAATACATTTTTGTTTAATACATACTCAAAATGGTCCTCCATTAAAATTTATGTTTGGTCCAAAATGTTGATAAGAAAGTTTACAAACTCTTCAAAGTTCTTGATTAGAACCTTCTTGCTATTCCAAATATCTCCCACATCTCTCCTCATTTGGTCTTTTTTCAGAAGATTACAAATTTTATGTACTAGGGTGGAGGTAGTATTTTATTTATAAAAAACATATAAGTGTTATTAGGGACGGAACTAGTATAACATATTGGGATCAAATTGTTTAACTTTAAAATTTATATAATCCCAGAAGTATGTAAATCAAAAGAATGGGGGTTGTGGTTTAATTTGTCTAATTTCAAAACATGTAGGGACCTAATAGGTATTTAAACAAAAAATTGGGGAAAAGTCTAATTTGATTAGTTTCAAAACTTATAAAGACCTAAAAATAATTAAATAAGAAAATTTTTCATGGATTAATTCGACTAACTTCAAAACTAATATAATCCTAAAAGGATAATTAAACCAAAAAATTGAAGGCCTGTTTAACAATGCTTCTCCAACGGCCATTAGAACGTCAAACGGAGAAATAATGTCGAATAGGTATCTTGTGCGCGCTGAACGGGCATTTTTCCATTTTTTTGCAATCGAAACAAACATTTCTCCATTTTTTTGCAATCGAAACGAACGTTCCGCTACAGCTGAAAAATTTAGCTTCTCTGCAATCGGACGTTTGGCCTTCAATGAGCGTTCAAGAGTCGTTACTGAACGGAGCTTAAGAGCCAAACTCATCCCATATGTTATGTGGTTCTCGATGTCATTTGTAGGGGTGTAAACGGATTGAGTCGAGATTAACTCAACTCGTTAAGAATTCGAATTGAGTTCCATCTTAAGTAGTTTTTAACAAGCCTTAATAATCTGAGCTCGGTTCGGCTCGACTTGTTAAGAACTCGAGCTGAGTTCGAGCTTGAGTCGAGTTCAATCGAGTCGAGTGTTGACTGAGTTGAACTCGAGTAACTCGCGATCTAACTCATCTCATTTAAAGTTGAACTAAAGTTTACACAATTTTTTTAATTTTAAGGTTTAGGGTGTTAGTTTAGAGCTTAGAGCTTTAGGTTGTTGAGTTTAGAATTTAGGATTAAGATTCTAGGGTTTAAGACTTATGTTTGGGGTTTATGTTTTAGTATTTTAAGTTTAGGAATTTAAATTTTAAATTTTAAAAAATTTAGTATATTATATTTTTGAGTAGCGTGCGAGCTTTTCGAGTCAGGTATCGAGTAGCTCGACTCGGCTCTCGGCTTGTTAAAAACTTGAGCTAAGTTTGAACTCGAGTCGAATTCGAATAGCTCGCGATCTATCTCATCTTATTTGCAACTCTAGTCATTTACTTATTGGATTTTGTCAAGTCAGCAGTTTCTCTAAGTGTTTAGGCTTTGGGTAGATACATAAAGAAGTAGAACATTACATTACATTCCTTTTCATTTTTTCTTTTTATAGGTATCACATTACCCATTTGATGAAAATTTAGGGGTCAATTGTGACATTAACCCATTATAATTCAAATTCTTTTTGCGGCTCCAGTTACTACTATCCAAAATTTCAATCACAACCGAAACCCGACCCGTATTTAGATAACATGGCATAAGTACATAAACCATCTTTCTTACAGAAAAACCCTAGTCTTAAACCCTTGCGTTCTCTTCTCCTTGGCATTTTGAATTAACACTTGATTTATTTATTTATTTATTTTTGTTTCATCACTGATTGTTGAAGCATGAAGAGCAAGAATGAGAAGAAGCGGGGGTCATCGGCCGCAAAAGGAGGCCCTAAGGGGAAGAAATTTTCCATGAAAAATGACCCCTTCTTCGAGACGGAGAGCAAAAAGCGTCGGAAAATGGCCTACGACGATGATGACATTGATTCAGGGTGTTCTGAAGAGGAGGCGGAGATTCTGGGGGGTTCCGACGCGAGCGGCGGAGAGCAGGATGAGGATGAGATTGAGGAGACCCCTGGTGAGATTCGGAAAAGGGTAGCGACTGAGCTTTTGGATAAGATGCGGGCAATAGCAAGGAAGGAGAAAGAAGAAAAGGATGGGGACGAGGAAATGGAGGAGGAAGGGGATAGAGATTCGCTTGTGGCCAAGATTTTGCAGCAGGAGCAGCTTGAGGAGAGTGGCAGGATTAGGAGAGTCCTTGCTTCCAGGTAAAAAAGAATTCATTTTTTGTATGTTTGGAGAGATTGTTGTTTTAGATGCTGAAATTGTTGAATGTACTCAACTCAGGATTAAAAAACCAGAAACTACTGATGGATTTAAAGTCTTGGTTAAGCATCGACAATCTGTTACTGCTGTAGCTCTATCTGATGATGATTTGAAGGGCTTCTCAGCATCCAAAGATGGCACTATTTTACAGTGGGATGTAGAAAGTGGGAAAACTGAAAGGTACCAATGGCCTAGTGAAGATATTCTTAAAAGTCACGGGGCCAAGGATCCACGAGGTCGATTTAAAAAGCATAGTAAAAGTGTTTTAGCATTGGCTGTTAGTTCGGATGGTCGATATTTGGCAAGTGGAGGCTTAGACCGCCATGTTCATCTGTGGGATGTTCGGACAAGAGAGCACTTACAGGTAATTCTGCCTTATTTATCAAACTTGGAAGATATGCTAGATGATATTGTATACTTTATTTTAAAGGGGAAAAAAGAAAAGTTGCATGTTTTTGTTTTTAGTTTAGAAATTAATTAGTGCATCCCAGCAACTTAACCCACGCCTGTTTTTCAATAATGAAGTGTACAATTTTCTCAATTTGGCCAGTCTTTTGTGATCAACAGGCATTCTCAGGTCATCAAAAACCTGTGTCATGTTTAAGCTTTAGGCAAGGTACCACAGATCTTTTTTCTGGATCGTTTGATCGAACAATCAAGTATTGGAACATGGAGGACCGAGCTTACATTGACACAATATGTGGTCATGAAAGTGAAGTGTTGGCCCTTGATTGCCTAAGGAAAGAACGAGTATTGACCGTTGGACGGGATCGATGTATGATGTTGTTTAAGGTAAACATAATTTTGAAGTTTTTTGTTCATTATCAGAGTAGATAATCATGGGAAAATAACAATTTGAGGTGGAGTAATGCTTGCACTAAAAGTTCACTTGTGTTTCCATTACAATTGGAATTGTTCAATATCTTCTAATATTCACGCCCTATGACCCCTCCATCTTTTGTAATCTGAGCATTCTCTTAAACTACTAGTAGAGTTTCTGGCATTTAACTGTAGTCTAGAATCTCTAAATGTCCACCAGGTTATTCCTTTTCTTCTCCATATCTGATAGGCATCTGTTCTGAATCATGCTAAATAGGTTCTTGATCAGTCTCGATTGGTTTTTCGGCCTCCACCAACATCTTTGGAGTGCTGCTGCTTTATTAACAATGACGAATTCTTATCTGGCTCGGATGATGGGAGTATTCAACTTTGGAATGTTTTAAGAAAGAAACCTGTTTACGTTGTGAAGAATGCTCATGCTCTGTCGCCTGCTGGCCAAAATGTTGAACAAAATGGCAGTGAAAATATCCCTGATCATGGTTTAGGTAATAAAAAATATTTCAATAAACCATGTTTATCATGCATCTTATGTTTTATTAGCTAGATGGTAGGCCACTCGGAATTTGAGGTGATATTCTTTTAAATCTTTGATTGTTGTGCACATTATATACTGAGTTATTTTTGAGACTGTGTGTGTAAAATTTAGTTTACACAACCTGTATGTTTTAAGTCTAAATCTAAAACTCTAAACCCCCAACCCTAAAATTGACCGGTTTTTCTAGCAAAATGTTTTCCTTATATATTTATATTAGCTTTTAATCTCACCAATAAGTAATGTTGACGTAATTACTTATGATAAGATGATTGATTAGTTATTTAAATTTTGTGTGCGTTCATGTCTGATTTTGTTAATTCTGTTGATTGTTTCTTAAAGTTATTTTGCTATTGCACAAAAACCTATATTATTCTTTGCTAGTTGATGCCTGATAAAACTGAGAGGTGCCTACAGGTTGGCCTCTGAGAATCTCAGTGACATTCTCTCAGTTGTGCATGTTTGTGCGCACATTATAATTGGTGTTTTCTTTTAATCTGACCGGGGCTAATGCAGATGTAATCATTTTTTTGATAATATTATCAATTGGAAAATTTAATTCTTTTTTATTTTTTAAAGACATAAAAATACTTTAAATGATTATTTTAATAATTTTGATTCGTTTAATAATTTTGTATATATTAGACTTAGTTTGAAGCAAAATGTTTGATTCGTTTAATGAAGTAATACCTTTGGGGCACAATCAAGCTTAAAATATCTTAGTCTAAGCTTTTTTGCCTGAAGTGGGCTGAGTAGCACTGCCCTGGGACACCTCTTTTGTTTCCTTTTTGCTCCTTAAGGATTCTTTCAGTTTTTCTCTTTTTTGTTCTGCTTTTAATCTTATCTCTATTGAAACTCTTGTAAGATATTGTTTTGAATCTTGAAAGGAACAATTACTGGCCAGGTTTTAAACATAATTTTAGCTTCTATGAACAGCCTGCTAACCTCTTTGATTAATTTGCTTCATACTACACTGCAGAAAATGGTGATCACAAAATTGAGGGCTATAATTGTTTGTCGACGTATTCCTGGGTCAGTTCAATTAGTGTATGTAGAGGCACTGACCTTGTTGCATCAGGAGCTGGTAATGGTTGCGTTCGACTATGGGCTGTTGAGACTGGGAAAAAAGACATCCGACCTTTATATGATGTTCCATTGGTAAGTTAATGTCACCTACTCAATACCTTCATTAACAGTTTACCATTGTTTTCTATTCCACAATTAGGCTATTGAATTATCCATTTCGACTAGGTCTTTTGCGAAAACTAAATAGAAGTAACTAACTGAAGTAATTATCATTTTCATATATCTATTTTATCTCTACTAAAATGTAGGCCCTTGGGAAATACTACTATTTATTGTCACATAACATGCATGTGAATATTTGAAAATAATAATTATATAGCTCTAATGACATTTTTGTCCCCATTTCAAAAAAGTCATTTTAACCCTTAAAATCCCCCCCCCCCTCTTTTGGCCCTCAAACTTCTATAATAAAAGCACGGACTTAGAGGAACTTCTAAACTGATGAGAATACCCTTTATAGTTCATTATATTTTTAGATTGACATTAGAAAAATAATATCTTAATATATTGCTAAATTTTATATAATAATTTAATTAAATGAAGTCATAACAATATTGAAATATACTTTGCATTTGTATTTAATTAAATTTATTATTTTATATTGATTATGTCTTAATTAATATTACGGTTATACATCAATTAAAATTATTTTTTTAAAACTATAAATAGATGCATTTAGCATTCAACAATTTTTAATTTTCTTTTATTCAAACAAGTTATGTAACTTCTATTTAAAGTGATTGATTTGCATTAATAAAATAAGTTAGAAATTTTAAAAGGAAACCTTACGAGGTCGAGATTTAAGATTCTCTCCAAGGAGCCTATTGTTCATAATTTCCTTCGACAAGTTTTACTAGCAATCGAAACACACAAATCACGATCATAACAATTTGGTAAGATCGTAACATTTTGCTATGATCATGTGTTTTGGTTGCTAGTGGAACTCTTCAAATGGAATTTCATAACTTAGACTTGTTGGAGAATCTTAAATCTCGTATGATTTTCTTTTAAAATTTCTGACTTATTTATTGATGTAAATCAATCTCTAGATGTTACATACCTTGTTTGAATAAAAGATTTACTAAGCAAGCAATCATATTATGGAAAGTCTTCTAATAATATAAAATACTAAAAAGTAGAATCTCCTAATAATATTAAACTATATCTCCTTAAAATAATATCTTCTTTCCTAAAAAATAAGGTATAAAGTATTCATTTCCTAAAAACAATTAACTTAACATACCCTAAAAATAATTAAAGTAAATACCTAAAACTAATACAAATCCATATTAACTAAAATTTGTAGTAATCTTTGAAATTTATTTATCATCAAATAGATCAACTAAAAAAGAGTCTTTGAATGGAATTAGAATTCTTACCTGTAAATTAGATAATTTTATGTATAATAAAAAATTTAAATGTAAAATTAGAAATATTGTGAATAACAATGTCCATTTTATGCCAATTCAAAGTTTCTATGTCATTGCTTTTAGCATTGAGGATTGACTTCAAATTGAAAAAAGATCAAGATTATGGAAGAATTTTCTTTCAATGTCTTGATTAGATTCTTTATATGAGATGACACTTTTGGGCCTTTCTAGCTTAGTCTTAAGGTTCAGTAATTATATCTATTAAGTCTACATCACAAGAATCAGTAGCATACTGTTAAGAAAGGTGAACACTGGTTAATATTATGGAGTCTAATGATTTTCTTATGTTTTGCATTTTTTTTGGAGTACTATTGAGGTTGAGTCATTTGTTGCTTACAAAACCCTTTCTGTTATACAGGTGGGATTCGTTAATTCCATGGCTTTTGCAAAATCTGGACGGTTCCTAATTGCCGGAGTAGGGCAGGTGAATTATTTGTCCTTAACATTATCTGGACAAATCTGTTCTCTTAATGTTTTAATGTTAATTTTTTCTTTCATTTTTTCTGAACTCAGTATGAGGTTTTCAAATATTAATTTGAATTTTATCTTGCATGAAGTGAACTAGAAACAGAACATGATATGATAATTGCATCCTGATGTGCTGATTCTGAAGGTGGCTCCTCATAAAGTAGTTATTTTTTTTCTATTATCTATCAATAGTCCTAGGAAAGCATCCATATCTATCTGGGAACAGTATCTTTCAATTAAATAATGGTTTGGTGCCTCAATTTCCCAAAATTATTTGTTTTGCCATTTGTTTGTTATGTATATAGGTTCCTAATGGTCCTAGAAGGTATACAACCTTTTTTCAAGGAAAATTTACAAAAATCCCTTGTGTAAACAACTTTTAAAGATTAAACAGTGTGTGTATACTTAGAAGAGGTGCAACTTCTTTTATACAGTGTTTAAGCTGATCTACTGTGATATATACATATATATATATATATAATATATTCTTTATATCTTCTTAGGGTGCATGTGTATGTTTGTAAGATCTTATGGCAAGTGTGTAATGGACTCATCAATAGGATTTGAATATAGCAGCTGTGATATTGGAATTCTTAATAGCATATTTATTCCCCTTTGGTAGCATCATGGTCAGTCTAGTTGATGCTTAAAACACCGTTGGCTGGTGCAGGAACCCCGGCTAGGAAGATGGGGACGCCATCGGGCTGCACGGAATGGAGTTGCAATTCAGCCATTGGAGGTGTTGTAAGGCAGGACATGGTTTTGGTTGCACCTCTAACCTCTTCAGTTTTGACTAATATCAGAGTAAACATGGCAGTGTACCTCTACAATTGAGTTTTTGTTTTGCCATCGTATTATTATTCCTTCATCTTTGTATCAAATTTGATGTCAGCTTGTTTTCTTCTTTCAATTGCAAAATATGAAGAGAAAGTCATTTGTCAAAATTTTCCATTCAAATTAACTTTAACAAGAAACCAAGTAAAACCAATTACTCTGAAATCTGAGACAAGATTATTGTCAACTCTGCCGCAAAAATCAACTGCATTGTACGTATGTGCGTTTTATACAATGTAAATGGATCTCATCCCGCACAAGATTTTTATACAATGTAAATGGATCTCATCCCGCACAAGATTTTCATGTAAACATGGATGACATTGTCATTAATTTATAAAAAATAATTTTAACCGTTACAATCAGTTAATTGCGCCATATTTTAAGTGATGTTGGATTTTAACCTTGTTAGAGTGAGGTGTCACATTTATAGACGGAAGTAAAGTTTAAAAACGAAAATTAACATTTTAAAAGTAGTGATACCATATTAGAAGATTTAATGAAATACAGGGGCCATCTATGCCATTTTCCCTTTTTTCCTAAAAGAAAGCCAGAGTGTTCAACACCTACCACAATTTCATCGTGGTGAAATACGAATAAAAAGATGCGTAAACTAACATTCAGTCAAAAACATGATTAGTACACAATGGGATATGTTGGTAGATTTATGGACACCGCATCAAAGTTTTTTTTATTTATTTAATTATATTCATAAGAGTGGTCCCAACTATAAGCAGCTTTATGTATAAGATTTGTGTAAATTTAATAGGGGTATTCAATCTCGGTCAACCCATTGATCAAAACCTTAAAAAGCAAGATATTTTTTTATAAAAAAATTACTCGACCTAAGTTTTTCTTAGGTAGTTGGGCTGAGTCTGGATTAATTTTTTGTAATCGAGTATCGACCCGACCTAATACTTTTAGTATATTTATTTTTTAATTTTTAATTATATTTTTATTTTAGATTCTTTAATATTTTGCTCTAAAATTAAATTTAAACCTTTAATTTTTTTATATTTGTATTATGTACTTTTAAGTTTTAAATTTTTTTAAAATATTTGTATTAATTTATTAATACAAGATTCAAAACGAGATTAATATTTTTAATGTTCCTTTCGGTGATAAACTCTTTGTTTGCTAGCATAATTGATCTAATATCCGGCGTTCAAAAATATTTCTAATTTAAAACTAACTTCAAATCACTAATATATATATATATATATCTTATGGCTAACTTCAAATCGCTAATATTTGTGTTTGAATTATGTATTATATGTATATATATATATTATAAACTTTTAAATTTTGTGTTTACTATGTAATTTTTTTTAAAAAAAATTAAATTAAAAAATTAAATAATGTCAACTGGGTACTCGGTAATTATGGCCGAGATACGGGCCGGCAAATGTACAATCCAACGAATCGGGTACCGGTACTTTCGACACCCGAAAGTCCGAATACTATTACTAGTCATATTTAAAATTCGAAAAATAAAAAGCTGAATAGATACTATTACTAGTCATATTTAAAATCTCAAAAATGTCATTCGTTTAATTTCTTTTTTCATTTTCCATCGAGTATGAAATCTAATTAATTTGTTTTAATTGATATTTATATACATTTTATACCATTCATATTCTTTTCCCCTTCAAACAATATTGTTTGAATCAGAATAATCGATAGAGAATAACCCTATGCCATTAAAATAAATAAAAAAAAATACACAAGCTTTTTAATTTTAGGATTTATGGGTTTAGGTTAGAGTTTAAGGTTTATAGATTTAGGTTATAGGGTATAAAATTTAAAATTAACAATTAGAATATAGAATTTTGGGTTTAGGTTTTTGGGTATTAGTGTTAGAAATTTAGGTTTTAGATTTTATACTTTAAATATGAAAGATTGTGTAATTTTTTTAACCTTTTTGGGTATTAGTGTTAGAAATTTAGGTTTAAAATTTTATAGTTTAAATATGAAATATTGTGTATTTTTTTACCTAAAAAAATATAACCCTGAAAACTACCCCTAAAGTTTATTTTAATATATTTTTTAAGTTTAAAAATTGAAATCTATTCACAATTTAATTTCTGATTTTGAAAATAAGCATAATTTTTAGTACATATTATTATAGTACTTATTATTGTTTATATGTTTTAAAAACAATTAACATTTTATTAATGAAAAATTGATTTAATAATAAAATTAAAATTTTTTTGGTTATATGCATGTCCATCTTATAGTCCATGTTTGGGGTGCGAGACTGCTCCTCCTAGCAATGTCGTGTCTAAAGTTCACACTCGTGTCCTCTCCTTAAGAGTGCAATAAGCCTTACTAATGCACCTAACATTTATCATTAATAAAATTAAAGTCTTTAAAAGTTGAATATCCCACATTCGAATCATACATGATTCTCATCAATTTTTATAATTTTAATCTTTTCTTCTTCTTCTAATTTCCAAAATTAAAGTTAATTAAATACATTTATTATCTATATTAATTACCGGTTGATTTAAAGGGCTGATATGTCAAATCTTTATATAACGTTTATTGTTTGAATTATGTTATTATAAATAGTTTTTTTTTTGAATTTCACTAAATAATTTTATGTCTCATTAAAAACTAAAAACTAATATTTGGGTCAACAACTTTTAAAGTAAGTGGTTAAAAATTCTCAGTTGATAACTCATCTTCCTTAAGTTGTAGGTTCAAAACTCATTAGAAACAATTTTTTTTCTCTCCTCCCTCTAAGTTGAAACTGTTCCAAAAAACTAATATTTGAAAGAATTTGTTAACGCAAACGAGTTCTTTCGTGCCATAAAAATATCATAACTTGCTAAATAAACTAAGGGTTATTGTCCCATATACATGTGGTGCAAACTTTTTGTTCCGCATATACCTTAATTTTAGGGTTTAGGGTTTTAGTTTGAGGTTTAGAGTTTATGAGTTTTAAATCTAGGGTTCATGACAAAAATTTAAGGTTAAAATTTAAGATTTGAGATTTATGTTTTAGAGTAATATGGTTAGGGATTTAGGTTTTAAGTAATAAACCTTAAACTACAAATTCTATCAATAGTCCCTAAATTTAAAACTATTACACTTAAACTCTAAACAGAGTCTCGAAACCTTAAAACTATAGCGCTTGTATAAACAAAATTTCTACAAACATTTGTGCATGGAATAATTACCCATAAACTAGTATACTCTATATTCTTAATATTTTTTCCACTCAATATTTCCTAGAAAACCTTATAAATAAAACAAATTAAAAAATGTTAGTTCTACGATAATTTTTTATACCATTTTATTTAGAGGCGGCAAACATGTAGTTTGGGCCGGCTTTTGTTCAGCTATTTTCGAGTCTGACTGCATTCGGTTTAAGTTCGGTTTGAGTCAGTTCAATTTTAGTTCGGGTCTATAATGATTCAGGTCGGGCATCGAGTCGTTTAATTTTAGATCGGGTTAATAAGAGATCGGTCGGTTTCAATCAAGTTTTTAGGTTGACCAGTTTTTTACACTCCTATAAACGGCCTTATAAAGCCAATATATTGACTTTTTGGTGAGTTGTGCGGCAATTCACATCACATCACATCTAATCTTTCTTTATTTATTTTAATATTTTTTTTATTTCGAGTTGCTTTCGATTTAAGTTACTTTCGGTTCGAGTTCATTTTAGCTCAACTATAATTCAGATTGATTTTATTTCGGTTCGCTTTATTTCAAGTTTTAAATCAAATTAAAATATATCAAGTTTGTCATGTCAAATTTAGGTGGATCAATAATTTGAATAGTAATAGAGTAATAGTTGTAAAGAAGAAAACATTGATTATCCCTAGTACGTGTCCATACATTAGGTTGATAGAAATGGCTTGAGTTGGGTCCGGAACAGCCTCAGCCCTCACGCGTCTACCACTTTAATTATCGTCTCCTCCCCTCTCAACCAACATCCATCATGTAAACTTC
Source organism: Hibiscus tridactylites (assembly GCA_958450335.1). Taxonomy (NCBI): domain Eukaryota; kingdom Viridiplantae; phylum Streptophyta; class Magnoliopsida; order Malvales; family Malvaceae; genus Hibiscus; species Hibiscus tridactylites. The sequence continues at coordinate 12,107,873 of OY288265.1, forward strand.
AATCCCTGCTCCGCGTGCTTATTCTTTCCCTCGCCCAATTTTCTTTCTAATTTAACCCCCCACTTTCCCTTCATCCAAACACCTCAACGGAAATATTCTCAGTTTTTTGGGGTTTTCTTCACCATGACTTTCCCATGGAAGAAAGCCAAATCAACCCTTTTCTCGCGGCTGCTTGCCGACCTCCACCGACCCCACAAACGCGGCGGAACCCTCGTGGTGGAGACTGGGTTCCCGACCTCCCTCGTCGATCTCATCGTCAAGAACCGTGATCGGTTGAGAAAATCCCCTAAAAGAAAGTCCAGTTCCCAGATCCAAACCCCTTCTACTGCCCATCTGTCTTCCTCGCCTCCCCGGTCGTTCGCCGTCCCTCCCTGCGATGAGAAGGTACAGTGTCCTCGGGTTGATGTTGGAAAATTAACGCTGGTTCAGAGTGGATGCGCGGGAAGAGGTAGGATCGCGTTCCGTGCGGCGTTTAAAGTTATTATAGTGGCGGCTCTAGCTGTTAGTACTAGGCAGCTTACGCTTTGGATCATGATGGCTGCATTCTTTCTATTGCTGCTAGAGTTCGTTGGGGCTAGTGTTTTTGGTTCCCTGCTGCCGGAACCTTGCACCATTTTGTTGGATTGGGAACAAGCACCACCAGTCCCTGATACAATTGAATTGACCGATTTCGAAGACGATTGCCTCCCTGAAATTCAGATTGTTGAATCCGAGTTCGATTGCGCAGGTGAAACGCAGATACAAGTAGAGGAGAAGGAGACAGAGGGAAAGACCGAACTTTGCCGGAGAGGAAGAATTAGAAGGCGTTTGATCAAGAAATTCGTCCCAAAGAAGTTGAGGCATGGAAAGAGGAAAACCGAGGATCAATGTGGAGCAGCTGATATGCACAAAATGGAAGAAGTTGAACAAGAAACACAAGAAGAAAAGATACCGAGGGCTGATCAGGATTCATGGGAGGAGTCAGAAACGGTGGAGAGAGGGTCATCAGGGCACCGTCTGAGTGCGAGTTTGATCGTGATTGTTCTTGCAGGGCTGCTTGTAGGAGGGCGGGGGGCTGCAGTTTTGATTACACTTGTATGGTGCTTGATGCAAACCTATGTTAGGAGATTCAGATGTTAACCGCAATAGCATTTGTTATGTCTGCCACGCAATCGAAAACTTGACCGCAACTGCAATTTAAATCCCTGAGCGAGTCAGATAAGATCGGATGATGTTTTGTCTGCATCTCGATCTAAGATTTGTGGGAACAAATGATAGGAGAGTTGGCTAAAGATCTATATTTAGAATGGTTTCAGTGACATTCATGCTTGATTTGTATGTGGTGAAGATACGCCCGACATTTCAACAACAGAGCGAGACTGCTGCCTGCTGCCTGCCTGAACTCTGGGGGTATATAGAATTAGAGAGGGGGTTGCAACGTTTTCTTGGTTGTAATTTGAAGTGTAAATTTACATTCACGTTTACATGTACAAATTCAGAATCAATCCACTGTATTCGTTGATTCAACTCTTGCATTGCACTTTGCCTTGTGTTTCTTTCATTTCAGATATTGTCTACATAGAATTCATAAATGGGTTATTTTGTGCTTTATTTATTATTGAGGGTGTGTTGGTTATGTAGCGTAAGATTATGAAATTTCGTAATACTACGTTTAGAAACAGAGACAAGCGTTGGGAGGGGTAATAGTATATTAAGTCTTTTATGGTTAAAAATTAAAAATAACAAATATTTTATTTAATTTATATTTAAATTAAAAAGCACCTAAAATACTATTATAGTAAACATTTTTAGAAGGGCAGCAACCCTCCCATCCACTTTATATCTCCGTCCATGACTACATTAAATGATAAACGTAATTTGAGAATACAAGTAAGGAGTAAGCATATTTGACTGGTCGGCCAATTTGTTTATTTTTATTTTTTTATATTTTTTAGGTCATGATTTTTAGGACTATTAAAAACATTCCCTTCTTTTCTCATCAAATTAGGATTAGAATTTGTCCAAAAAATACAGGATCATGTCATTACTATCAAAAATTTGAGAATATAATGGCGATGTTATTGGTAGATTAGGAAAATATAGACCTAGTGTTTTTTTTCTTCTCAAGATATCACAAGAGCGAGGCTAATAGTTAATCCTTCATGTTTTGTTAGTCCATATAAAGGGTTAATATTGGTCTCGAGACGCTGAAAATATAGGACTAGAGTTTTTATTATTGATCTCTTAGTTAATGTAATATTTTCAAAGGATTGTAATATTTTGGATAATTTTGTCCTTGAATTTAATTAAGTTGTGAACTCAATGAGTGCTCTCAGTAATCCAGTAGAATAAGTGATTTAGTATAATCCAAATTAGATTTTAGTTATTTTTTTTATTTTTTTTATCTTAATAGTATGAAAATGCACTCATTTCTTCTGCATCAACCCTATTTTATTATACTATGGCATCCCCTCCTTGCATGGCCAGCTCACATAGTGTGACGGGCGGTGTGTACAAGGTCCGAAAACGAATTCACCGCCGTATGGCTGACCGGCGATTACTAGCGATTCCGACTTCATGCAGGCGAGTTGGAGCTTGCAATCCGAACTGAGGACGAGTTTTTGGAGTTAGCTCACCCTCACGAGATCGCGACCCTTTGTCTCGTCCATTGTAGCACATGTGTCTCCCAGGGCATAAGGGCCATGATGTTCATCTTAAGAGATATAAGTTCAGTCAATTTTGTTTACAATGTAGCCTTATCAAAGAGTTAAGAAAAAAATATAAACATGTACTGCTTTGTAACTACTTAGATTATTTAAAAAAAAAGAATTTTATTATTTTGTTTAATCTTTCCAAATTAGATCTACCAATAGACTGACTGACTGAGTGGTCCTTTTGGTTCGGTTCGAAAATAATTTAAAAATATATTTGATCTATATTTAATTATAAAAATATAAATATTAATATAAAATTATATTTTATTATCTTCAAAATTAAAAATTGATAATTTAGGGTCGGGCAGGACGGGTCAGGTTAGATATTGGGCTTGAATTTTTTGAGACCGGGCCTCATTTCAGTTTGACCATAAACAGCTTATTCTAAATAAAATACAAAACATAAAAGTCATATTCTGTGTTTTTACACGCCTTTCTGTTTAATTTAGAAAGAACAAGATATCCATTGTGATGTTATTTTGTAGTTTGTTCCTGTATAGATTTCGCCATATTAGATATGAATTGAAGAAAAATGTTGATATGTATGTATTGAGATAGATACATTTTAATTTAATATTGAAGTCAATCTTGTTTAAATAAAAAGAAAAACTTCAATACACAAGTCGTTTACCGTGTAAACTTTAGTTTACACGAGCTTTTTAGTTTTAGGGGTGTAGTTTAAGGTTTAGAGTTTAAGAATTTCAGTTTTAGGGTTTAAAATTTAAGATTAGTGTTTAGAATTTAGGGTTTGGATTTTATAGTGTAAATATACATGTTTGTGTTTAATTTTACACAACGGAACATGGGAAGGAGGTGTTTGTTCTTAGTGTATTTTGAACTCACAACTTGACGAGATGAGAAAGTGTTAACTGAAAGCTTTAACCACTTGCTCTTATATTCTTAAGGAGATTGTTGACATCAAAAAAATAATTTATTAATGTATTCTTAAGTAATCTTACATTTTTTTTCAACCAAACAACATGATCCTATATTCTAACCTAATAGACCATATATACAAAGTATTGTATCAGATAATTTTACATTTCTATATTTTGTCAACCAAACATCCCTAAACACAATATTTTATCATAATACAATACCATAATTTAGTAAAAGAGCAAAAATTCTTAACATCGTAGTAACATTTTATTTTATTACGTATTATCTTGGTAAGTCGTATATAGACGTATTGGAAATTTTTTTTACTAAATTTATGTTAAAAAGTTTTTAACTAATACCATTTGCTTTAACGAGGGATATTATGTCTTTTAAACAAGATCAAATATTTAGATTTTAGTGTTGTATAGGAAGTAAGTTGAGTTGGAGGATGAGCAAACACATTTGGTCGGTTGCTTAAGCTGCTCATCTTTATTTTTTCATATTCTCATAGGTCGTGAGTTCGAAACCCCTAATAATAAATATTAAAAAAATGAATTTTAAGAATAGACATCTTAAAAACAAGCATTGAAAAAATTAGATCCCAAATAACAAGTGTTGAAAAAAATTAGACCCCTAATAGCAAATATTAAAAAATAAATTTTAAGAGTAGTCCTCTAATAACAAAGAGTGAAAAAAATAAATTTTAAGAGTAAACCTCTAATAACTAATATTGAAAAAAATGAAGTTTAAGAATATATCTCTTAACAAATATTAGAAAAATTGAGCACCTAATAACAAATATTGAGAAAAATTGAGCCTCTGGTAACAATTATTGAAAAAAAAATTAGATCTCAAATAACAAGTGTTGAAAATAATTAGACCCCTAATAACAAATATTTTAAAAAAATTAAGAGTATGCCCCTAATAACAAATATTAAAAAAATGACTTTTAAGAGTAAACTCCTAATAATAAATAGGCATAAAGTTAAAAAAATACCCCCAACGTTTGACTAAATAGTCACTTTGGCCCATACGCTTTTTCTGGAGCAATTCAACCCTTAACATTTTATTTTGGGTCAAAATGACCATTCTACGGATGAAAATTGTTAGAAAACTGACGATAAATAGTTTGAAATGACTTGGCAGAATGATAAGTCGGTATAAAAAATTATTATATATTTTATATAATTTTATAAAATTATTTTTTGACTGATGTAACGTTTTTTTCAAGTCAACACATTTGTTTATATGATACTGCCATGTCAGCATGCACTGCAATATAGGCTTGTCCTCGTCATTTCAAGTCATTTACCGTCAGTTGAATGACAATTTTCATCCTTAGAGGGGCCATTTTGACCCAAAATGAAATGTGGAAGGTTGAATTGCTAAAAAAAAACAATGGCCAAAGTGACTATTAAATCAAACGTTGGTGGTATTTTTTTGGCTTTATGCCTAATAAATATTAGGGGGAAATTGAGCATCTAATAACAAGTATTGAAAAAAAAACTTGCCTCAAATAACAAGTATTGAAAAAAATTGGGCTCATAATAACAGATATTAGAAAAAATAAATTAGGGTAAACTACAAGGGAAGTCACTCAATTATGAGTAAGGTTACATTTGGGTCACTGAATTATTAAAAGTTACATTTGGGCCACCCTTCATATTTTAAAAAATATAGATTAATTTGTGTATTAAATTAATTCATGATTTCAAATGAAGTACTCTAGTGTTAATGAGGGTATACACGTGATTTAGAAGAAAAAAATGACTAAGTTGATGTATTTTTTTTAAATATGGAGGGTAATCCAAATGTAAACGTACCCATAACTGAGTGACCCAAGTGTAACTTTTAATAATTGGGTGACCCAAATGTAACCTTACCCATAATTGAGTGACCCAAATGTAACTTTTAATAATTGAGTGACCAATATTAACCTTTCTCATAAGTTAGTGACCTTCGTTGTAGTTTACCCATTAAATTATAATTAAAATCTTAATTACAGTCTTAACACCATTAATGCCAAACTAAATAAATTTTAGGGTAAACTACATACATGACCACTATTCTATGGGTTTGGATTCAATTTGACCACTATACTTCTAATTGCAGCAATTAAACCACTAAACTATTAAATTGGACTCAATGTGACCACCGACCGTTAAAACCAACAGAAGGAGTGACGTGGCCGTTAGTCAAAATTAATAAGGGTATACAAGTGATTTAGAAGAAGAAAATGACTAAGTTGATGTATTTTTTTAAATATGGAGGGTGACCCAAATGTAACCGTACTCATAATTGAGTGACCCAAGTGTAACTTTTAATGATTGGGTGACCTAAATGTAACCTTACCCATAATTGAGTGACCCAAATGTAACTTTTAATAATTGAGTGTCCAAAATTAACCTTTCTCATAACTTAGTGACCTCCGTTGTAGTTTACCCAATAAAATTATAATTAAAATCTTAATTACGGTCCTAACACCATTAATGCCTAAACTAAATAAATTATAGGGTAAACTACATAAATGACCACTATACTATGGGTTTGGACTCAATTTGACCACTATACTTCTAATTGTACCAATTAAACCACTAAACTATTATATTGGACTCAATGTGACCACCAACCGTTAAAAACCAACGGAGGGAGTGACGTGGCCATTAGTCAAAATTGGTATAATTTCACATTTGGTCCCCGCTATTTACATAGTTTATCAATTTGATCCTAATTTTATTTAATAAAATAATTTGATTAATTAGGTGGTGACACATGTCATCACCTTATTGGGGGACTTTATCTATATTTTATTAAATTAGGGTAAACTACAAGGGAAGTCACTCAATTATGAGTAAGGTTACATTTGGTTCACTGGATTATTAAAAGTTACATTTGGGTCACTCAATTATGGGTAAGGTTACGTTTGGGTCACCCTTCATATTTAAAAAATATAGATTAATTTGTGTATTAAATTAATTCATGATTCCAAATGAAGTACTCTAATGTTAATGAGGGTATAGAAGTGATTTAGAAGGGAAAATGACTAAGTTGATGTATTTTTTAAAATATGAAAGGTAACCCAAATGTAACTGTACCTATAATTGAGTGACCCAAGTGTAACTTTTAATAATTGGGTGACCCAAATATAACTTTACCCATAATTGAGAGACCCAAGTGTAACTTTTAATAATTGGGTGACCCAAATATAACCTTACCCATAATTGAGAGACACAAATGTAACTTTTAATAATTGAGTGACCAATATTAACCTTTCTCATAACTTAGTGACATCCGTTGTAGTTTACCCATTAAATTATAATTAAAATCTTAATTACGGTCCTAACACCATTAATGCCTAAACTAAATAAATTTTAGGGTAAACTACATACATGACCACTATACTATGGCTCTGGACTCAATTTGACCACTATACTTCTAAATTGCAACAATTAAACCACTAAAATATTAAATTGGACTCAATGTGACCACCAGCCGTTAAAAACCAACGGAGGGAGTGACATAGCCGTTAGTCAAAATTAATTAGGGTATACAAGTGATTGAGAAGAAAAAAAATACTAACTTGATGTATTTTTTTAAATATGGAGGGTGACCCAAATGTAACCGTATCCATATTTGAGTGACCCAAGTGTAACTTTTAATAATTGGGTGACCCAAATGTAACCTTATCCATAATTGAGTGACCCAAGTGTAACTTTTAATAATTGGGTGACCCAAATGTAACCTTACCCATAATTGAGTGACCAAAAATAACCTTTCTCATAACTTAGTGACCTCCGTTGTAGTTTACCCATTAAATTATAATTAAAATCTTAATTACGGTCCTAACACCATTAATGCCTAAACTAAATAAACTTTAGGGTAAACTACATAAATGACCATTATACTATGAATTTGGACTCAATTTGACCATTATACTTCTAATTGTAGCAATTAAACCACTAAACTATTAAATTGGACTCAATATGACCACTAACCGTTAAAAACTAACAGAGTGAGTGACGTGGCCGTTAGTCAAAATTGGTATAATTTCACATTTGGTCTCCACTATTTACACATTTTATCAATTTGATCCTAATTTTATTTAATAAAATAATTTGATTAATTAGGCGACGACGTGGACTTTATCTATATTTTATTAAATATACATTTGATTTAAGGAAAAATGAGATCAAAGAGCATGGCACTAGGGGATTTGATCCAGGGTCTTTGGTGTGGAAATGGCAAGTGTTTACCACTAGGCAAAATGTTTTTTGTGTGTTATAAACTATAACATTTAATATATGTGTTAGATGGGGAAATGTGGTTTTAGAGAATTCGAACATTACATATTTATGATGCATAAAAACGCCTAACCCAATTAAATAATGTTAGTATTAAATTAAAGTTAACAATATTTTATATATTTTTTAAATTATAGTTAGTGAACGATTTAAAATCAAACGTTTAAGATTAAAAAGTTGTTCGTGTGTTTGGATTCGCTAAATGAATTTATGGTAAACTACACAGATGACCACTGAATTATGGGTTTGGTGTCAAAATGACCAATATATTATTTTTTTCGGCAAATGCACCACACAACTATTTAAATGGTTCCATTTTAGCCACATGCCGTTAAAAAAACGAAAAAGTTGACGGAAATGTTAAAAAATTGGTATAATTACACATTTGGTCCTTTATATTTATACAATATATCAATTTACTCCTAATTTTAATCTAATAAAATAAATTAATTATTCAATAAGATGGTGACACGCATCACCACCTTATTGGATTTGGAAAATTAATTAAATTTTAGGTGGAAAAATGTTAACATTGAGATTGCTTCCAAGGGGAATCAAACCTGGGACCTTGGAATGGAAGGGGTAGGTACTTGCCACTAAGCCAAGCACTTTTTTGTGCTATAAGATACAATCTTTGATATATATTTAAATAGTATTAGTGCCCAGAAAAATTGAAGAAGAGAAAATGATGTTGGGTAGATTCAAACCTGGAACATTTGAGTGGAAACCACACATGCTTACCACTATACCAACCATATTTTTATGATATAAAATCCAACATTTAATATATGTCATACATAGATTTTAATGCTCGGAAAAAGAAAGAAAATGTAGTTATAGAAAATTCGAACATGATATATGTGTATAAACATTTAACCTAATTAAATAAACTTAACAATTAAATTAAAGTTAACAATATTTTATATATTTTTAAATTATAGTTCGTGCACTATTTAAAATAAAAGATTTAAAACTATATGAAATTCATTTTGAATTATGTTCGTGGGTTTGGATTCCCTAAATAAATTTACTATAATTTTAATTTTTAATATAATTATATATAATAACTTAATTAGTTTTTTAAATTAAAATTATTGAATTGATTTTTAACTTAATTAATATTTTTAAAATCAATTAAAAAGTTTAATTATATATAATAATTTTTTTAACTTAATTAAATTATTAAATTGATTTTTAACTTAATTATATATAATAATTTCAAAAATATTAATTAAGTTAAAAAAATCAATTTAATAATTTTAATTAAGTTAAAAAATAAATTTAAAGTAAATTTAAAACTTTAATTAAGTTAAAAAATATTCATTAATTTAAGAAATCAATTTAATAATTTTAAAAATTATTATCTATAATTAAGTTAAAAAATCAATTTATTAATTTTAATTAAGTTAAAAAATCAATTTAAAAATATTAATTAAGTTAAAAAATCAATTTAATAACTTTAATTTTAAAAAAACTAATTAAATTATTATATATAATTATATTAAAAAATTAAAATTATAGTAAATTTATTTAGGGAATCCAAACCCACGAACATAATTCAAAATGAATTTCATATAGTTTTAAATCTTTTATTTTAAATAGTGCACGAACTATAATTTAAAAAATATATAAAATATTGTTAACTTTAATTTAATTATTAGGTTATTTAATTAGGTTAGATGTTTATACACATATGTCATGTTCGAATTTCCTAAAACCACATTTTCTTTCTTTTTCCGAGCATTAAAATTCATATATGACATATATTAAATGTTGGGTTTTATATCATAAAAATATGGTTGGCTTAGTGGTAAGCATGTATGGTTTCCACTCTAATGTTCCAAGTTTAAATCCACCCATCATCATTTTCTCTTCTTCAATTTTTCTGGGCACTAATATTATTTAAATATATATCAAATATTGTATCTCATAGCACAAAAAAGTGATAGGCCTAGTGGCAAGCACTCACCCTTTCCACTCCAAGGTACTAGGTTCAATTTCCCTTCGAAACAATCATGTTAATATTTTTCCACCTCCAATTGGTGGTGACACGTATTACCATCTTATTGAATAATTAATTTATTTTATTAGATTAAAATTAGGACTAAATTGATATATTGTATAAATATAGAGGACCAAATGTGTAATTATACAAATTTTTTAACAGTTCCGTCAACTTTTTCGTTTTTTTAACGACATGTGGCTAAAATGGAACCATTTAAATAGTTGTGTGGTGCATTTGCCGAAAAAAAATAATATTGTGGTCATTTTGACACCAAACTCATAGTTCAGTGGTCATCTGTGTAGTTTATCCATGAATTTAATATAATTTTAAGGGTAAGCTATGATATGTACCACTGAACTATAAAGGGTGACTCGTTTTTACCACCGAACTTCAAATTGGTCCAAATTTACCACAAAACTTTATTTTTCGACTCGTTTATACCGCCGCGTCGTTAACTTTCTAAAGTCGTGATGACTTGGATGCTAGACCAAAACGACGTCGTTTTGGTGCCGCTATTTTGATACTAAATTGCCTAAAACGGCGTCGTTCGCCAGAGGAAAATATGAAAAATTATGCGAGTAATGGGATTCAAACCATGAACCGTTGGAATCAAAGGCATCATCTTGACCACAAAGCCAAATTAGCATCTTTATTTTATTTCCAGCACAAATAGTATATATTCTAAACTGCAGTTTATCATATAAATAATATTACTCTATATAAATATATTATTTCTAATATAAATATATTAATATATAAATAAAAAATAAAAAATAAAATATATAAATATTTTTTATATTATAAATAATATCAAATAGATAAATAGATAAATATATTATTATAAAAATAAAATACTAATTTTCAAAACCCAAAATTTTCAAAAAGCTCAAATTCCAACAAAACATTAAACTCTAAACCCTAAAATATTTATAAATTTTAGGGTTTAAAGTTTGTAGTTTAGGGTTTAAGATTTTTTAGTTTTTTGAAAATTTTGGGGTTTTGAAATATTATTATAAAACTAAAAGACTAATGTCCAAAACCCCAAAATTTTCGAAACCCCCAAAAATCCATCAAAACCTTAAACTCTAAAATTTATAAATAATTTAGGTTTTAGAGTTTAAGGTTTTGTTAGAATTTGGGCTTTCTGAAATTTTCGGGTTTTGAAAATTAGTCTTTTATTTTTATAATAATATAATTATTTATTAATATATTTAATATTATTTATAAAATAAAAATATTTATATATTTTTTATTTTATTTATTATTTATATATTAATATATTTATAATATATTTATATTAGAAATAATATATTTATATTATTTATTTGATAAATTGCAGTTTAAAATATATACTATTTGTGCTAGAAATAAAACAAAGATGCTAAGTTAGCTTAGTGGTCAAGATGATGCCTTTGATTCCAAAGGTTCTTGGTTTGAATCCTAGTGTCCACATTATTTTTCATATTTTCCTCCAGCAAAACGACTCTGTTTTAGGCAATTTAGTATCAAAATAGCGGCACCAAAACGATGTCGTTTTGGTCTGGTGTTCAGTCATCACGTCGTTAAAAAGTTAACGGCAAGGTGGTATAATGAGTCGAAAAATAAAGTTTGGTGGTTAATTTGGACCAATTTGAAGTTCGGTGGTAAAAACGAGTCACCCTCTATAGTTCGGTGGTACCTGGCATAGTTTACCCTAATTTTAAGCGTTTGATTTTAAATCGTGCATTAACTATAATTTAAAAAATATATAAAATACTTTTAACTTTAATTTAATTATTAAATTTATTTAATTGTGTTAGATGTTTTTATGCATAATAAATATGTCATGTTCGAATTGCCTAAAACCACATTTTCTTCTTTTTACCATGCATTAACAACCATCTAACACATATATTAAATGTTGTAGTTTATAACAGCTCCATGCTCTTTGCTCTCATTTTTCCTTCTCCATTCAGGTGACACGTGTCACCACCTGATTAGAGGAGGAAATTAATTAATTAAATTATCAAATTATTTTATTAAATAAAATTAGGACCAAATTGATAAAATGTGTAAATAGCGGGGACCAAATGTGAAATTATATAAATTTTGACTAACAGCCACGTCACTCCCTCCGTTGGTTTTTAACGGTCGGTGGTCACATTGAGTCCAATTTAATAGTAAGTGGTTTGATTGCTACAATTAGAAGTATAGTGATCAAATCGAAACGAAATTTATAGTATAGTGGTCATTTATGTAATTTACCCTAAGTTTTAATAGTTCTTTATATTTAATTAGAGATGATAGACCACATTAATAAACAATTAAATTTGAAACACTCTTTATATCTTTTTAATCATGGAGGGTGAGCCTTGAGCGAGTGTCCTTACTCCTTACTACATTGTCTTAGGGTTAATTTTGGGTCGGACATCAATGATTATAAAAGAAATTAATATAATGAAGTCGTAATTGGAGTAATAAGTTTTGGGCAATTTGCTTTTTCTCATCATTCAATTTTTTTCTTATTTTAATCACTGGAGTATAAAATTTTAATTTAGTCATTCAACTTTTAAATTACTCCTATTTTGATCATTTAATCGTTAACGAAATTTTACAATAACAAATGACACCAAAACAACATCATTTTATAAAATTAAAACTGACACCAAAACGATATCGTTTTAGATCTTGTAAAATCAATTTCTTCTTTATATTTTTTCTTTTCTTTTCTTTCTCTCTCTTTCATTATGTTCAGATTTTGACCATCGCTTGTCACGACCTATCATCATACCGACCGTCTCAACAACAATTGTCAAGTCTTAAATTTTTTTACTAAACTCATTTTTCTCTCATAAACATGAATATGATGTTTGTTTAATCGAAAAACACTCTAAACTCCATGAATCTAATGTTGAACTCTTTAGCTTCTTGTTTTTTTTTATTTATGTCATCCTTTGTCGGGATGGTCATTTGACCAAGATTTAAACCTAACCTTATAGGGTTAGTTTTTTTTTTTAAATTTGGATTTTGATATGTTTCTTGAGGATAAGGTAGGGTCGAGTTTGGGTTTAAGGTAAAAAATATTTGACCCGAAATAATAGTTTAATTTTATTCTAAATAAGTAGATATAATTACTATAACGCCCTTCCTTTTTTCTATATATTTTTAGTTATTTCCCTACTTTGTCTAATAAAAATGAAATAATTATTATATTTCTCCTTCTTTATTTGTATTGTATAATTAACTTTTTTATTTTATTAATTAAAAAATATTTTTTTATTTATGTCTAGTCGAATTTAAATTTTTACTCGAATTTGAGTCGAGTGGAGCATTATAGAATATCGATCAAATTCATGTAGATGTGTTAAAATTTTAAATCAGGTGTGGGACAAAAAAAATTCCACCCATAACCATCCCTAATCCTTCTTTAAATGGAGCCCGAACGAAGATATACTGCTTCCCAGCTCAACAGGGTCACCCCACCGTTAGAAATCTTAGAATAAAGAGGGTAATATTATAATCAGTTTTAAAAATGGAGAGTGGGGTAAGGAGAGAAAGAGCGGTAAGCATAGAGAGGAGGGCTAGGGCAACTGGGGAATCTTCACATCCCGGCAGGTATGGGCGGCAGGAACGAGAAGGAAGAGTGGGAGCACGCAATCTGGGTGAACGGAGAAGATCGGGTTTCACGGTGTTTGTGGACAACATTAGTAAGAGGATCCATACTAGAAGGTTACATGATGCGTTCCCTGGATACATTACGGTGGTAGACGTATACATCGCCTACTGGAACAAAAAACGGGCTTATAAACCAACTACGTTTGCGTTTGTGAGATTCAGACGGGAAGTAGAAGCAGTCAGAGCTACAATAGAAGGAAACGACAGGATGATGGACAGTTTTAGAATGTGAGTGTTTAAAACATCTCAAAGACCAACTTTCGTTAGTGGCAGTGGGGAAGACAAACCGAAAGAGAGACCGAAGAGGTGGAAATTTCGTGATTCTAGGTCATATAAGGAGGTCTTGATAGAACCTAAACCGGAGGTAACGAACTTGAGCCCTAAGGACAGTCATAGGACGGTGAGTGGTGCCGTTGCTAATAGAGAGAGAGCTGTGGAGATTAGAGTGGAAGAGTACCCTAAACTGCTTTTGGCATCCACTAGGGGTAATGGGTCCAATATACGGATCCAGACAAAAGCTCTAGAATGGAGAAAATATTGTCTGGTGGGGAGAATTAAAAGAATGTATAACTTGGACATAATCCAAGAAGGCCTATCAGCATATGGTTTTTGCGCAACCGTGTGCCCGTGGTACGATTTATTGGTGGTTATCAGATTCAAAGACAAAGAAGAAATGCTAAGGTACTGGAGCAGAAGAGAGGAAATGCTCGACCTTTGGTTTGATGAGTTGGAATTGTTAGAGGGTTTTGAAGGCAAGAGGAAAATCAAAATCTGGGCTGTTTTCCATGACGTGCCGTTGAACATTTGGAGTTCGGACTTCTTCATCGAAATCGGCAGAAGATGGGGTGAGGTAATCAGACTTGAAGATGATACATCAGAGATGGTTCGTTTCGATGAAGCAAAACTGCTATTGAAAGTTTCATCGGCGTCTTCCATTCCGGACAGGGTTATGGTCATAGTTAACGGATTGTCGCAACAGATTATGGTATCTACTGAAGCGTTTGAGGAAGATAGACTGTTCATTGAAGGAGCAGCGCCGAGAGGACAGCAGGAGACGAACAGTTGAGAGCATGTGGCACCGTCGTGCGACAATGAGGGCGGCTCTGTCAGCCCTACACAGCCCGAGGAGGATTTACATTCGGTGGGTAACATATGGGTGTCAGACAACGATGTTGTCCCGACAGCTCATTTAATCCATGGGGAAAACGTGCCTCCAGTTTCGATGGGTAATCAGGAGCAGGCCATGCTAGAAAGGTTGTTGGAGATTCCACTGGTCTCTGATGATAGCCTAATCCCAGCGGTGATCCACAATCAGATGTTGGGTAGGCCAAAGAGGGCTGAGGCCCATGCACTTAGCTCTGAATCAATCTCAAATGAGTCTAGGCTTTTAGAAGTGACAGTCAGCCAAGCAGATGATGTGTGTATACCTGGGCCAAAATCTTACCCATCACGTGATCAGTGGGCCTCTAGAAAACCAGGAGGGCTTGCCAGGCCTCAGCTGTGGAATTCGGTGGGCATTAGAGCGGGCTTCGACAGAGTGAATTGGTGGTTGGGCCATTCGGTTAAAAAGACCAAAAGCAAAAACCGAATGATGAGGGATATTTCCAATGTTAACAATATGGATAATGGTGAAGCCAGTGTACTTCAAAAATCTTTAAAGACAAGAAAAGAGTCAAGCCACGACACCCCCGATGAAGAGATCGAAGCGAGAGAAATCTTGAAGCTGGGGAAACAAATTGGAATCGAATTCCATGGATCGGATGCTGACCTCCTAAATCACATAAAGGTGCTGGAGAAAGATATCAGGATTTGAAGGTGAGTCGAGCCTGCTTCTTGTTTTTACAGAGCTGGGTTTTCTAAGTTTTTTGCTATGAAGAAGATAAATATAATTTCGTGGAATGTGAGGGGTTTGGGGAGAGGGGAAAAATTGAGGAATGTTAGCAAGGTCTTGTCAGAGATTAGGCCGAATGTGGTTTTGTTGCAAGAAACTAAATGCAAAGAGGCCGCGTGGGGAGTCAAAAGGAGGCTGTGCTCGAGCTTTCGTGATGGTTTTGTAGTCGTTCCATCACAGGGGGCTGCAGGGGGGGCTATTCTCTATGTGGGATACGAATTTTTTCAAGTGTGAAAAGACGATCGTGGAAGATAGGTTGATTATTTTGATGGGCGTCATCTTAGAAGGGGAATTTAAGTGCGGTATAGTCAATCTTTATGCACCAAATGACCAAGATGAAAGGGAAAGATTCTTCAAACATGTTAGGGGCTTCATTGTCACACTCGAGGTCCTGGTAATTCTGGGGGGAGATTTTAATACGATCAAGGAAATCGAGGGAAAAAAGGGAGCTCAACCAAATGAGAGGGCAATGGCAGTTTTTTAGGATTTTATACAGCAAAGCAACCTGATTGATCTTCCCTTATTGGGGGGAGCGTATACTTGGTTCCGAGGAGGGTCGAGTCCAGCAGCGAGTAGACTTGATAGGTTCTTACTATCGACAGAGGTGCTAATTGAAGTCCCTGAGCTACTGCAGAAGGTGTTACCCCGGGGACTCTCGGACCATAATCCTATTTGTTTGAGGGTAGGTAACTCTAATAATGGGAATCGTCCGTTCAAGTGGTTTACTCATTGGGCCGATAACCAGGAGTATGTTCGAATGGTGAATAAAACTGTTCAGGGGTCCCGTAGAAAGAATTTGAGCCAGGTTTTGCGTGATGTGAAAGTCGCAACTAAAGGCTGGGTACAACATTTCAAAAGGAATGGGGAGGCTTCATCAACGGCAATTGAACTGAAAATTAAAGAGTTAGAGGAGAAAGTGCTTGAGGATCCGGCAGACCATGTTTCATCTTCGGATTTAAAAGGCTTGAAAGCGAAATTGTGGGAGAAATTTAGAAGAGAGGAAAGGGAATGGATTCAAAAATCCAGGTTGAAATAGTTTCATGAAGGCGATAAAAACACGAAGTTTTTTCACCCTGCTGCATCTATCAGAAATCGTAAAAATCTCATCTCTGCTGTCCAAGTTGGTAATGCGAAGTGTGAAGATCCAGTGGACATTCGGAAACATTTCAGAAATTTTTTTCCAAGAGTCCTATAACAAGGTTGCGACCTTGGCCGTAAAGAAGTTTCCAGGAAGGTTTAATGTGTTGAGCCCTGGAGCAAAAAAAGTGCTGGACAGTCCTTTCTCTATGGAAGAAGTGAGTCACGTTATTTTTTCAGCTGAGGGCAATAGGGCTCCGGGTCCCGACGAATTCAATTTGGAATTCTATAAAAAGTTCTGGTTCTGTTTGAAGGAGAAAATTATGTGTTTCTTCTGTGATTTTTATGCCGGGAGGTTAAAAGACCGTTCGATTAATCACTCTTTTATAGCACTGATTCCGAAGAAGAACTCCCCGGTGTTGATGGAGGACTATCGCCCTATTTCGTTGGTTAGTAGCTTGTATAAAATGCTTGCTAAAGTCCTTTCTAAAAGATTGGCAAGATGCATTGGCGAAGTAGTCGGAGAAAGTCAGTTTGCTTTCATCCAAGGCAAGCAAATTGCATATTGTAGTTTGATAGCCAATGAGGTAGTTGACGACATCCGAAGGAGGAAAAAGAAAGCTATCATTGTGAAGGCTGATTTTATGAAAGCCTATGACTCTGTCGACTAGAACTTTCTCGACTTCGTTATGCAACAGATGGAATTCAGTGTGAAGTGGCGTAGGTGGATTCAGTTCTGCATTTCTACAGTTACACTATCAGTGCTGGTAAATGGGTACTCGTCTGAAGCTTTCCCAATTAAGCAAGGCCTTCGGCAAGGATGCCCTCTATCCCCATTGTTGTTTAACTTGGTGGGAGAAGCGTTGAGCAACCTTATCCAGAGAGTTGTCCAGCTGAATTTGATCGAAGGGGTGAGTGTGGGGCAAGGCTCGGCTGTAGTGTCGCACCTCCAATTTGCCGACGATCTGATAATTTTCAACACAGCAAGTCTGGTAGGTGTTCAAAATAGTGTGAGATTACTGAAGATTTTTGAAGTTGCCTCTGGTCTGAAACTTAATATGAAGAAGACTAACATTTTTGGAGTCAATGTGGAAGAAGGTTTAATTGAGGAATGGGCAAGGATTTCAAACTGTGGTAGTAACAGTCTCCCTACGTCCTACCTTGGACTACCGCTCGGACAAGTGAGGAACAACGCTGCTGTATGGAGCCCCATCATCGAGAAGTTTTCAAAGGCTCTGGAAGGGTAGAAAGGGAAGTTGCTTTCTTTTGCTGGGAAAGTGACATTAGTAAAGTCAGTTTTATGCAACCTGCCGATTTATTATCTTGCTTTATTTAAAATGCCGGTAGCAGTTGCAAATGAGATAAACATGAAGATTGCAAAATTCCTGTGGATTGGTAATTCCGATAGAGCGGTGCATTGGGTTAAATGGGAGCATATGTGCAAACCGAAAGAGGCGGGTTGCTTGGGGTTCTTCGACCTCAAAGTTAAAAATTGTTCGTTGCTGAATAAATGGCTGTGGAGGTATAGCCATGAAACGAACAGCATGTGGAAGAAAATAATTGATGAAAAATACGGGTACAATTCCCAGAATTTACTACCTAGCAACATTGGTGGTAGGAAAGGCTCTTGGGTATGGAATAGCATAACGGCCCCACTGTCGAAGCCGGAAGATAATTTTACCAAGTTCTTGCGTTTCGAGCTAGGAGATGGTAGGAGGATAAATTTCTGGGAGGACCAATGGGCAGAGGTTCCTTCTCTAAAAACCTCTTTTCCGAGAATTTTCATCATCGCAATCAAAAAGTCAGGGAAAGTATGTGAGTTTGGCAAGAAGATTAACGGGCAGTGGCAGTGGGAAATTGAATTGCGAAGATCTTTGTTTGAGTGGGAAGTGGAGATTTGGGACAATTTTCTCCATTTGCTCGCCACGGCATCAAAGAACTCGGGGGTATATGATGTGCTTAAATGGATCGGTAATAGCGGTGGGTGTTATAACCCGAAAAGCTACTGCGAATGGAGCACTACTAGGGGAGATGATAACGAAGACTTTTGGAAGCTAATATGGAAGAATGCGGCTCCACCTAAAGTTCAATCGTTCATTTGGAAAGCGGTCCGAGGGAGAATTCCGGTACGTGTGGAACTAATCAAAATAAACATAATGGACCCAAGTAACTCTCTTTGCACTTTTTGCAAAAGAGAAGCTGAAACAACGGAGCACTACCTGTGCTTATGTGAGGTTTCGTGGCAGGTCTGGCAAAAGTGGTGCCGAATGTGGGGATTGAAGATGACAATGCTCAGGTCAGTGAAGACTTGGCTGATACTTTGGGGTAGTCAACCTATCAAGGCGGCTGCCAAACCAATATGGAACCTCACATTCTTTGGTCTTTGTTGGTCGATATGGTTGGCACGTAACGACATCTTGTTTAATAAGAAAGTGTTGACAGCTGATTTGATATTTGAGTCTGCTATGTTCAAAATTGGCTTTTGGGCGAAATGCAAATGGCCACGGTCCTATCCGTCCATTTCTGATTTCTTATCCCACCCGTCCATCGTGTCTGTTGATAGAAAATGCTGTACGATTCTGCAGAAGGTTACTTGGACAGCCCCCTAGCTCGGAGCAATCAAGTTCAATGTCGATGCAGTAGTAATTGGAAGCGTCGGCGAGACGGGAATAGGTGGTATTCTACGTGACTGCAATGGTTGTGTCTTAGAAAAATTCTCGAGATCAATTGGAACGTCGGAGGCAACAAGGGCATAGCTCATAGCTATCTTGGAAGCGGGGAAATTGCTGGTTGCCAAAAGGTGTTTCGACCAAGCAGCTGAGGTAATTGAAATTGAATCTGGGTGTGTTCCAGCTATTAGTTGGATCAAGGACGGTGTTGTGGTACCTCCAATCTTCGATAGCTTAGTGGAGCAGTGCCGAAGGGTCCTTGGAACATTGAATTGCTCGCTGACGTTTGTAAACAATGAAGGAAACGTGGAGGCTCATAGGCTTGCTCAACAGGGAGTGAACTTTGGTATAAACCGGGTAGGGGGCGTAAGGGGAAGGGATAAATGGTTGTGGTGATTGAGTGGTGAGTGTGTCTTGTGTTCTTTGATTCAGGGCAGTGGTGTATCGTATTGGGGTGATTATGATGTATGGAAGCTCAGTTGTCGTGTAATCGTTATTCAACCGATTAATAAAACGTATCGGGCACTCTTTTCCCCTATTAGGATTAGAGGGGGTTTTTAATGAGGCCTAGACTTATTTTCAAAAAAAAAATCTTAGAATAAAGACTCCTATGATCGAAGACCTACGAAATTGCATGTGTGTCTTTTTGGGTAAACTAAAACAGAGGCCACTCAATTATTGGCAAGGTTACAGTTGGATCATCTAATTATTAAAAGTTACAATTAGATCACTTAATTATGGGCAAAGTTACAGTTTGGTCCCCTAATTATTAAATGTTATGTTTAGGTCATTCAATTATGGGTAAGCTTACATTTGGGTCACCCTTCATATTTAAAAAAAATATCAATTTAGTCATTTTTTTTCAAATCACTTGTTTACCCTCGTTAATACTATAGTACTTCATTTGAAATCATTAATTAACCCAATACACAAATTGATATATATTTTTTAAATATGAAGGTGACCCAAATGTAACCTTACCCATAATTGAGTGACCCAATTATAACTTTTAATAATTGAGCGACTTAAATATAACTTACCCATAATTAAGTGACCCAAATATAACTTTACTCATAATTGAGTGACGTTAAATATAGTTTACCTTTTGGGAGGGGGTGTTAGAGTCGCCCATATTCATGAATCTCGACATATTGTCGTGCACTGAATAATTGAATATGTTCGTTTTTTAAATCATTACCTTTAATTTGGCTTTTATATGAATTTCCATTATCCACGTTATCGCTTTTTGATTATTTTTTCTGATTATAAGTTTACATATTAATTTGCTTTTTGATTTCCATTATCCATGAATTTCGACATCGTCATGCACCAAATATGTTCATTTTTAAATCATTACCTTTAATTTGGATTTTATGTAAGTTCCCATTTTCCACGTTATTGCTTTTCCAAATCACCTTCCAAAGTTAAGTTCCTAGCTAAGGAATTCCATTAGTGGAAATGAGTCTTGGATGTTCTTTCTTTTGGATTTTGCAAACGAACAGATTTGGTGGGGACTTTAGAGCTAAATTTGTGGAGTTCGAGAAGATTTTGAGTGAAATTGACGTCTGATTCAGATTCAAGAGAATGAATTATAGTCGTCTAAAATTTTTAGTGTCAACAACAGTTAGTGATGATTGTTAGGGATGGCAAACGGGTGAGGTGAATGCGGATACCTTTTTATCCCATACTCACTTAAAATTTTTTATATCCACCACCTACCCACCACCCACGGTGGGTACAATTTTCAAATTCACACCTGCCCACGCGTGTATATTCTCAAATCCATCCCCACACTCACCACCCAATTGAATACACATTACACATATCGTACCTGCATGTACTCGCCTATTAACCCGCCTGGCAGCAACCATACACATAAAGCATAAATTCAAGAACAACCACAAAACATAAATTACAAGCAATATCCTATAAAATTTTAGGATTTATAGAATAGTTTGTAAAATTACATCTAAATTCATAATGATCCAAATTTATATGGCAGGTAGGATGCGGGGAGGGCGAATGCTGGATGGACGGGTGCAGGCGAATGCGGGGAGGGTAAGGTCTTAAATTCACCACCTACCCACTACCCGCGTTAGGTATGACTTTTGACATCCACACCCGCCCACTACCCACCAAACTTATACCCATCCCCGCCCCAATTGAGACGGGTGCGATGCAGAATCAACGAAATTGTACTCGTCTGCCATTTCTAATGACCGTTGGTGTGGTGGCTGGTCGCAGCAAGCAATGACCAGAATTAAAATTTTAACAGACCTATCAGAAAGATGATAAAATGAAAAAAATGAGGTAAATAACACGTGGTGTTTATGTTACATCACTTTGTTGTTACTGATTTAATATTTAAGTGACCAAAACATGAATAATGTTAAAATTGCGTGACTAAATTTAAAAATAAAAAAATTTCAATAGTCAAAATAAAAAAGAATAAAGTTGAGGGATGTAAAAAAATAATCAAATGACCCCGTCAACATACCTCGTGAAAGTAATCAGAAGAGATGCCACCGGATTAGTTTCTTCCATGGACCGTTCTAATGTTTTAGATGTCTTAAAGCTTAAACTCTCTTTATGTTTCAAAAAGTTTAAATTTTTCTTCTTGAAAAAGTTTATTTTTTTAAAATAGTACTAAGGTAGTAGTTATAAGGTAATACATATTCATGAAATTTTTAATTTTTTAACAATGCACATATATCTTACAGACAATGTGATTTGAATTCGAATCTCTTAAGATGAACATCATATTTCTTTTTATTGAGATCATTTGTTGGATTCAAACATACTTAATTTAGGTGCATGTTCCCTACGGCGATAAACCAATGGATGATTTGGGGATTTGGTTGCTCGAGATTTAGTCTTTAAATTTTAGAGATTTTGTGTCTTTTTAGAAAATTAAGAATTTTAAAATCAAAAATTAGGTCACATGTCAAATATTTATTAGATGATATTTTTTGACGACGTTGACGAATTGACCTTAAAAATATAATAAAATGAAGCGTTAGATACTCATATTGATGAAAAATAACTTTAGACACTTATGAAAAAAATATAGTTGTCTCGTTGTTGAAGAAGCTTTGAAGACTTGTTTTTTTTACCCTTCTTTAATTTGTAACCATTTGGGTTGTTGAGAATTGAATAGAGCTGTTGGGAGCAGATTTTCCCGCAATAAATGTTGTCTGGCAAGTGTGTGTATCGATACACAGATCTCTGTATCAGTACCTGCTCAAAGAATAAATAACCGTTACAAGTAAGGGATACTGGTACACGGGCTTGCATATTGGTACGTAGCGACGAAATTATAAGGGGTACCGACACGCTACGTTTCGCACCGACACTCGAAGTTACTCATTGAAAATTTTGAAAAGTTTATAGAGAGTTGTGTATTGGTACACGTATTACCGTACCGATACTCGACTCTTTAAAATTTAATTTTTCGCTCCAAAAATCTGATGGGTAATCAAAACTTTTAACACCCGTACCGAAACGCCTAAGGCTCATACCGATATTCAGTTATATTTTGGTTTTCTAGTGATGAAAGGCCAGTGCCGGTACGCATATAGTTGTCTAGTACTCAGTACTCATTTAGAATAATTGAATTTCAATAAAGGAAGGCCCGTACCGATACGCTTATGGTCGTACTAATACTTCCTTACCAAACTGATCTATTTGAGTACAAAAACACTTAAAAAAATATTTATCTTTAAAATATATAACTTATACAAAATGTTTTCTTCAAAATAGGTTCAATTTATTCAAATGTTTGTCCTTTTGTAATTAATTTTAAATATTTTAAAATTTTATTTATTTACAAAATAATATTTGTTATATCAAAAATCAAAATATTAATTTAACAGATGAACAAAAAAGGAAGCAGTTCACCCTTCTTTTTCTTACTATTGGTGGATGAACCCAAAAATAATAAGGGTGGTAAATAAAAATTTCATCACTTATTTTTTTCAGTTCTATTTTAGTCACTAAAGTTTAATTTTTTCTGTCCTATTTTGATCACTTTGCCATTAAACACTTAACAATATTATGATTGGACATTTATCTTTTAAAAATATAAAATGAACCCAAAATTTTCTTTATTTTTTTGAAAATCTATTGGTCTCGGATTACCTTTGATTTCTCGAAGATAGATAATCTTCTTTTAAAACCAAAAGGTGGTGACGTGAAGAAAGAGGAAGCGAGATATATATCATGATTCCACATTAATCGCGCGGTAGAATTGTAGATCAGAGTTATTTGGGATTTTACGACTTTTAAGTTTTTGTTTGAGTTTTGTTAGTTTTAAAGTTATTTTGGAAAAATCTAATATGATAGAGAGGTGGAATACGATGAGGTGGGTTTTTGGTGTCCCTAGTTGTAGAACTAATGTTTTGATATAATAATTGAAAAATGTTTTGGACTGATTTAAAAAGTATTTAAAACATTTTCAAAGTCCAAACAACTTGAAACTATGTTTAGGGAAGTTTTTAAAAGGGTTTTACATGTTTTTCAAAGCCAAACTTCACAAAACTGTCCAGGCGTTTCGAAACACCTTAGGGCGTTTCGATACGGGAATTCCAGTAGCAAAAACATTTCGATACTCGTATCGAAACGGGCATTCCCTGGATGAGATTTTTGCCCAGCGGTCATAAACAATTGACCACAACGGTCATAAACCCCAACGACTATTTTCCAACTAACTTTTAAATGCAGGTCATTTCGATACGGGGACAGGCGTTTCGAAACGGGTGTTTCGAAACGGAATAAAGCGTTTCGATACGGGTCCACGTCAGACTGCAACGACTCTTTTTATTTAAAGGGTGTTTCGAAACGGGTTCGAGCGTTTCAAAACGGAGAGCTGCAGAATTGCATTTATGGTGGGAATTAAAGTCCTAAACGGCTCAAATTCAATCCCAACGGCTAGCAACAACTATAAACTCATCAAAGAGTATAAAAGGGACCTCCAAGCATCAAGTAAAGGCTAATGCTCATATTGTCAAACATCAAATGATCAAGAATTGTCTTAGAGCTTAAATTGTCATTTATTGTATAGACAAACACTAGTGAGCCAAAATTGTCAAATTTACTAAAGTGTTTTAGGTTTTGGGTGAGTGCTTAATTGTGCAAACAAACACCTATTAAAGTGTTTTAAGTTTGCTTCTTGTTTCTCTTTGTAAGAGAGGGTGTCAATCAATGCTTTGGGTAGAAAACTTGATTGTGTATAAGGGTTACCTCCTAAGCCTAGAAAAGGGGACGAATCAATAGTGGATTGATTGGAAATCCTTAGTGGGGAGCTAAGGTAGTGGATGTAGACCTTGGTTAGAAGGTTGAACCACTATAAATCTTTGTGTCACATTTTATTTTAGCTTCCACAACCCTTCCACCCAAAAATCCACCTCTTGGTGAGCCTTATCGGTTGAACGAATTGAGCACCTCACAACTCAACACTAGTGGTCAAAGAAGACCCCGAAGAATGGTGATTTCAACGTTGATGTGAAACAAGGATAAAAGTGTAAAACGTTCATCTTCAGGGATAAAAAACAAAGAAAAAAAATATCGTGGATGACACGTGATTACCATGTCAACAAAAAAAAAAAGCAGCCCACGTCAACACGTATGGCTGGCATTTACCTTTCTATTTTTGATTTAACATCGAGTGATCAAAATAGGAGCAAAGCGAAAATTCAATAATTAAATTAAAATTTTTTAAGCTTTATCGACGAATAAAATAGAAGTGAGAAAAAAAAAAGTGGATTAATGAAATTGAAAAAGTTAGCCCAATTGGACTAAACACATCTATAATCCTTTTGCTAACTAGTAAAATGGGTTAACTTTTCTTTTAGTCCTCTTTCCTTTTCATTTATTTAATCCAACGCTAAACTCACATCTAAACATTAATTCTTCCAATTGGGTCCTTTAATTAAACCGATTCGACTTCAGAACTGGTCTAGTACGGCAAAATAAAAACTTATAGGTCTCGTTTTTTTTCTCGAGATTTTACCGAACACGGCATCGCCGTCAACCGAATTCTGGCATCACAAAAGCTGGGAATGTTACAGAAATAAGGTAAGCTCAGTAGTATGTATAAAGCAAAAGCAAGAATGACAAACACAAACAAGCAAAGTGAAGAAGGGTGGAAGCAGGTAGGCATAAATAATTCTTACACAAGGCAAAACTTGTCTCTTCAGTCGGATCTCTCCTTTGGCATCCTCTATATTGTCCTTCATAACTTGTCTTATCTCCACATTTCTCAACTAATTCTTATTTTTCTAAACTGTAAACGGCAAAACACCTTTCGAAGATCCACCACCTGCAACTCAAATCCAGACAAATCTGTTGTTCTTTAATGGAACAAGTTCACTTGGTCATACACACGACAAATAGACCTGTCTTAAAATGTCTATTTTAATATTATTTTAGCATAAAAGAAGTTGCTATCAAAGAATTCTAATTCCAACTTAATTGCGTAATGCATGCATGGACCATGGTCTTCCCTTTTCTGATAAGCTCTCTCAACCTTGTTTTTATTATATTCATAAGACTCGAACTCGAGATCTTGCTACGAGCGTGTGGTTGGTAACTTGGTATGGGATTTCTTCTTCCTTTTGTCTGCTAGTCAAGTCTCCCACCTTATCTGATCATATATTATATACTGCCTCTTAACTCATGACATTGATTAATATCAAGGCCTGCTAAAACATGTCGAAGTTTATTCGGGATTTCGAGGAAGACGAGCAGTTTCAAGCAACTGTCATCTCTCAATCTTCTAATGGGAGTCCCAATCCTGTTGAACATGGCACAAGTTCAAAGAAGAAAAGAAATCTTCCAGGGAATCCAGGCAAGCGCACCTATATATCTTATCTCTTGCTCCAGCAAAAAGTTTTTTTTACGTGAAACATAAGTCACAGAGCATAATGCTGGCAAGTTTATTCGTACTTTTCGTATTTTTCGACTTTACTCTCTTGGCGATTTTTCAGATCCCGATGCCGAGGTCGTAGCATTATCTCCGAGGACTCTAATGGCAACCAACAGGTACATCTGTGAAGTGTGTCATAAAGGATTTCAAAGAGATCAGAACCTTCAGCTACATAGAAGAGGACATAACTTGCCTTGGAAGTTGAAGCAAAGAACAAATATAGAGGTTAAGAAAAGGGTTTATGTATGTCCCGAGCCGAATTGTGTGCATCATGATCCGAGCCGGGCTCTAGGCGACTTGACCGGCATTAAGAAGCACTTCTGCAGGAAGCATGGAGAAAAGAAATGGAAATGCGATAAGTGTTCCAAACGGTACGCCGTTCAATCAGACTGGAAGGCACACACAAAGATCTGTGGCACCCGAGAATATCGCTGCGATTGTGGCACAGTTTTTTCGAGGTAGAGCTGTATTTCGGTTCCATTGCATTAGTTATGTAACAAGTAAAGGGTGATATAACTATTTGTGTATCCTACGGTCTTGTGCAGGAAGGATAGCTTTGTCACACACAGAGCCTTTTGTGATGCATTAACTGAGGAAAATTACAGGGTGAATCGTAGCCTTGGCTCCACCGGAGGAATGCTGCTAAGTCAGGCACAAGAGATGTTTACTTCATCAATCCCTTGCTCGGATTCAAGCTCCAATGCGAATACGACGATGAATCTGTCGGTTTCGAATGAGAACATGAACTTTTCACTAAGGCCATTATCTTTGAACTCAACCGGAGTCATGATGTCCAGCAACTTGCATCAAAATTTCAATCCAAGTACATCACTAGCATCTACTCTTGCAATCGGGTCCGCTTACACATCTGCCACGGCCTTGTTACAGAAAGCTGCAACAATGGGTGCTAAATTCAGTGACAACACAATCGCCCCGATAGTACTCAGAGGTTTCACCGGATATTCTAGCAGTAATATCAACTCATCAGGGTCCATCCATGAAGGTTCTTCTATGGCTGGTAGGAATGTAGGAACTAATGTCACGAACACCGACGGTTTGTACGTGGGAGAAGAAACAAGTGAAAAGAATCTGGACTCAGGGGATCCAGGATCTCACCATAATCTTGCTCCAACAGCATTGTTGGATTCTCATTTTCTGCACTCGAACAACGGGAATGCCGAAAATCTGGTTGATTTTTTAGGTGTGGAACCTGCAGGGCATCAGAGTGCAGGTAAGAAAAGAAACTACGATGAGGAAACTATGAACTTGGGGTACTCCAACACTGAGCAAAGCCTCAACAATTGGCGTTCAAACTGGTGAACTACTTAAAACAATTCCAGTTAAGTTAAAAGTGGTTTTGTAATAACTAAACTGCCTTTTTCAAGGCAGAAGTAAGATGTTGTCTTTCAATTTTGGTTAACATAGTAGGTAACAATAGCCATGCTAATGTATGGTTGCTGCTATCAATTTCAGTGTTTCAAATCCTCATAACAGCAAAGTCGTCCACAATGCTTCCATAATCACAATATGACTTATTTACAACCTTATCATAAACAATGTTGGTCTATACACACTTAATTAAAAAAATCAATAAAATGTTTATATTGGCACTTTGAACCTGTACAATAAGAACGAATGCAAAAAGCCCAAAAAAATTCAAAACGAATTAATTTTAATGTTTACAAGGAAAAAGCACATATGAAAAACAGACTGGTGGTAAAACACATGAAAAACAGGAATAGAAATCCTCTGATCCTTTTCAATGCCCTATTTGTGTCTTTACACTAAAAAATTAAATTTAGAGTTAGGGCTAAAGTTAAGGTTAGAGTTTAGAAAATGTTGTGTTTTTAGGGTTTAAGATTTATGATTTAAAATTTAGAGTTAGAGATTAAAATTTAAATTTAATTTTTGTTGGAGAATAGAGGGACACCTAAAAGGATAGATATTTTTTGTCCTGGATTCAAAAGTAACACGGACACAACAAGTTAACAAACATTTAAAATTTTTAAACTTGAGAGCATCATTTTAATAAATTACACACCCTAATCCTTTAAGCTATTGAACTTTCTGTCCCACCACCACCTTTGCCATGTAGTCTGCTATCCTCAGCAATCAGCATACAGCTTGCCATCTTCACTCGCCTATTACATCTGTACTATGATTTTGCTGAAGACATGAATTGCTGCAAAATATATAAGTACATATATGGTGGAGTATTTGGATCAAGTCACTCAAACTTTGAATCTTGTTCAAAATTTTCCCAAACAATTCTTGTACTACAGTACAGACACTGGCTTATGGAAATAAATTTTTCTATTCTTCACAGGTCTCATGTCTGCAATGCATTCTTGCC
The DNA here is from genome assembly GCA_958450335.1 of Hibiscus tridactylites. Taxonomy (NCBI): domain Eukaryota; kingdom Viridiplantae; phylum Streptophyta; class Magnoliopsida; order Malvales; family Malvaceae; genus Hibiscus; species Hibiscus tridactylites. The sequence continues at coordinate 12,136,317 of OY288265.1, forward strand.
ATTAAAAGCACAGAGAAGCAAATTTCAGAATTCTATAAACTGTCATGCACTTTTCCAATGTCGCTTAGTATACATTCCAAAGTGGGCACTTTCAATTATTTTGGTGCCATTTCTTGTTACTGTACTGTTTCCTCTCCCAATGTAGGAACTTAAAATTTAGTGGGATTCTCTAGATTCAACTAATTAAGCTTAAACTACACTATCTTGATCTTTACCAGCTTTCAACTTGTTCTCCCCACAGCCTCTTGCAACATTTTGACCACATTCCTCATTGAAGGCCGATTAATGGGAAGTGCATTGGTGCAGAGGAGACCGATATCGAGTACCCTGCAAATTTCCTCCTTGTAGGTCAGGTCCAGTCTGGGGTCGATTACTTGATCCGCACCCTTTTGGTCAAAGGTAACACATACCCATTTGACCACATCTTTATCCCCAAACTCCGGATCGTTTGGGGGTTTACCTGTAACCAGCTCTAAGATGACCACACCAAAACTGTAGATATCACTCTTCTCATTCACTCTTAGGGTATAAGCATATTCTGCATAGAAAGAAGGCAAAATGATTAAATTGATAAACAAGTGGTAATATAGAGGTTGCAAGAAAGCTTACAAGCTACTCTTTATAAGAGATCATGATGCCGAAAACAAATTTCGTGTTAGTAAGCCAATGTAGTCACTTATCTAAGCTTAAACTATGAGTTGTAGGGAAGCAAGAATTCCATACTAGACAGTGGATTTAAACTCGAAAACTGAAGTTTAGAAAATAATCTTGAGCAAATAAGTTTGATGAACAGATCACATTGCATCAAATAACAAAGTATTTACTAACCAACATAAGTATTCAATATTCAAAATGAATAAGGGGAAACCAAATGTTGGAGTGATTTAAATGCACAAGGATCAACAAGGAACAAACCTGGTGCAATGTAACCATAGGAGCCTGCAATCACAGACATTGATTCTGCCCCTTCGCCAACTCTTTTAACAATCTTAGCAACTCCGAAATCCGCAACCTTGGCACCAAATTCTGCATCTAACAATATATTGTTTGATTTCACATCGCGATGAACGATTGGAGGAGCACAATCATGATGCAAATAGGATAATCCCTCAGCAGCATCTAAAGCAATCTTGTACCTAGTTGGCCAATCTAACAAGCCTCCCTTGCTACTATGCAACAAATCCCCCAAACTCCCGTTTGGCATATACTCGTAAACTAAAAGTTTACTATCTCCATCATTGCAACAACACCACAGTCTCACAATATTCTTGTGTCTAATTTTTTCCAGCATTTCGACTTCAATATCGAACACATCTCTCTCTGTATCAGTACTTAAAGAATCATCCTTCTTAACACCTCTGTTAAGTTTCTTCACTGCCACTGTATCGCCATTACCAAGCACGACTTTGTAAACTTTGCCAGAAGCTCCACTTCCTATCACATTCTCTTCATAGAGGCGATCAACGATCTCAAATTCACTAAAACCAATCTTATGGAATGATCTCCACTTCGCTATGGTAACTCTTCTCTTGTTCTTTTTGAGACTCCGGTACTTCAGGTAGAACCAAAGAAGCCCTACAACAAGAACCAAGCCAGCAAGTACAAAAATGGATCTAAGAATCCATGCATGACTTCGATTCTTAGATTGACCAATCTTCGGACAAAGACCCTCAAAATCACCACACAACCCGGGATTCCCGAGAAAGCTATTCCGATACATTTCCTTAGCAAAAAAGGGAGGGAGCTCTCCTGAAAGTTGGTTATTTGACAAATTGAGCTCATTCAATTTTAAATTTTGCAACTCAACTGGGATTTTCCCAGAAAATGAGTTACCGGAAAGATCGAGATAGTTAAGCACAGGCAAGCTACCAATATCAGTAGGTATACCACCAGATAGCTTGTTGTTAGCCAAATTTAACTCATTCAAATTCATCCATCCCTTAATTCCAACCGGAATCCCTCCTTCAATCATATTTCCACTAAGGTCAAGCGTTACCAACTGCCTAAGTTTCACCAAAGATTCAGGAATCCGACCTGTGAATCCGTTTCCACTAGCAAATATCTCAACCAGTGTCCCCAATGACCCGATTTCGTCAGGTATCGATCCCGAAAACCGGTTGTTGGATATTGACAGAACTGAGAGGTTATGAGCAGTTGAAATCATCTTTGAAATTTGCCCGCTAAAAGAATTTTCTGCTAGCTCCAGCAAGAATACTCTGGGTAGTCCCCATAATCCGTCTGGGACTTGACCCGAGAAAAGGTTGTGCTTGAACCGAATCCGACCCAAGCTTTGACATTTTCCTATACTTTCCGGGATTTTCCCAGAAAATGAATTGTTAATTAGAATAATATCCTCTAGCTTCCCCTTTGCGCACAAACTCTCTGGGATTTCACCAGAGAACTGATTATAAGACAAATCCAGGTATTGTAAGGACGAGTTTTCACCTAGTTGACTCGGCAAAGTCCCACTGAGATTGTTGTTGTACAATTTCAGATCCTGCAAGTATCTTGAGCTTGTTATGCTCTCCGGCAAAGTCCCTTCAAGTCGGTTCTCAAAAAGATTCAACGACTCAAGCTGTAACCCGCATAACCCGGACGGAATCGTCCCAGTTAACTCGTTCGTGGAGGCGTCGAATCGCTTCAACGTGGTTAGATTCCCTAAAGTTAACGGCAATACACCAGATAAAGAGTTTTCATATATCTCAATCTGCTCAATGCTCTTCAACTCGGAAATCGAACTAGGGATCGACCCAGTGAGACGGTTATTGGATAAATCAAGGTTTCGAAGCCGAGTCAACCGACCCAAACTCGACGGAATCCGACCCACCAGGTTACAGCCAGCGAGAAAGAGCTGCTCAAGATTCGTCAGATTACCAAATTGGCTCGGTATAAAACCGGGCAAAAAGGGGTTATACCCGAGGTCGAGTTCTTTGAGAGTGGAAACATTTGACAGGAAAACAGGAACGGTGCCATTGAGTAAGTTTCCCGCCAAATTCAAGACCCGGAGGCTTTGGAAGAGCGCAAAGCTGGCGGGAATTTCGCCGGAGAAGTTATTCATCGCCAGGGTCAGATTCCGGAGCGTGGGGATTCCAGCGAGTGAGGGAGGAAGGGGGCCGGCAATGAGGTTGAGTGAGAGATCAAGAGTGGTGAGGTTCTGACACGTGGATATCTGGGGAGGCAGGTAGGAGTTGATGGAGTTGTTGGCGAGAGAGATGGAGCGAAGAGAAGGTAGGCGGCAGAGGAAAAGAGGGAAAGGGCCGGCGAGTTGGAGCTGAGAGAGGTCGACGGATTGGACTCGGCCGGTGACGGAGTTGCAGAAAACGCCGCGCCAGTTGCATGGGGAAAGGTCCCGTTGGTCCCAGGAGGAGAGGGCGTTGGTGGGGTCGGAAAGGCTTTGCTTGACTCGCAGGAGAAAGAGACCTTCCTGGTTTAAAGCAAAGGCATGGAGAATCAGAGGAAGCAATAACAAGACCAGAAACATTGCTTCTTATTACGGCCGTGGGCTGTACCGGTGACGGTGAGGCACGGTGTTTAGGTGTTGCTTTTTGAAGCAAGTTTGAGGTGATGATGAAGCGGTTACAGTCAGAGTCAGACGGAGTTGATAAATGAATTTAAAATGCTACATATTCAAACTTCAAAGTCACCATCATATTAATATTGCTTTTAAATCTAATTCTACTAGTGGCGGGTAAAGCTCGAATCTACTTAAAAAAAATTAAAGATTTTTATTTAATTCGATTTTTTTTAATTTAATTTGTAATTTTATAAATTTAACTCGATTAAAAAAGTTGAAATAAAATTTGAGTTATATAAGAGAAATTCAGAGAACTTGTAATTTTTAAGAATTAATGGATCAGTTTTCAAGTTGAGTCATGTCTCTTAATTTTGTCTTATATATGTGTGTGCGCTCGCGTGTATTCTATGTGGTTATAGAAAGCTATTTATGTAACACCCGTGTTTTGGGATTAGGAGTTAGCCGGGTTTATAGTCCGAGTCAATAAAATTAAATTAAATCAATTCAACTTAAATTAAGACCTAATTGAGCTTAAATAAAAAGAGGATGGACTAAAAGAGTGATTTGACCCAAAACTTTTAAAAAGCAAGACAACTTTAAAGAAAAAGTTGTCTTCTCTTTCCCATCCCCTTTCCAAACGTTGCAAAACCATTTCCACCATCTTCAAAACTTCTTCAAACTTTGTTTACTATTCCATTGGATTACAACTTCATTCCAAGGTGTTTTTGAAAGGTAAAATCATATTCTCACTCTCCTCTTTATTCTCTATCTACCTATGGTTTTAGATTTCAAAGATATGGACTTTTGAAAATTAGGGCTTGATTTAAAGTTTGAGTTTTTATGAGAATTTTCATCTTGTTTTGCAAAATTGAGTGGGTCTTTGTCTATTCATGTTAAAAGGTGCAACATATGTTAATTTGGTTGAGTTTTGATCAAAACCCGAAGTGGGTTCTTAGAGCCATTTTTGAGTTGTCAAAAACTCCATTTTTGGTGGGTTTTAGGTTGAAAACAAAGGGCTGATGGTTTAGGTATGTTAGGAGGGTGATTTGGGACCTTTTGGGGGTCATTTGGGTGATTGGAAATGAAAATTTCAGCAAAATTTTAGGGGAGCACGAAAATTGGAATTTTGGGTGATTATGTGGATTGGGAATTTGTTGAAGTTGGCTTG